>CM053785.1:11645000-12150000 GCA_028749045.1 Cupressus sempervirens | reverse complement strand
AACTTGTTCAAATGGTTAAAAATCTGAAATTTAGAGAGACAATGAGAATTTTAGGGTTAAGAACATCTAAAAACAGTAGTGAAAGAATCATTGTTAGAAATCTCTTTGATGCATACAAATCCATTGGTTCAAAAGAACATAGTAAAGATTCTAATACAACTTGATGGGTCCTCACATCTACCATAATGAGAAAGGAAATGACAAAAATTGTATGGTAAGAAAAACAAGTGAATCATTAAGGATGAGTAGAACAATGTTAGTCAAAACCTTAGTTAGGTTAGAGAAAATGGAGAATTATAATGAAACTTCTTTTTGGTCATCCCAAGGTAGACTCCCACGTAAGGATATAGTTATTGTTGATGCACTAAGAACATTAATAGAAAAATTTTGGGGTGACAACACAAGGGCTTCACCAAACCAAAAAGATGTTGTCAAAAGACGAATTAGAAAAACAAACTGTGAGCCACATGCAAAACATTTTTTGGATACGACTCAAACACAATTTTATGAAATATTTCTTCAGAGATTTTCTCAAATTAAAATTAGCCAAAGGTTTTTTGAGATGACAAAACCATTCTACGTTCAGATAAATCATCCACACACTACATGTTGTTGTAGGGTTCATGTTGAGTTTTCTATGCATTATGATGTTTATTGTTATATATGTTGTACTTTGCATACTAACGAAATATTGTAGGAATGTAGTCTACAATTACCTCCTAAGTCACCGAGAGAATTTATTGCAAGTGTACTATGCAAATGAGATGATGGGTGCATTTATTATAAGACCATGTGTTTGAAACATTTTTTTCCCTCAATGCGGTGATTTCTGAACTTTGCATAGATGCCTACATCTAGATAGACACATGAAATTGGTAAGACACTAGTTTCTCTTGGAAAGTACAAATTAGTTTTATATGGTGTTAAAAATGGAAAAGAATTAAAGAGGTGTGAATTAGTGAAAAGTGATGTATGTGTAGCTGATTTTATGAAATTATTTCAAGAGAAAATAGTTTATAACTATATAGGTCATACACATAGAGCTAGATGGTTAGATGAGCAATTCAAGTTGTGTAAGGACACTTTTCCCTTCGGTACAATTGTGTTGGTTGTTGACTTCGTTGAGAAAATTATACACTAAAACCTCAAAATGAAGTGCAACCAACGTATTACAACTCTATACAAGTGTCAAGTTTTGTAGACAACATTTATTCATGTACATGATAGCACAGAGGATGATAGAACAATATTAAGAGAGTATCACTTTTATATTAGCAATGATCAAACTCATTCATCAAAGTTTTTGCAAGGATGTTTTGGAATTTTCTATGACAATTTGAGAGAAAGAGATGAAAGATACAATTAACACATTATATGGTTAGACAATTGTACTGCACAATTCAAGAATGCAAGGATGTTCTATTAGTTGAGTAGGATGCATGTGACAAGTCGAGTGCAAAATTTTTGAAATTTCATTGAGGTAGGACATGAAAAGGGAAAGCATGATGGTGCTAGAGCATGTATGAAAAGTGTTGGAAATATTCAATATATGATAAGTTACTGAGAGGGGAGGGGTGAATCGGTAACTTTAAATTCTTCCTTTTAACTTTGCCACAAAACAATCTATGCTACTGCATGCATTAATACTGAAAGTTAAAACATTCATCACACAAAAGAACACAATATTTTGGTGACTCAAAAACCTTCCAAATAGAAAGTAAAACTGGGGTGGGGATGATACTCACAAAACTTCGATACTGCAGCATAAAGTTGGCCTGTTAAGGCTTACATTGACCACTTCTGGTGATCTGCCCTATTAGGAGCACAAAGGATTGCTAGGTCCACCTTGTTAGAGGATTTACAAACATACAATGAAGTATGCAGTCGGTTAAGAGATTTGTACAAAGACTGTTAGGTTTACCTTGTTAGAGGATTTAGAAACTGATTCACCTATTAAGATGAAGCAGTGGATCTAGTTACAACTGATTGCTGATAAAATTCTTTATGCATTGATCACCTTATGTGATGGATATAACTTTTTTGCCTTTGTAATGACCTTGTTGTATTTCTTGAACTACTGCTGAAAATCCTTCGCAGACACTTCTCAAAATTACTTCACATTACTTTGCTATTGCCTCATACATACGATATCTTACAATACACCTTACATATATACCTTTAAAATTTGCAAAACTACAAGGTCGGCCAAAACACAAGTGAACAAATACATTACAAAGTCAGCCCAATAGTAAATAACTCGAGTTCACTAAACTGACTCGGTGACCTTCTGATACACGACGTTCATTGCATTACTCAACATCATCATGCACTCGGTAGAAGTGAAGGCTTGGTCGATACTAATCACTCGATGTAGTTCTGAACTCAATGACCACTGGTGACTCGGTAGATGTAGTGTCACTTGGTAGATACTGAGTTTACCTTGCTTCACTCAGTAAACATTATTGCTTTTGATGCTCGATTTGCACTGAATCTGCATGACACAAGCTTACTGCTCGGTAGTCACTGTGAAGCTCAGTAGGCACTGCTAATCTTCACATTGCCTATATTCACTTAGTAGCCACTGTTTGCTCGGTGTAAACTGTTAAAATCTTCAAAGCTTGGTTAACACTGGAATGCTCGGTGAGAGTAGAGAATTAAGTGCTGAGCTCAGTAGCTATACTGATGTGGATAAGTGTTGTCACCAATGGCAATACTAACTTAATGCCAACAAAAAGAGCCCTTAGTAGAGAGGAATTAAAGTACGAAGGTGGCACAATATTATAAAATGCTGAAACAATTATCCAATGGTAAAATTCTATGATGGGACAAGGTAATACAGGTAAGTCTATGGTTTCTAGATATTTTTTGTTGATACGTGAACCTAACAGTGAAAATTTGAAAGACTTTTGTACACTTATAAGATCAAGTGAGATGCATTCATTTCAAAGTTCAAATGCAACGTCACTAGCTACTCATACTACAAAGATTGCATGCTTTTTCTCTTCATGTATGCATCATTTATGGGATGAATGTGAATCAAAAGAGTGGGCTAACCAATGGTCTTGTAGATCTTTGCATCCAATTGATTCATATCAACTTCCTACAACACTACAACACAACTAGGTTGAAGTATCAATAGATTTGGAGCATGTACCCGACCTAGTTGAACTAGGTCTTAAGTTATCAATTTAATACTTGGTTAAAATATATTACTTTCAATTTTTCCATTAACTTATTCTTCTATATAATGTAGGTCATGTATATGCAGTGATTATTTATGAGAATAATGATAAAGGAGCAAATTACTTTCTATGTTAGTGTATTGAGCCTAAAAAGAAACTGATAGCTGCAGTCATTGATGATGAGGATATTGAGTACCCAATAGGATCTATTGTTGTGACGAACACATGGCTTAGAAGGCAGTATATTTTTGTCCCCTACCATGAATATCTATTTAAGTCAATTTGTCATGTATAATGTATTGGAATTTTGACTTTAAATTGTCTTTATAATTAAATGTAAGTACCCTATCAAGAAATCTACCATGTAGTTATTTGAGGATTTTGAGACACATAGACATATTCTTCATTATTCTAACCTTATTGTTGCAACAAATATTCAATTGATACCATATTATGGTAGACCTCTTAACAAACAATTGTGGAAGTACGTGAATCTAATCACCAGGGAATACTTGATACAATAAGGGTTAGAGTTGATCTTGAAGGTTCCCTTGATTAATTGTGCTTTATATAGCTGAATCATTCTACATATGGTAGAATAATTTTGAAAATTTGTATATATGTAATGCGAAATGTTGCAACTTCGCAGTAATATGCATATGTAGATGCCAAACTTTGTATAAAAAAAAGAGAAGACATGTAACATGTGCATATTTGTATGCCATATTTTGTATAAAAATATGATAAGAGATGTCACATGTGCATATTTAGATGTCAAATTTTCTATATAAAAAAGAGAAGACATGTAACATGTGCATATTTGTATGCCATATTTTGTATAAAAATCCGATAAGAGATCTGTCACATGTGCATATTTAGATGTCAAATTTTGTATATAAAAAAGAGAAAACATGTAACATGTGCATATTTGTATGCCATATATTCTTTTTTATGGGTTTGATGATATCCTTAAAAAAATATTTAATTATCTTCAACTTATATAGATTTGGATGGTTGTCCTCTTGCATTTTTCTTCCAAATTTCTCAAAACATTAGGAAAATAAATTATATATTTGGATACCCATTTGGCTTCTCTACAACATATAAAAAACTTGGATGGGTTGTTTTGGACCGTGTCTTTATTGTTACGCTATGTCACCTATTTTTAGGCTTAAAATAGCCCTGTGATTGGCACAAGGCATGATGATGACATCATAATGAGGTCAATAGGGTCTATGAAGAGTTGGGGTTAGGTTTTTACCATAGGTAAGGTTTATGGTTAAGTTTAAGGTAGGGTCAATTTGTAACTTTTTGCAAAAATTGCAAAAGTTGCTCGAGCAACTTTGCAACTTTTAAGCAATTTTTGCTCTTGACATATTTTGGTCGAATGGTTCCATCTAGGACTATTCTAGGACCCTAGTTAAGATTCATAGGACATATTAAGTAACCTAATACCTCAGTTTCCCATCCCTAACAACTTTTAACCTATTCAACAACCTTTCGCTCATTGAGCAACTTTTGACCAACTTAGGACCCAATCAACAATTTTGGCTTTTCCTAGCAATCCACGGCTACTTTGTTAGCTTTGATTTGTCAAGTTTAGGCTAGGACCAACCTCATTTCATCCACAACATCCCTCTAATGGTATCAACCACACTAAATGGAAGCATCCCTAAGGGTCTCTAAGCACCATCGGGATGCGATCTTTGATCGAACATTTCTCTGAGCTCGTGCAAGGTATTTACGAACTGTTAGGTGCTATAGGATCAAGTTATCTAGGCCCATAGCCTATCTAACTTTTTAGAGATTCAACTTTGTTTGGATTTGGCATTTGTATCTCACCTATTGCCAAAAGTTACAATGTTGCTCAGTTAAAATGAGCAATGTTGTGTATTTCAAACCATTGGTCCTAGGATCGAATTGTCTGCTCCGTTAGCTTTAGTTGGTTGGGTTTAAGCTACAAACAACCTCGTTTTAGCGATAACATCCCTTTGACGATATCGACCACACTGAACGAAAGTGTCCATAAGGGTCTCTAAGCACCATCAGGCTGCGATATTTGATCAGGCATTTCTTTGACCTTGTGCAAGGTATTGATGAATTGTCAACTACTATAGGATCATGTTATCTAGGCCCACAAAATCCTATCTCATTTTTTAGAGATTTGACTTTGTTTGGATTTGGCACCCATATCTCACCTATTGTCAAAAGTTGTAATGTTGCTATGTTAAAATGACCAAGGTTGTGTATATTTCAAACCATTCGTCCTAGGATCGAATCATCTCCTTTTTTAGCTCTAGTTGGTTGGGTTTAGGCTAGGACCAACCTTTTTTCAATGACAACGTCCCTCCGACAATATCGACCACACTGAACAGAAGTGACCCTAAGGGTCTCTAAGCACCATTGTGCTGCGATCTTTGATCAAGCGTTTCTCTAAGCTCATGCAAGGTATTGATGAACTATTCGGTGCTACAAGATCGGGTTATTTAGGCCCACAACAACCTATCTCACTTTTTAGAGATTCAACTTTGTTTGGATTTGGCACTCGTATCTCGCCTATTGCCAAAAGTTGTAATATTGCTTAGTTAAAATGAACACATTGTGTATATTTCAAACCATTGGTCCTAGGATTGAATTGTTTGCTCCGTTAGATTTGGTTGGTCGGGTTTAGGCTAGGATTAACCTCATTTCAGCCACAACGTCCCTTTGATGGTATCGACCACACTGAATGGGAGTGTCCCTAAGGGTCTCTATGCATTATTGCACTATGATCTTTGACACAAATACAAAAATCATGACATATTTTTACTTTTCATGTCTTATTATATCAAAATAACTGACATATGATTACATCTTATAATGAATTTGATAAACATGTTACCTTTTCTGGATAAAATAATGAACGTTCATGTGTTTGATTAATTGCAAGAAAGTAAGGTGAAATACAAGTTTGTATGCACACATTGAACAAGTTGGATGAAAATCCAAGTTTAATGTATATCAAAATGAACAATATATTATGTCATATCAATCATATAGTTACAAAAATATGTTATGTCTCATCGATACAATGCAAAAGTCAAATACCTGACAAATGCTGGATGTGTACAATAGAAATGTTGAATATGCACAATACAAATATTGAATATATACAATACAAAAGTTGAATACCTGACAAATTTTGAATGTGTACAATATAAATGTCAAATGTGCACAATACAAATTTTGAATATATACAATACAAAAGTTGAATATATGTCAATATCATGTGATGACCACAACTACAGATGTATATCACTATTATTATTTAGGACTGTGCATAATCATCAAATTTGAGCCTCTTTTATGTAGTTTGTGGCTCGCCAAGTGTCTGTAGAAGAAAAATTAAAATACACTATCAAATATCTTATGTATAAGTAATATGACAATAAATAGAAATTGGGTTCTAAATTGTGGATAGTTGAGTTGTTCATTACCTCATCCCTTTGTCCCACAGTTGGATTGAAGGATAGCAGTAATGGGTTCCTTTGTCAATGGGTGGGACTCCTCACAAAATGACGAGGTAGAGTGACGATGGGAGACACAACTATCAAGTGTAGATGACTACAACCTATTGACCATTTGGGTAATATTAGCACTATTTTGTGAGAGGCAATTTTTGAGGTCCTCTTGTGTAGTAGTTAAATTATGTAATTCTATGCATAGAGGGTTTATAGGAGGTGGTGGTTGTTAAACATGAACATTTAGTGGAGGGTTTTGTGGTTGTGTCATGACAGGCGGAGGGTATGATTGTGTAGGAGGTGATTTTTCTTTTCTCCCTCATTTTCTTGGATTCCTTGATGCATGTATGTAAAAAAAATTAAAAATCAATTGCAAAACTTATAAATTACAAAACCAAATTATAAAATTTGATAAAAAATACATAAACGACGAATATAATGAAGACTTACCTTGTTTGCGGGGTGCCATGGATGGAGATGCAATCGAAATTTGTTTTTATGGTAAACCTGATCAGGTTTTGCTGGTCTCCTTTGTAATTCATGTTGTTGCTATCGTTTGAGGGTAAAAAAATGCCCTCAAATGCTAACAACAATAGAAATATATAGTTTAGAAATACCCAATCAAGTTTTGTAAACTATAATGGCAAGGCTTGGATACCAAGCCTGGCTGACATTTCACTTTTCAAATAACCCGATCGGGTTTTCAAAAACTTGATTGGGTTATTGAAAATTTCATTTTTTGGGGGGGGTGTCTACTTTTTTGTGCACCATCTTGGTGTACTTACCCATTAATTGAATTTTTCAATCATTTTGTCCTTCTACTTCTTTCTTAAAACTTCACATTGAATCTTCATGTTACAGTAGTACATTTGGGTTCCATTTTCAACCTAAATTTTTGCCGGCAAGCCAATTTGGCTTGTCAAATTCATTTTTTAAAAAGCACGATCTTGATAACGTCAAAATTTTGAGTCCACTTAAGTTTGTTATTGAAATTTTGACATTGTTAGAGATATAAACAAAAAGAAAAAGAAAAATGAAACTTCATTTATTTACACAACAAAGTGCAGGCAGGAGGGTTTAGTGGTGCGACCAAGATCTGTTCATTGCCATTCAAGGTAAATTTTTCTTTCATCTATGAAATGAAAATGAGGAGGATTAAACCCTCATACATTTGGTTTCTTAGTAGTATTAAACCCTCAATTATTTGGTTTCTTAGCATATTTGGAATGCATATAAGGCTACATTTTCAATTCTTCTAATTTGCACGAGAGCTTTCACTCCTAGAAACATGGCTCATTTGAATCCCAAATTTGTTTTGAATTCCCTATTTCTTGCTAAATCTTCTTTCCCTACAAATATTGTGGCATTTTTTCTTTCCATGATTTTTGTCATATCCCCAAAATTGTACAAGAATTTGTCACTATACAATTTTCTAGTCATGCATGTCTCTCAAGATTGTGACCAGAATTTCATACACCAACAAAAATCAAGCCAGAGCTAGAAATGCCATATTATTATAGACCGTCATTATACTTGCAAGGGCACCCTTGAAAAAAACTTATTATAGGTCATGATTATACTTTAGAAGCACAAAAGAAAACGAAAGGATGTACAAGCAACACACATTTGTTACCCTCCAATTTCATGCTTTACTTAACCATCAAATAGTTAAATTCGTTTGATAGAAAATATGTTAGGTTTAAACTCAATGTCTACTACTCACATGAAAAAGAGCTCAACATTCCACAAATCACTCATTTACCCACATAATACTAATAATTTACCTTTCACCTATTACAAACAATGTCAACATTCAAGCATCCCATGTCCTTCCTTCTGTTGTTATAAAAAAGGCTTCAGGCAACTAGAAAAGCTACCTCAGATAATGACAAATAAAATCAACCTTAGGAAATTATAAGGACAAGATAAATGAATGATGCCATAAGTCCTCATGAATGACAACAAAAAATTGAAGTCATTTTGCTAACAACCATTAGGCTCTAAATAATTGAAAGTCTGAAGTAAAATAACTTAAGTTTTTTTAAAGAAGATTCAAACATGCATATGGACTGCTCTAAAGATCTTTTGATTTGCAGTATTTTCAAGTATTGTTTGAAGTAGTGTTATCATGAATAACCCACAAATGTACGATGTTAAGGATAGACCCTATTACCAGTTCAAGATGCATTTATGTGTGGATATCAAAAAATTGTTAGATACCAAGATGATTTTTAGACAACTTGTTCAATTTACTCTATTTTACCTCAGATTATTTCTTCCAAAAAAAAACCTCATCTTGCTCTCCCTCACTCTCACTTTAAAATCCAAACTTATCTCTACTTTTTTCAATTTAGAGAATATATTATTTTGTACACTAGTGGACATTGACATGATTTCAAGTTAATTCTTTATCACTTTAATCAGTTCCAATATACTTGTTGATAGTGTTATCAAAGGGACTCCAATTTTGAACTTCAGATCATTCTATGTATGATTTAGTGAAGGTGATGAATTGTTGCATAATGTTTTTCTATGGCTCAGTAGGGTCACATGATCTATGTCAATGACTTAAAACCAAATGTTATTGAGTTGGATTTTAACATGCTTTCTGCTGAGAAGGCAATGTGTACTTTTGTACATCAATGGGAGAGAAGGACTAGGAACAGTCAATAGGGGCCTTTGATACATTATATAAGGATTAGTTCTCTATTAGATTTTTGAGCCCTTCCCAAAAGGCCCATTTGTTTTTCTCTGGGAGTTTCTTACTAAACTTAATCTAATTTCATCAAGTTGACATGCTTTCATTTATAGATAGAAATGTTTGCTAATGCTTGATCAAGTTAAAATGCCTTTTTGGCTATATGTAATCACAAGTTGGTTTCAGTAGAGAAGAGGACATGATGCTTATTATTCATTCCAATATGTTTTCTATATCGCAAAAGATTCTATATTATTATAATTGATTGACTAGTATATATATAGTGAATAAATTTGCTACAATGGCATAATCTGAGGCTTTGTCTACATTTGGTTCACAGTTGTAGAGATGACACTTTGAAAGTAATTGTCCTATCATATCGCAATGATGGAAACCTATGAATTGAATTGCCAATTGAAATGCCTCGATTTTGTACACTAGTGGACTTTGACATGCTTTTAAGTTTATCCTTTATTACTTTCATCCTAAGTTACTAGATTCTCCCCAACAACCCTCAAAGTCTAGTTCAATTATGTACAAAGTTTGGTCCTTGTCAAATTCTCTCCAAATTCTCTTGCAAAGCTATGAATTTGCTACAAACTCTATCAGAAGAACCCATGTAAATTTTGCAGGGAATTTTGAAGAATTTGTTGTCTACACCTAGGCTGAATTTAGTCTTGAAACATTTTTATCAACCCTATTGTGACCACTAAAAAAACCAAAAAAGATGTTTTTATGTCATTTATGCATTTTTGTATGAAAATGAAAGCTTGCTTATAAAGGAAATCCAAATTGACAATAGGTGACATCTAAATTGATGATTACAAAAAATGTCTTTAAAAAGATATGATAGGTTTGAACCCAGCAATTCAAATTTGTATCTCACCTTTTGATATAGCCTGGTTAGAAATACTCTAACTAATACAAAATAAAAATCCAGATAACTACACTTATCTTTTGATAATTCCTTTCATTCTCAAACTGTCCCCATGATATGGAAATATGCTCCATGCATGTGACCAAGCATGTTCATCAAGTAGTATGTAGTGCTAAATGTGCAATTAATGTCCTACTGAACTAAACCATAGATTTGGTGGTGTATTTTGCTATGTTCCTTTACTATTAGCAGAATCAAGTATGGATTTATTTTTTGTTTAATATATATACACACATATACATATTTTTAAAAACATATGTTTTTGTATGGATGAACCCAAAATGAGTCCAAACCCAAGACCCAAAATATTTAGAAAAATTTCAAACTTGAATCTTGAACCTGCATTTGAACTAGAATATTAACTGACAACTTAGCTTTCATCAATTCCAATATACTTGTTGAACTTTATGTGGATGGCCCTTCATTCTCTAGTTTTAATATACATTTTCCTTCTGCCCTTGATATATAGGAAAGTGATCATAGGACGAAGTTATAGATGTTGTCATTGATGAAAATATAGATTATTGACATGGTCATTTGGTTAGATAATAAGTTTTGAATGAAAGTCATTTATGAAAAATGCCTACGTACAGAGAAAGAACAAGTATATAGTTAGATAGTTTTGGTTAGCAAGCACATAATACTTTTTAGAATTGGCTCAAATTTTAATATACATAATATTAATAGTATGTTAATTAGCACATATTTTGGGTGAATAGAGTAAAAATGACAGACTATAGTAGTTGCTCAGGACAATTTTGGAGATCAGGCAAATTGGTCTATCTAATTGAATTGTTTAATCAATTCAATTTCTTGGCATAGTAGGGATGATATAGTATATGTTAACCCTTGGGAAGCATAATTTTATTTCTTATTAGAGTTTGTGCTACAAATTTTGTGAAGTGTTTTTGTTAGTTGATTATAAAGACAAGTTTTTGTATGTGAGCATACATTATGATCCTATGATCGATGTTATTTTTTATATGTGCGAGCCTTGATCTACTAGAGTAGATTATATGCAAGTTTCATTTTAGACTAATCATACATTTGCATGTTAGTATAGTATTTTTTGCATTGGTATAATTTCATTGCAATTGGACAATGAGTTCTTTATCAAGCAACTGTACTTTTGTTTTTGTTAAAAAATTACTTAGAGGGTTGAGAACTCTAGCAAGGTTAAGTCTTGTAACAAGGAAACAAATATAAACTAGGTCATGAATCTTCATAATGAACTTTCAAATTAGTGCATAGTTGGGTACCAACCCCATTGTGGTCTTCACTTAGCTAGGGTTTCCTTGAAAATAAATCATTGTGTTATGAGTTCTTTACTATTCTATCATTAATTTTTTAATATAATTTTATGTGAATATTTATGGTTAAGTTAAAAAATTCTTGATTGGCTTGAAAGTGCTACAACACTTATCCATGCCCCCTCACCCCCACCCCCTAGTGTTTCTTGATCCTAACCTGATCTTGCCAAAACCATCCATAAATTTTCTCATACTTGTTGTAGCAACACACTTTGAGTGGCAACACATATAAACGAATAATTTTTGTTCGAAATAAATGCCAATATATAATATTATTCAAAATCAATGCCGATATTTATATTGTATAATTCATTTGATTTATTTAGATGCCATCTTTACTGAAGAGATAGTGATATTTAATTATTATCGATTATATACAAGATACTACCAATGCTTGTATGTTTATATTTGATATAATTTTATAGCCCAAATATTTGCTTGTCAAGAAAGTCCATGCCTAACAATACAAACCCAGAACAAAAGAAGGCGCCAATTGCTAGATTGTGGTCTTAGTTCAAAAGAAACGGTGATGGAAAATGTTAGTCCTTGCAAAAAATGTAAGGGATTAAAGAATCAAAGAATTCTAATCATAACAGCTCAGAGACATTTTGGGCAACATGATCAAATTGAAGGGGGAAAGGATTTTCGTCCTTTGGTGAATGTGGATTTTGAACTAGTGGAACATGGAGGTGTGAATATCGAAGCAGAAGGTAATGCTCCCATGTAAGAAGATGATCCTAAGGCAAAGAACACAATTGAATATGTTGGTATTGGTGCAAGTAATAATGTGCCAGAGAATAGGATTGAAGAAGATGTTTCTGGCGCAACTGATGAAGATGATGAAGACGATGATAATCGTGCATCTAATGATGATGATGAAGATAACCTTGATATACTTGTAACTGAAAAGGCATACAAGCCCCTGAGCCAAGGCTCCCAAACAACACGAAATTAAATATTCTTATTTTTAAGTTAATTAAATATTCTTATTTGCAAGTTAATTTATTGTAGTTGGGTTCCAATTATCTATAATTAATTTTTTCATTTGGAGAAAAAATTCTCAATAGTCATTTAAAATAATTAGTTTACTTTGCTTTTGATCCTCTTGTTATATTTGTACTTGGAGTGGCTAATTGATTTCTTGTCAAGATTGCTTTTCTTTGCTTAAGATCTCATCTAATTCAGTCAATTCTTTGGTTTCTTCTCTTCATCTTGGTTTACTTTAATGTTTGGTACGAGGTAAGATATCTCACCATTTTCATTTTTACTCTGTTATTTGAATGAAATCAATTACAATAGTTGAGTGGGTTAAGAATTTGTATTCTTCCATGTTCTTATTTGATTGCATCACCTGGTTGGGTTTGTATGTGTTTATTTCCATTTTTACACTTTGTGTTTAGGGTTTTAACGTAACTATGTTGTCCTTTTTCTGGTGAAGTACCCAAAAATAGATTTTTATTTAAGAAATGTGGTGTTGGGTGCCTAAGGGGAAACGAGGTTCAAATTTGTCAATTTATTTGATGATTGATTGGGCATTTTTGAATTTTTCTCATTTTGTGTGCCACCCATATTTTTTTTTTTATGGAACATTTTTAATGTATTTAAAATATTGGAATGGATTCTCCTCCAAGTTTACAAGTTTCATTTGGTTTTACTTTTTTATTTTCAAATTCATGGACAATCATGTACACCTAGCAAAGTGACCAATTAAGTGTGTCATGAACCTTGTTTTTACATTTTCTTTGTTGAGGATTTGGCTTTGTTAGAAATGGAAAAAGAAATATGGAAATAAGGAAAAACCAGGAAAGAATCTAAGTGAGTTAATGCATGAAAAGATATTACCATAAAATAGGAGAGAGAAAGCTTCAAGCTCCAACACCATGAGACAAGATATTTGGAAAGGGGAAAGCAAAGAAAACCCCTTGTGACATTATGAATGAGGCATGGAAAGCCTAAGAGAGAGAGAGAGAGAGAGTGAGAGAGCAATCACCCATACAATAATTGAGAAGAGGAAGAAACCTCATTAGAAATGAAAGAGGAAGGTCATCTCTTAAATAGAGACGAGAGAGAGGAGTTAGAATGTAACTCCCATGTCTATGAATGCCACCATTCATAAGTGTGTGAGGCCAAGTGTGAGATTCCTCTTAAGGAGGAATAATGTAAATTACAAATTACAATATATATTTGTCCTCACATATTCCACTAGATGACAAAATAAAATGTAGTGGAAAAAGGACAAAAAGAAATATATTAGGATACCTTGGCTTATATCCTAATATATTACAACAATAAAGAAAGGAGGTCTAACCTTGGTTTATAAACACACCAACGAAAGATTACAACTTCTAACACCCCCCTTAAATCTTTACTTGGGGTAATTACATCAAAGGGTATTAAATCCATAATTTACAAAAATCTACAACTTAATCTTCAATATGAAGTAATTTGATTGTCTTCAAGCCATATGGTACATTTGCAGATCCAAGAGAAGTACATGAGTCCTTTGAATGTTATCAAGTGGAAGTATAGACACATCTTCGAGAAGGTTCCTTGATGGATCACCTCGAAAAAAAAATAGAGAACAAAAAATAAGACACCTATCCACAAGTAGAATTACATTGAATGGAGAAGTCAGTAAAAAAAGTTATAATAATTTAATCAAGGAGGAACTAAGAGAGATGAGGATAAATGAACGTTTTCACCAATATGCAGTGGAGTTAACATGATATCTAAAATAATTCATAAGCTCAAAATGATCATAATAGATGCAATAAATCTCTCATGAAAGGAACATACTAATGCACAAATGACCACAGACAAGGCCAACTAATGAAACTTGAATCAACATTGTGTCAATCACATGGATATAGACAATCCATTAATGAGTCATCCCACTACAAGTGAATGGGTCGTGACTCCATCACCTACATGACTCACGATCGAGGCAATAAAGTATGCAGAACATTATCACATAGTATATTTATCAAAGAAATATAAGAGACAAAATAATAAATAATTAGAACATGTGCCTCAAGCACCAAATAATTCAAGTTACATTTTTTCCAAGAATAATTTCTGAAGTGGACCAAAGGAAGGGTTTATGAGGAGTAACAACATATTGCCTTCAAATAAGAAATCCATCATGGACAAGCAACATCATTGCCACGAGGAAAAAGATCAACATGGGTCAAAACAACTTTCTCAAATAAAGTCTCCAATATTGGAGTGCTCCAAGATATGGTAGCCTTGTTACCTATACACTAAAAAATTAGCAAGGTGTATGAAGTCATACCATGAATAAATCACAACTAGGAGCATACACCACGGAGACAAAGAGATTGGAATGGGAAATCCCCATAAAACATCCTCACATTGAGGAACAAAGAGGAACAAATGGAGGAAAACTCCATTGAAGTAAGTGCACACCAATTATAGGTTGGAGGGATACTCCACGGGCCAGATAAGGCAACTACGAGTCAGTTTAAAATTGTCGGGTCCACCATAGTTAACCTTGAAAAAATTGGCTCCCAATGCAACTTACACAAAATCAAATAAAATACATATAAACCAATGGTATAAAACCATAAACTACTACCATGAGCATAAAGAGATGCTATAAAAGCATAAAACTGTAACCATGTGCAGATAGATCAATCAAATCATTAAATAATGAAGGCAATAGTGTAAGATAACTCATAAACCTGAATAATTTGAGATAAATAAGAAGTATTTGGAAGAGCAATAAGCATAAATTATTAGATATCAGTTAAAATCTCCATGCAAGGTGAACATAAGTGTGGATACAGAAAGGATGGGCCCACCAAGGAAAATATCATATAAATCATGTATACTAAATAGAGATGAAGGTCATCTCTTAAATAGAGATGAGAGAGAGGAGTTAGAATGTAACTCCCATGTCTATGAATGCCACCATTCATAAGTGTGTGAGGCCAAGTGTGAGATTCCTCTTAAGGAGGAATAATCTAAATTACAAATTACAATATATATTTGTCCTCACATATTCCACTAGATGACAAAATAAAATGTAATGGAAAAAGGACAAAAAAGAAATATATTAGGATACCTTGGCTTATATCCTAATATATTACAACAATAAAGAAAGGAGGTCTAACCTTGGTTTATAAACACACCAAGGAAAGATTACAACTTCTAACAGACTTAACTCTCGATTTGAAATAACATATTGAATACATAATAATTTAATCTTTTGAGACCACATCAAAAAACTAGAATATAAAAATCTCATACCAATATTAACTAAAATATAATCTCATTACAACTGTTAAAAATTCAATTACAAGATTAATTCATATGAAGTTTATACAATTTAGGTATAAATTCAATATTTGTAGATATCCAACCCTTTGGAAGCTAAAAAACTACAAAGGAAGTTGAGAAAGATGAAAAAACTCAAATCAAGTATGGTAAAGGACATACTTTCAGGTGCTTGTGACAAAATTATTATGATGAATTTACAATCTTTATGGAAAGTCTACACTTTTTATGTATGCATATTAACAAGTTCATCATAGACCCAAATAAAATGTCATTAATAATTTTTCATATCAAATAAAGAAAGTGCACTAGAATGCATCAATTCTTCTTACATGTACTACAAAAGAACTAAGAAATTATCGACAATTTGAATTTATTCTAAAGGGTTTGAGTAATATATATATATATATATATATATATATATATATATATATATATATATATATATATATATATATATATATATATATATATATATATATAGTTTTCCTATCAACTAAAGCCTACACTTGTTAATCCACTTTATATATAGTCCATCATTAGAAAAACTATGTTAGACCCATTTTCGATCAACTTATATGTGACTCCCTTTGACTTATAATTTCTACAATATAAAAGAGAATAAAAAGAAACTATGGTTCATGTATAGAAATATTTACTTACTTTATTGTATTCTTGCTATTAAGTTATTGTGTGGGAGTTCATATTGTACAATTTACCTTTTTAAATAATTGATTCGGTAATCATAATATAATTATGAATATTATAGGTAGTGTCATTTAGATGATTAAATTGGTAGAAACATGTCAACATCTCCCTTATATATATAGAGGATTATAACAATTTGATATATGTATGCATCTACGTTACAATTCTCATTTGACTAAGCAACCACATGGAAAAGGATCTAATATGCAAAATTCACTTAAGAATTGAACTCAACACAAACACACTTCCAAAAATTTGAACATTAATAAATGATTGTATATATCTCATACTATCATCCTCAATATTTATGCTCAATCAATTAAAATCCTAAAAATAAATAAATTCCAAATTAGATATCACATACACTTCAATATCATTTACTTAATCATTTATTTCAGTGTCCAAATCTAATTTTACAATGACACCTCCATTAAATTACAGATATATCTTGAAATTCTTATACACACCTTTATTTAATTATTTCAGAGTAGCAAATCCACATAAGGACGCGAGACCAAGGGTTGCTCCTAAATCAACAAGCAACCCTTCTTTTTCTTTCTATATGTGGAAGACTTAAAAATCATAGAGTATAGCTGAAAACACTAACTTTGAGAATAAAACCATTTCGTTGGTTAAGGTCCACCAAATAAGTCAGCGAACTGCTATATTCTAACCAAGCTACCCAAAGAATGTATAGTTGTCATTTGTACTTGTTTTAAATAGGCCACCTATCAACTTATCGCTTATGCTGTGGAGTAGTTTCACCAGCCAGGTGCTTTTCTTTTGTCTGCAAAACATTTAAATATTATTGAGTGTCTCATTGTCCAGATGCTAGATAACCAAAACCTGTTTGTTAGCTATACCTTGTAGCCTTTTGTAATGAGAATATTCTTAGTCCAAAATGTATTGTCTTTCAGTCAATAGATTCTCTGTAGACCAGCTCTGCAATCTCTGCTAAACTATGGCTGCTACATTTTTAAGTGGAGAATACAGTTGCAGGACAGATTTCCAAAGAGCTCGTATCTATTAAAATGAAGAGAAACACAGTGTATATACTGCTGTTATTCTTAATACTAATTTACTAGCCATTTGCACTAAAACCTATGTACTTATTATCGCATTGGGTTTGTTTGGATGCTGTTCCATGGCCTCAAAGGCGAAACTTAGCCTTAGTCTCATTACAAGACATAAATCTCATAGAAGTTGGAAAGTAAATTTTGTTGGCATTGGACAGAGGAATTACAAGCATGTCACTTATGGAAAATGAACCAAAGGATGACTTTGATTAAGGGAAAAAGGGCAAAAGAGGGAATTGTCAATTCTTGGGAATATCATCTCGAAAAATGAAAACCATTTAAAAGAAGTCAAAGTTTAACAATCTACCAAGTACTCTATATACTTCTAGTTGCAGAAGTTCCCTTGATGTGAACTGCAGTGCACTTTTTGTGGTGAGAGGTTTGAAATCTAATCCTCTTTTCAAGCATATTGATTAACAATACGGAGAAATAACTCAATGGTATACTTATTAGGGATCAAAACAATGGTAGAGGGAGGTTTTCTAGGATTCATTTATACTAGGAGTATGCATGCTCTGTTTGATGGAAATAGCCAACCCTTGTTGTTAGGTGGACAACAACACCATGCCTCTAGAATTATGAGGGAGGTTACACAAATCCAAAGCAACGCTAAAGAACCCCTTTTGGTTGTCAGAAGAAGCTCACAAAAGTCTTAAATAAGTTTCTCCAATGTCATGCAAGAGGCTTTAAAGGAACCTAACACAAGCGTAATAAACATGAATTGTCACAAAAACTTTTTAGCATACTTGAAATTTTACTATTGAAAGCAGCTTCATGGTCTAGTAAGCAATTCTGTTTTTAGTTCTAAAGAGGAAACATGCCACAAGACCACCGAAGAAGCTTCAAAAGAAAAGGGATTTCTGACAAATTTAAAGACTAAACCATGAATAATTCATTTCTAACAAATTACCTTGAACCCTAGTAGGCATGAGAAGAATTTATTATAATAATATTGACTTGTAACATTGAATGATTGAGATGAAATTTTGAGAAATTATGTTCCAAAAATTGAGAGAATTCTTAATTTTTCCCTCCTTTAGTGAGAGCAAGACAATGGTCATAAACAAATATTGACGAGTTGCCTATGGATGAATTTGGAATGCCAATTTCCCAAATTGAAGTATGATGGTAAATATCAAAACCCTTTACAAACTGACGATGAGAGGGAAGTCCTAGTGAATGAAGAAGAATAGCTCAAAAGCATTACATTGGTGAGTACTAATGGTGAAAAATTAAATGCGTCAACGAGATCATATTAACCAATCAAATCAATTGATGTTTGAATCCTAGAACTCAGATTATGGAAAGAATGAAGGTCAATCACTACATTCATAGGATTTGGATTTCTTTTTTTTGATTAAAGTGCCTTATATTAAGAATGTGAACCACATTATTAATAAGAGAGAGGAGAAGATGATTAAACTTTAAAGAAAGTACTTTGGTGATGATAATATTGAAAACATCAAGCAAGGTGATATATTTTCAATTGAAAGTGTTTTTTAGACCGTTGGCTTTAAGTACATGGATTTTATATTTTCTTAAAATTAAGATTTTTCACCACGGATTTGGAATGAATAATTTCTATATAGAATTCATATACAAGCCCTCCCCAACAAAATCTTAAAGTGCTTTTCAAAATTCACAAGGAAATGAAACATGGCAAGGCCAATTATTTTTTTGTTAGCCATTATGTTCACAAATCCATTAAGATTAACATGGATAAATTATCTACACAAGAATTATTGTGATGAAGAATCTGATAGGAAACAATCGTAAGGCTCTCCTAAAGGAAATGCTCCCACTCCAGAGAGTTTGACTATAAAGTAAGGACTTTATTGAATAGTTTTTAACAATTTATCCTAGAGAATATTTAACAGTTTCTTGAGCACATACTAGTAATCATAATATTCTTGATGTCATGATAATTATTTAAAGATACAAGAGATTGGGAAAATTACTTCAAAGCCCCATTCACAATCTTATACTAATGAAAAGTAGTATCACTTTGGACAGCTTTAGCATAATGATTATCTACTATCTATTTTTGCAACCATCAGGGTTCCAGATTTAAGTGACTTTGTAGCATAGTTAAGATATGAGTTGGTAACCTTGTGTATGAACACCCCCTAAAGATGGTTACGTTGTGACCATAAGTGTGAAGAAAGAGAGACAGTTATTACATGAATTTGTTCTACCTCACAATTTATCTAGTTGGTTGAGTGAAATAACTAAATTAAGATTCTATATCTTCTTGATGTGAGCCAATATGGGTTGATGACTCAAAAAATAAGTATTCAAGAAAAACTAAGACACATACATGGTTGAGATGAGTCTACTTGCAACTCAATCTTGAACCTAGTGGGAAAGATATTTGACAAGGTAAAATATGGAAAGGGCCTAATTGAAATGGAAAAATAATTAAAAAAAGATAATCGAGATTGTGCAAAAATTATTGCACAATTGATCATTTAAGAACTTTACTAGAGCCAATCCAAAATTGTACCACAAAAGCCAAAATATTTCAGGATGACATTAATCCAAGTTGGGGTCATAAAGGCCAAACTTATTGCACTATAATACCACCTCTCTCTTACTAATCATCCAACAAGAAGAATGAACCTCAAAAAAATTATATAACAAAAAATTACGAATTTTTTATTTTTACACTGCATATTAGTGGCACAAATCTATGTGAAAAAATTTAAACTTTAATTCTTTCTATAAATAAATTATTGATATATAAAAGGAAAATAAATTTTAAAACTATTTTTTAATTATAAAAAAAATTATATATAAAACAATCATAAATTTTAAAAATATTATAATCCATAGATAAAACCACAGAAAAATACACTAGTTCACATTGTTTTTAATTGCTATAGATGTCAAAATGTTGAAATTAAGTTGAAGATATTGATGTTAATATCATAGTTTGGTTGACTTATGGGACACACTACTTTAGGGACGGTGACTATCCTCCCTATAAACTGTATAGTTGACCAATTTTCAAAAAATTGAAAACACCATGAATTTTTCCGAAAATTTCAGCATTTGATCTTCATGATCTGCATAGTTTGTAGTCAAAAACAACAAAAAAATTGGAAAAAAATCACAACATTTTTGTGGATCTAGAAAAAATAATTTTTGACTTTGTTGTGTCTTTAGAGCATTTTGTTTGGAGAGTAGCTTGTTCCCTACTTTAGAGCACCCTTATCCAAAACAATACACAAGGAGACTCTTTAGTTAGTTGTAGATTATAAAGTAGAGGCTATATTTTTTATTTATTTTTGGATAAAAGGGCACTTGTGAGTTTAAGTTTTGTAAGCTAGCATGTAGTTTATTAAACTCATGTGAATAGTGGCGTTGACTCAATCATTGCATCTTTTTAACTACATCTATATTGCATAAAATGGTCAAATAGTTGAAGGTTATCCATCCATTTCATCTTCAAATTAAGATATTTTAAAAGTATTTTATTTATTTATTTCTACCATTATTAATATAAGTTTATGAGTTCTAAGTTAGTGCATTGATTGCATCTACACAAATATCTAACCAATTTTATCATGGGTTGCATCATTGAACTTAATTTCTTAATTTAAAAGATATATGGCGATGACATGTATTGAAAAACTCTCCAAACAAGTATTCTTGAGGCAAGCCATATTTTCATTCTTTTTTGAGAGCTTACATTTGTCTTTCATATTATTTCACAAAAGGTCTCTATGAACTTGCAGTCTCAAGCATGGCAGGGGCTCAAAGTGTAAGAGAGTTCTACAATCCCTCTCCTTCATTAGTCTTCGACAATCCCAATTGCAATTTTTTGGTTACTTTATCTATGTCCTAACAAGAAGCTTGGGGTTATGTCTTAATTTAGAAAAAAAGTCACCAACACAACTAATCTAGATACTTGGGTTGGGCTTGAAGCCATATATTAACAAAATAAATAAAAATTAGTGCACTATTTAGGTGAGTTCTAAAGAGTTGCAAAGTGAAGTTGAAGATGTCTAAGCCTTCTCATCATGCGTGAGCCAGTGGCCATTCAGGGCTCATTTGTCATCAAGAGCATCTGGAAAGCTTGGGAGGCTATTAAGCCCTAGCTTCAATGGGCTAGAGATGAATTCCGCAATGGCCTCTTCTTAAATCAGTAGAACATTTGGCGGTCTCTCCTATTTTCCATTTAGGGTACTCCCCTCACTAAGACTCAAGGGGCCAATGCTTTGCATTTTTTAAACGTGTCATCAGAACTCCTAAGGACCTATTTTCAAGGGCACCATGAGTTTTAGGACCTAGGAAGATATGCAAGTACAGTACCGCCTTATCCATTCAGATCGACAAACTTTTGACCTTCTACTTTCTTCCATCACTGTTCACTTAGTTCACAAAGTGGGGATTCAGTTTGTTCGACCTTAGTGGCTTGATTGGAAGTGGTATCCTACCACTCCATTTTCTAATAACAAGCCAAGTTTGGGATATAGATGGCTTTCACCTCATCTTCCGATGGTGGATACGCTCAACCAGAGATGGCATTTGCAATTGTCTCTTTCTCAACGAAGAAACTACTTTGGTACCATTTGGAATGCTATAACTGAACCCAAGATTGCGCATTTTGCTTGGTGCCTAGCCTTCCAAGGTCTTCCCCTGGGGCCTTAGCTCAAACACATTGGGGTTCCTGATCCCAAGTGCCCCTTTTGTGGACAACCAGAGTCTTTCTTGCATATTTTCTAGTTTTGTAAGTGTGCTCAAAATTATTGGCACTGGATTCATGATTTTTTTAAGCCATCCAGGCCTGAGTTTATTTCTTGGCACATGATCTTATCGGGTGACCCTCCCAGATTTCCTCGAAAGTTCGCCCAAATTTGGCATACCTTCAAGATGGAAATTTTGTTTTCTCTGTGGAAAGATAGGAATGTTGTTCTTTTCACACACATTTTTTTGGATGTTAACATTGCTATGTACACTAAGGCATGCATTTGTAATAATGTAATTTTGCAGATTCAGGTGCAAGCTAACAAAGTTACTCTTGAGGTAGCTCACCTGCAGGAGCTGCTGAACCACTGGGGCAATGCTCCCTGCACTATTGCCAGAGTTCCTCCTGATGCCTCGACAGATACCTTGACACCTTGTGGCCACCGTCCTCGACGCCATTCCTCAGGCCGCCACTCGCACACCTTGCGCTCCCAGGCTTCTCGCCACTGCTCTCCTAGTGGTGGTGATGGCAGATGGAGGCGCTGCTCAGCTTCCCCACCTGTGGTGGTTTTGGTTGGTCCCCGACTCCTCCTCCTGGTACTCATCGGGTGCATTTTGGGAAGTGGCCTCGCTTGGACTTGACAATCTCTCCTCCGTGGCCAGAGGTTAAAGATGCGGAGGCTGCCATTGTTACTGCTGCTGCTGATGATGGCTAGACTATTCCTAGCCCACCCCCCAATCCCAAAGATGTTGGGGTTTTCATGAGAAAGATGATCCACCACCCTCGGCTGGCACTGCTTTGGTAGCCTAAGGTTGCCTTATATGTTTTTTGTTGATGAATAGTTTTTGTTTCTGGTTGTGGCCGTGTTTCTAGTCCAGCTTTGGCCGTGCGAACTCATTCGCGAGGTGATCTTGTATCCCTTGACCCTTTTTTTGTCAATTGTAATTTGAGTATATTTTTTTAATAGAAAAGGACTATTCATCAAAAAAGAGAGAGTTGAAGATGTCTAGAATTGACTTTCTTTTTATTTTTGTTTCCCTATGATGGTTGTCTCATAATCTATAGATGAGTATGTGATAATTTAGATAGGTTCACAATTGATTTAGTGAAAGAAATGATTAGAATCTACTAACCTCAATATTTTGATACGTCTAATGAATAATAGAAACACTTTTAAAATTTATTAAATTGATACTCCTTAATTATAATACTAATAAACCAAAGAACAAAAATCAACTTAAAAAACAAGTGAATTTACAATTAACTTAAAAAACAAGTGAATTTACAATTAACTTAAAAAATAATACAATTTTCTAAAAAATAATCTTCAATAATCTTATTTACATATTTTAATAATTTATTTTCAAAATAAAAATAGATGTCGTTAAACACACTAATTCAGTTAAGTATTCTATTTAATATTTTAATATATTACAACCCTTCACATTGCACTTTTCCCTTTTTAATATTATTTTTATTAATGAAATTTTAAAAGGAAATGTAATGCTTTACTACCTTATATATCACAAATTATCCTTTTAGTTACTTGGTCATAGTTTTTATTTTATTAAATAATCATAAAATATCTATCATCTCATACCAAAACCACCAAATGGAAATCATAATAAGATGTGGACCTTCAGCTATGATTTTTTTGGTCTAATAAAAATGATTCAAAGTTGATTCCTAAAAATCTCTAGATTCGACACGACAACCGCATAATACCGATAACAAAAGTCACCATTTCATTTATCGCTGACATATCATACAATTTGAAAATGTTAGTAGTGTAATGATATGTAATTGATGTGACGTCTCAAACTGTTCTCTAACGAAGAGGCCATCTCCGATTATATTTAAAAATGCACATTTTTTCATCTCAGAGCAACTTAAAAGATAAAAGATATAAGAAGACAGCTTGAAATTTTTAAAAATATATAGATTTAAATTACATTCTTTTGATTGAGAACTTTTTTTCGGTTGTATAATCTTTTCAAGTTATAATTTTTTTTATCAAAAGTTATAAACAAAGATCTTATAAATAGTCAATAGTAATATTTCAATGAATATCATTCACTTAAATACTATATTATCATTACATTATATCAAAATCTGTATTATATTAAATATTATTGATTTTATAATCAAACAATCAATTACAAGTTTTACATTTCGTTTATATTTTGGTTAATAAATAATTATTTTTTAAGTAAATCATATTCTTTTATATAACATTATTTTAACTTAGAAAAATTTACGATCTAAAATTTAAAGCCAAAATATAAATAACTTAACTAAATTTAAAATTGGATAACAATAATTATATCATCGCAATTTAACCATTACATTGTTTTTAATTTAATAAATCAACCAAAACAAGGTGGATGACCCATTACAATAGCAAGACATAAAAACATATTCTTGGACCAATGACATCACATAATTAGCATAAAGGGTGCTAACTAGGAAAATAATAAATACATAGAACATAGAGGCTTTCATCCAAAAGAACTAACAAACTCACATCGAAGAAGGGCGAGAGTTTTTTCGATGCCTTCGGACAATTGTTCAAACAATATATAAGCATGATAACCAAAGTGTTGTAGAAGCTAAGCATCATTAGGCAGGGGTCCCATGGGAGGGGCTTGGGCTCTATTTTTGTGGAGTGGGTGGCTCCATGATACTTTTTTAGGGTGGTCTTTTCCTATAAAATAGGAGCCCTAAATTTTTAGCCCTCTCAATTTGTGCAGGTGAAAAAGGGGTGGGGTTGAATTTAGCCCCACCAGCTTAGGGAGGAATTATGCCATTTGTCAACAATCTATACTTTTTTTTTCACCAAAATGAATTCCCACCAAACAAATTTATGAATAAATTTAATTTTAAAAAAAAAAAATTCATGAGACAAAAGCTTCCTTAAATTTAGGAGCTATGTTTTTTTTGAAGCGGATTTACTTATAAATCCATAATACCACTTCCCTTTTTAAATATCCCTAAAAAATCTCAGCAGTACTTGCTCTATTTTTAAGGAAGCGGGTGCCCATGGGACCCCAACCTTAGCAAAATCATGGCGTAAAGCAACAACATAGGAGGGAGCACAAGTGCCCTCCTAGCCTAAGGGCAAACCACCATTAGAGTTGGAGACATCATCAAGGATTGCAACATAAACATGACTTGAAATAGCAACAGAAACTTGACAACGATCAACAATAGGGGCGTTGTCAAGATTTTTGGCAGGAGATTCTTTGTTATCAACAACCTAGGACTCGTTAGAGGTGGACTCAGAGAGAGAGAGAATAACACAGGCAGTCAAATGTTCGTTATCAATAGTGTTTCACCAAGAAGCAACACCTTTACAATGTAAAAGAGCACAATTAGAAGCCATATGACTTGTAGAAAAGCATCAACAACTCTAGAAAGAAAGACACTCATAATCGAACACCTGAATTCATAGGCTATCGTCGACCATGAACACCACATCCTTAAGAAATAGTTGAAATGCTCCCAAGTCAACTAAGAACCATTACAATATGTTAATATCTATTAAACCAAATAATAATGATTTTATAGTCGAACAATCAATTAACAAGTTTAATATTTCAACAATAAATAATTATAATGATATTGGTGAACACAACGATTTCCTCTTTAGCAGTAAAAATTACTACTCCATCTCGAGTTTCATCCCAACGACAATTAATCAATGACAAGTTTTAATACTCCATCTCGAGTTTCATCCCAATCGACAATTAATCAATAACAATTGTAAACCTTATCTGTAGCACCAAAATTAATCTTTGACTGTTGAATGGCTGGGATTCCTTTGAAAAATGCCTCGACAAAAAATAGCAAAGAATCTCCTCGATTGGAAATTTCGCATTTCAAAAATACATTTGTTTACATTTGTTTAACAGAATATAAACATTTAGAGTCCCCCATAGATGTTGCAGAGGAAACAGAGGAAGCATCCATCCTTCTCCCAAAATGGGAGAAAAACAACCGACACAAACCCAAGAAATTGTTTATTTTTCTCGAGAGCAAAAGATATGCAATGTAAACATCAAGTTTTCCCACAGAGACCACAACAGCCCAATCCGAAATCTAGTTTGTGTACAAATTTGCCGCTGTCGAAAAATTCTCTTTCTACGCAAAGTGCAGAGATCTGGGCCAAGAAAAAACAAACAAGAAACCTCCGTCAACGTCCGCCAACAGAGTACCTCGCAAGAGGAATAAACTCAGAGAGCGGCGTGGGGAGAGGAGTGACTGACGGAGACGGTAACGGAGAAGAGGCTCGACAGACAGGACAAGACGGATTCATCCTGAGCCACGCATCCACACAGCCTGCATGAAAGCAGTGTCGACAGTCCGGCAAGAGACGGAGAACTTCCGTGTACTTGTACTCCCCCAAGCAGATCGAGCAACACGTGTCCTGCGGACGGGGCAGCTGCTGCCGCCGGTAAAACACCAGCTTCGGATACGAATCTATGGCGCTCTGGTTCAGCCCCGTGCCTCCTTCAATACAGTTGATAATAATGTTCACTGCCGCACTGCTATTACTACTACTACTCCGTTCTCTGCCACCGTTGCTGTTCATGTTAACGTTGCCTCTCACGCCCTGCAATCTGACACACACATAGGAGGCCAACATTATGGCAGAGACGAAGACCAGTATTCCCACCGCTATTGCTATTCCATAACCCAATCCCACTCTGGTCACATTCTCCGTGGCCATCGTGGCCGCAGTGTTGTTCAGGCTCATCGCGTGGTCCTCTGTTACGCCGGGTCTCCCATGACTACAGGAGAGGCATAAGAATATATGGGGGGTCTCCCATGGCTACAGGAGAGATATAGTGCTCTGCCCTCGCGTTGTAAAAGACAGGGAAATGGAATAGAAGAGAAGGGCAGTGGAATTGGTGCAGCGCTGCAGACGGGGCACATGAAATAAGAGGCCCAATTAATTGCACTGATCAGTCGTGTTAATTAATGTTGACGTGTTTGGAGTCTGTGACGCGTGGAAGACGGTTTTGTAGCTCGATCTCTTAACCTCGTTAAATGTGGGTTTGGTGTTAAATTTGTTCGACAGTGTGGAGGCAACGAGAGTAGAAAAGGAACCGCGTCTCAGATTTTGTGCGGGTGAGACGGATCAAGCGTAATCTCGAGATTCTCTGTTTTGTTTTAATATTATGTGCACGTTAGCAATGTAAATGCTGGAGTTTTTTAAAGTCGTGTCGAATGCGCTGCTTCGGTTTTCCTTGGGTCTCTTCATCCCTTCCGGATTAATTGGGGTTGATCTGGGCCGTTCGCTTTGGATATTTACTTTGACTTTAACTTTGAGAATGCTGTCTTTAATTTTCTAATGTTCGTGGTTTAATCTGTCAGCCTTGAAGTCAACGTCCATCTGTCTGATGTTAGGTTTGGAATGCTTGATAAAAAAACACCCAGTTTGCTGCTTGATTTATGGGGTCGACAGGGTAATGTTTATATTAAAATAAGTAGTTCATCTACGGAATATTGGATGGGTAAGGGAGGCAGCCGTTGTAAAGTGAGGATTGTATGATGCAAGCATTCGTGGCTAGATATTAATGCTTCTTATTCATTTCTCTTTTGAATCTATTTGTTAAGAATATTAGGTTTATACATATTTTTATTTTGAGATTAGTCTTATGTTACATGTATTTTACTATATTTCATTATTCATTTAAAAATCTGAATTTTATTTACATTCAGCATATTTTTTTACTTATCATTCTTATCATATATATATTTTTTCATACAAATGTCATTCATTTTTATGTTCACATAATCTTAAATATGCATTCTACCAAATTGCTTACTATTCTGGTACAAAAACTTCTTTCAATGCATGTGTCATTCATCAATATATGGCCCCTCCTTTTACGTGTAATATTACGAATAGTTCATGTTTGCAAGGTTGTCCTTCTATGTTTTCACATTGAAATTCAACTTTAAAATTTGAACTTGGTTTGCTTCTCACTATTATGAATTAAGGTGTCTCAACTTTAGCCATTCTTAATATTGTATTCATGTATTAAATGCCTAAATTTCAATGTATTGCTCATCATATTTTGTCATCTATGTGGCATGAGATGGTGAGTTGTCTTAATGAAGGAAGGTGACATGGAAATTGACAAGGGTGTAGTTTGTCTCTGAAGAGGAAAGTAGGCATCTTATTTTAGTACGGATATTTTGTCACATGTCGACATTTTAGAAATTTGCTAATTCATTATTGTGTGACAAATTCACAAGATAGGTTGGCAAGTGTTAGAAGATATATTGCATGGAAAATATGGATGCCCAAGTTGGTTTATGACATGTTGTAAGGGAATTTGTTAATTATAATAGGCTGTAAGATCTATAAACTAAATTATCTTTACTCTAAGGGTTAATGGATGGAAAATTAATCATGGATCATTTTCCACTTTAATGCCATAGTAGTATGTGCTTGTATCAAGTTGTTGAGAACTCAATTTAAAAAAATAGTATATGGAAGGTGTATTGGTTCTTGGTCCAAGTCTTTTCGAGGTCATCTTTCCCTTTCATTTGGTATTAGAGTTAATTTATCTTTGATGTACTTGCATTTATGCGAGTTGAATGTACTTGCATGTAGTTTTGTGAACTTCCACACATAGAGCGCATGTACTTGCATATATCACTAAATGTTAAGATTCATGGTGTTCTAGGTTATTAATGTTTCTCCTGTTGAGATTTCTAAACTTAACAAGCATGACAAAATATGGAGGAAGGAATTGATTGATGATTAATCTCTATTTGAGTGGAGGCATTGTAGTTGATCTTGTTTTTAGATCATCTACAAATTTTTGAAGGATAAATAAGGTGGAGATTTATGGAGTTGATCATGTGGTTGTATTTTTTTTCATATTGATCTAGAGCTTTTGTTTAGAAACATATAATAATTCTTATGCATGTTGATGTTCTTTTATTTTTTGGTTGTATGTAGTAAAGTATTACTGTTGAGCATTTTTCTTAGGCTTCTTCACCAATGTAGCTAAACTCAGGTTATCATGACTACTGTTCAATGTGCTTATGTTGGGTCGAATTTATTTGTAGTCTTAGAAGGCATGGGTTCACTAGCTTGAATACATGTACATTGTATGTAGTTGATTATTGAATGATCTAAAATTTTCTAGAACACCCTAACTCCTCCATATACATGTAATTTTAGTAGTGGTTATGAAATTGGCCTATAGATGGACTTGGTATTTCCTAACCTCTCCTTCCTTTTGGTTATTTATTCTTACACATTTCAATTTCATGTTGGTTGGTCTACCATTCTATAAAGTCAATACTTAATTTTTGCTCATTTTAGGACAATTTTGAGCCTACTTTAGTGTGTTTCTTATCGTAGGACCTCATGATGCACTCCAATGAACATTTAATTCAAATATGGGTCCAATCCTCCTTCTCTTGCAACCATGTTTAAAATCTAGGTTGGCTCTAACTTTTATGCATGATTTCTCATTTTTCACCCTATTGCATAATTCATTTTTCATCTAGGACCTATGCATGGATTTTTTAGATTTTTGGATTAGCGTTGATCTTCTAGCATTTTTAAATTTTTACCACCCCCTTTTCCCCTAAGTCTCAAGGAAAATTTTGAAGAAATTTGCCTAGACTAGGTTGACTAGGTCATCCTTCTCCTAGGATTTTGAACTAAAAGTGGCTCCAAGCCTGATAGAGGGGTTTTCTTCCAATGGTTAAAATCATAGTTGACTTTCACAAAATCCAAGCCCCAAAATGTTTATAAAAGACATAAATCCCTCTCATTTTCACTCTAATGATCTAGAAAATATTATCAAAAAACATACATGTACATATGCATCCATAGACAAGCTGTATATTATCCATCCACTATGAATTGTAGAAGATCCAAGTGCAAGCTAACATCCATTATCAAGCATTCAAGCCCTTTAACTATTCATGTGAAAGGAATTTATCAAGAGTCGTTAAGCATTCAAGTCTTCATTTCCATCACGCATTAAAGGAATTTCCTTCTATTGATCTAGAGCTTCTTCCCCCTATTAGATACTAGGAAAATGAATTTTCAATCAAGGGGTTCTACTTTCATCCATCAAGTCCTCTTCTTCCTCAATTCAACATTATGGAGAATTACAAGATAGATACTACATGAGGTTTAATATTCCATAATTTTTAATTTTTTTTGTTGAGTCAAAGTTATTGCATCAACATACTTGATCACATATTTAGAGACAATTTGCATCTACATGGTATGATATATTCCATTACATTTAGATCTAACATTTTCTACAAGAAAATAACCTTACAATTAAAATTATTTCAATTTAAGGTTGTCTCCTAAAAAGTGTTTGAATAGGGACCCCCCTCCTCTCAACCTTCTTCCCCTTCTTTTCTATTTGCAGGATTAGCTTGCATAGTTTTGAATTTGGATTTGTGAGCTTCAGATATAGTTAGAGAACCCTAAAAACTTGAACATCAGATTTGGAGCTATAGAGACTAAGAACTTTTTTGGAGCATTGTCCTAGACTAGTTTTCCCAGGCCAACATGGTCCTTTGGGGAATATATTTTCATAGAAGTTAGTTACAAACATCACAATCCTGTATATAGAGTTTTTCCTAGTTCTAACAGCTCTATGACAACCAAAATTAAATTTGAAGGTTTATTTGCCTCTTATTTATTCAAGGTAATGCCACTCTTTCTAGTTTCCCCCTTGCACTTACTTTTATATTAGATATACATTGCTTTCATTATTTACATATGAATCACATTATCATCCATCATCAATAAAGAATACCCAAATCCTCATTTTACCTAAATCTTGCATTAACATACCTTCATCCTCTTGGGTTGTGCTAATTGGATTTATTTAGAGGTGGCTTTTATTTTCTTGAATGTATAGCCCATAGTTTGGTGAGTGAGATATGCCTTCTAGCATTACTTTCCATTTTATATTGTACAATCGGATATGAAGTTATTGTAGATTTTCCATTGAAAATATATACATGTATGGTTACCCAGGTTATTGTATTATTCTAGTTTGACTAGTTTGGTGATTTTCAAACTTTTGGGTCTTTTAGATGTTATGTGGATGTGGAACTACATGTGTACATGTCACATGACATGGAAGTTTCACAAGTTTTACACAATTAAGTTTTATATTTTGTAAATAACATAATTTTTTTATTTAATATTCTCGAGGTTATTCTTGGATACAATATAGTTGCATTTCTCTGTGTTTGCTTCATCCATGGTGTGAGGAGGTGTAATGTCCCCTTTCTAGCATTCATAGCATGATGTTGTCGTTAGCCTATTTCCCCACAGTCCCGTAGGCTAACTAGGACATTAAAGGGGCTTAGAGGCCATTTGGCCTAGATAGTTTCAGTTGCAGGTCTTTCTGAGGGGTTCTGAGGCAACTTTGGGCATACTTACTATTTATAGTAAGTCATCTTGGACATGGCCGGACATTCAGTCACAGTGGTATGTCGATGGTAATTGTTTAAAATCGACAGGAAGACTTATTTATCATTGATAAGATTTGTTATGCATTGATAAAACCATTTTATAAAGTTAAATTTAAATATTTAACTTTGTTAATGCATAGACTATAGTTTGTGGGAAATATTTAAATTAAAAGAGTTCCCTTTATTTTTATAACACATTGGAGACATAAGGTACATAAAGGGAGTTATGTTTTATCCCACATTGAGAAAACGAAGGATTGAGCTCTTGTGAGAACACTATAAAAGAAATGGAAGAGCTTTTTTTTTTGTATGCTTGGATGAAGATTAATGTTATGTTGCTGGATATCTAATTATCGGGCTTGGAGGACGGAATCCCTCTTTGCTAGCATTCTCTTCGCTGTTGGAAGACACAGTCAGGAGGATCAAGGGTGTTTTCACTTCAAGAAACACACTGGGTTTCATTTGGGGCATTTGCATAAAGAAATTTACAAGGGTTTGAGGTGCAGATCTGAAGTTAGTTATTGCTATAGTGCCGCATGAACAATATTTTGCTACAGTCGGCATGAACAGTATTTTGCTACAGTACGGCGTGAACAGTGTTGGTATCAAGTTTACTTGTTTTTTTGGCTGATTAGAAGTTTGGAGGGCTGGCCGACTACATCTGCAAAATACTACGGCCACTAATTCCAGGTTTCTTCTGTCAAATTTTGATATTTTGCATAATAATTGTTGAATACAAGTCTGAATAGTTGTTGCAGCCTTTAAGGCAGCTGTAAGTGCACATCTACATTTAAAAATCACCCTTTATTAGCAGATTGAAAGAGTTTCCAGATTTTTCATATACTATTGAATGTGTGCCAAGTGTTTGTGAAAATGTTATGATGTGTATTATGCATTTTAATGTCACTTCATAGTTGTTCGTAAATCTACTCATTGGAAAGCAATTTATTGAGGAAATTAGCTTTATGAGTTTGCATACAAAGTGTTTGACAATATTCCTTAAGTTAAATTTCTGCAAGTCAAAGTTCAAATCAGGGGAGGATACTACAGGAGGTTTGAAGATTTCTTATTATTTTTTTGTATCATTGGTTATGTATAGGTTGTGAAGTTGGTGTATTTTATATTTTATAAATTTTTTTTTCAAATAATCTAGATCCTTAACGAAAGAAAAATAACCTTTGGACTAGAAACCATCCTCCTCAACCTCTAAAGGGGTATATAGTTGCATTTCTATGTGTTTGCTTCATCCATGGTGTGAGGAGGTTATTCTTGGATACAATATAGTTGTGTTTCTCTGTGTTTTCTTCATCCATGGTGTGAGGAGGTTTGAAGATTTCTTAATATTTTTTTTGTATCATTGGCTATGTATAGGTTGTGAAGTTGATGTGTTTTATATTTTATAAAAAAAAAGATTCAAATAATCTAGATCCTTAACAAAATAAAAATAACCTTTGGACTAGAAACCATCCTCCTCAACCTCTAAAGGGATATTTAGTTGTATTTCTATGTGTTTGCTTCATCCATGGTGTGAGGAGGTTTGAAGATTTCTTAATATTTTTTTTGTATCATTTGCTACGTATAGGTTGTGAAGTTGGTGTGTTTTATATTTTATAAAAAAAAAAGAGGTTCAAATAATCTAGATCCTTAATGAAAGAAAAATAACCTTTGGACTAGAAACCATCCTCCTCAACCTCTAAAGGGATATATAGTTGCATTTCTATGTGTTTGCTTCATCCACGGTCTGAGGAGGTTATTCTTGGATACAATATAGTTGCATTTCTATGTGTTTTCTTCATCCATGGTGTGAGGAGGTTTGAAGATTTCTTAATATATTTTTTGTATCATTGGCTATGTATAGGTTGTGAAGTTGGTGTGTTTTATATTTTATTAAAAAAAAAAAGATTCAAATAATCTAGATCCTTAACAAAAGAAAAATAACCTTTGGACTAGAAACCATCCTCCTCAACCTCTAAAGGGATATATAGTTGCTGTAATGTCCCATTTTTTTGGAGGGGTTAATTATAAAGTTATCAATTAAAAATAAATAAATATTACAAGGTAACTTTATATATTAAATAAAAAAATCTTCTAGAGGTTGCTGGAAGAAGCGGAGAAAAAATTAAAAAGGAGGTCGACCTATCGAGGAAAAAAGAATAAATAGGCATTGAGGGCTCATTTCCTATCATCAAGATTTATTACTGATTTTTTCTTATGTGCATTGTGGAGCCTAGGGTTTCTGCAAGTAGTCACAATTGGTCATTGAGAATGAAGACTCTCAATTGGTACATAATTTTGAGGGTGTGAAAGATCACCTGAATTATTGCAGCTGTGGGAAGGATATTTCAGTCCTTTCACTTGTGCTTAATTGCTAGTTTGGAGTTTCAAGTGGAGCTGCACTTTCATCATATCATCTTCAGCATTCAGTCTCCACCATTTGATCAATCCAAGTTCTTCATTTCAATCTATAGTTGCAACGAGTTCTCAATTGTATACAGCCAGTTAGGGTTTCTCTGTAATGTTCCATGTCATAATGTTTTGGTGCTAAAAATTGCCATATCATTTGTAAAAAAATATTTGGTTTACATTGAATGAATACATTGGCACTATTATTTCTTTTATTCAATAATATACTTTTAGCAATGCATTAAATTTAGGGTTTTTTTAGTGGCCTATTGGAAAGGGTCATTATAGTTGCATTTCTATGTGTTTGCTTCATCCATGGTGTGAGGAGGTTTGAAGATTTCTTAATATTTTTTTTGTATCATTGGCTATGTATAGGTTGTGAAGTTGGTGTATTTTATATTTTATAAAATAAAATAGATTCAAATAATCTAGATCCTTAATGCAAGAAAAATAACCTTTGGACTAGAAACCATCCTCCTATACCTCTAAAGGGATATATCAGAAGTATCATCAAGTTAGGGGATAGTTACATGGAAGAAACCTCGAAAAGACACTCAAGAATAGAAAAAACTGAGGTTGAACAAAATTAGGTTCTTCCACCTAAAGTGGAACTCCATAAAGTTTTTGTGTATTCTGCAAATGAAAGTTACATTTTGGCGAATGACCTTCCGATCCATTCTTTGAGCCTTACATGCATAGTGTCATACACCCTCAAAAGAGTGAGAGTTCCTATTTTGTCACCCAACTGATTGCAACAAAAATATTGAAATGGACGTCCTTCCCAATTTATAGATCGAGTCCAAGAACAATAAGATGCTTGAATCCCTATTGAAAGGAAGAGAGATTTGGAGATACAACCATAACACAACATTTGATAAAAATTCATGAGAGAACTAATAACTCAAGATTCTACATAAGAAGATGAATATTGTGAAGCCTAATCCAATTAGGAACATTTGTGATCTTAATGGTCGTAGGATAAAAGTAAGGGCTCCATGGAGAAAAAAAAGAAACCTAATTGGCCAAAACACCATGAAAAGAGAGAAAAATCAAAAGGATCAATAATGGGAATAAATGACTTTCTCTAGGAAGATCTGACCCACTCCAAAACTCAATCCAATGATGATGCTCTCCTTAAGAGTGTCAAAATTGAGGTATTTTCCCAATATCAATTGACATTACATTAATACCATTAATTGAAATAGAAAACTTTGTAGGCACTTAAGAAAATTCCATCACTAGATTTTAAAGAAAGAAGGAAAATTTGACCTTGTAATAAAAAATATTCATCATAGAAGAAGTGGGTGGATTTGGAAATGATATGGAATGAAGGCTTTAGTTATTCCTAGAAAATTACACAAATGGGACTCATTATTTTTAAAAGTTACTAGTAGATCTCAATCTAAGCTTGCAATCAAATCCCCAATAACAGTTGCTACATTTTGAACTAAAGTCCATGGGACAAAGGCAGGCTTGTGAGGAAGAGAAACCATTGGGTCTTGATTCCCAATACCAAACCAAAGTGAAGGATAAACCATTTTTACCAAGCCCAACATTTGCATAACTAATGCCCTCCGTACATTCTACTTGAACCTTTCCTTTACCATTCCATCAATCTTAGTCAACTCTAACCTTTGTACCAATTAAACCATCATCATTACCATTTTTATCAACTCCTAGAATTCCATCATACATATTTGCAGTAAAACCATGGCCTTGAATAATTGAGTTCAGCTTCAACATTGTAGCCAAAAAAAAATGGAAGTCTTGCATAATACTGACAAGGGTAAATAAGATAAAAAATACATTGCACCATTGCTTATGCAAAATACCATTTCTTCTTAAAAAATATAGTTTTGGTCCCCTTGGTATTGGATATATTGATTGTTTCTTCCAACACCATAAGCTTGAGAGCCACTTGCAAGAAAAAGTCTTATTGCAATTGGATAGACACACACACATATTTATTTAATAAACTAGGAATTGAATTGATAGACAAAATCTTATTAGTATAAATGAATCCTTATATAGGAAAGATGAATGCAACTCTTCAATAAATATTGGAGAAAGATTAAAAGAGAGTTTGGCAAGTGTCCACATCATAATGAATGATAGTCTTGTAGGAAAATCTTTGCTCATAAAGAAAAAGATAAATTAAAAGTTACATGGGACTACACATAGACACCATATATCCCTCAGATGTTGACTCTAGTACATAAGTAAAATAAATTGTTCTTCAAAAGGAAAAAGAAATTAAAAGATAAATAAATAAATAAATTACATTGCTCCTTAAGGAAATGAGACAAAACTAATAGCCAAAATAGAAGAAACTTCATTAAAGCAGATGGAATGAATAATCTCATGACGTGTGCCATGGAAAACCACTCAAGTGTCCATAAATCAATTAAAGAAAATCCAAACTACTTTGACATACCGTTGAAAGGAACTAATAAAGATGAGAAGATGAATTTTGAAGTTGCCATGATATAGGAATGTAATATCCTCAATCATGTCCCTAACGTATGTCCTCTGTGTGTTGAATCAAATAAACTTTCGCTATCTATAAATACTTATCCTACGGTTCTGGAATTGGAAGGGCTCCGTGATCATATTGGAACTATCTGAAGAAATAGGAGGTGGAGAAAAAGGCACAAGTTCCGCATAACATTAGTCTCAAAACTATTGTGGATGTTCTGAAGCACACATCGGTTCAAGCGACCAAACCCTTGTTTCTATGATAGGTTGCAATTTTTGGCATTTCCAAAACACATTTATTTGACCTTTTATAAACAAGCTGTCTCCAGACTCTCCACCATAGATGTTGCAGAGGGAGCATAACAAGCATCCATCTTTCCCCAAAATCTGGGAAAAAACAACGGAGATAAAATCAAGAATTTGATTACTTTTCTCAACAAAGATTTGATGGGAGCAACAGATACGCACTGTAAACATCTGGTTTTCCTACACAGCGCATCCACAACTACCCAACTTGAAGTCCAGTTTGTGTAAAAACTTGCAGCTGTCAAACAATTCAGTTTGTACGCAAACTGTAGAGACCTGGGCCAAAACAAAACAAAAATTTATTTACCACACATTCGTCAACGTCGGCCGTCAGAATATATTGCAAGAGGAATAAGCTCAGAAAGCGGCGCGGGAAGAGAAGTGACTGACGGTGACGGTGACGGTAACGGCGAAGAGGCTCGACAGACGGGACAAGACGGATTCATCCCGAGCCACGCATCCACACACCCTGCGTGAAAGCAGTGCTGACAGTCCGGCAACAGACGGAGAACTTCCCTGTACTTGTACTCTCCCAAGCAGATCGAGCAACACGTGTCCTGCGGACGGGGCAGCTGCTGCCGACGGTAAAACACCAGCTTCGGATACGAATCTATGGCGCTCTGGTTCAGCCCAGTGCTTTCCCCAGTAGAGTTTATTACAATGCTAACCGCCGCACTATTATTGGTATTATTCCGTTGTCTCACACCGTTGCTGTTCGTGTTAACGTGGTCTCTCCCGCCCTGAAATCTGATGCAGATATAAGATGCCAACATGATTGCAGAGACGAAGACAAGTATTCCCACTGCTATTGCCATTCCATATCCCAAACCCACTCTGGTCACATTCTCTGTGGCCGTCGTGGCTGCAGTGTTGTTCAGGCTCATCGCGTGTTCCTCTGTTACGCTGCGTCTCCCATGACTACAGGAGAGGTAGAATAATATATCCTGGGTCTCCTGTAGCTACAGGAGAGGTGGAATATATCACCCTGCCCGAGTCCTATAACAGGGCAGTGGAATTGGTGCAGCGCTGCCGACGGGCAGATGAATTATAAAAGACAGAAAAATGGAATAGAAGGGAAGGACGAGAGAGAAATGGAACAGAAGGGAATAGAAAGGGAGGGCAGCGCTGCCGACGGGAACATGAAATAAGAGGCCCAATTAGTTAAGATGGTTTTGTTTTCAATATGTATTCTAGTCAAGCCTAACTCCTCGTTACCTCCGAAATTCGTGGAGTTGGGTCTTTTTACCTCGTTAAATGGGGGTTTGGTATTAATTATATTCGACAGTGTGGAGGCAACGAGGGTATTAAAGAAATCGGGACTGAGATTTTGTGCGGGTGAAACGGATCAAGCGTAATCTCGAGATTCTCTGCTTTGCTTTAATATATCAGGTGCACGTTAGCAATGGAGATTCTTGGGTTTCTTAAGTCAGTGTCGAATGCGCTCCTTTGGTTTTTCTTGGGCGTCTGCATCCCTTCCGACTCGGTTGGTGTTGATCGACACCGTTCGATTCGGATAGATGCTTTGACTTTAAGTTTCAGCATATTGTCTTTATTTGCATTCCTTTTTCTAATATCTGTCATAAATCTTGTGCCTTCAAGAGCCAGCTTCCAACTATCTGACGTTAGGATTAGAGCACTTGATGAAAAGACACTCAGTTTGCCGCTTGATTTATGGGTCAAGAGTGTAATGTTTATAGTTCATCAATCAATCGTGGTATACAACAGCTGTAATGGACGAGATCCTGCTAATCGTATTTTGATTTCGAGGGATTTATTTGTAATCAATTTTGTAATATTTTGTTAATTAAATGGAGTAAAAAGGAAGAAAAAATAATTTATTAAGGATAGTCAATAGTTATCTTTTTTATAACATTCGTTTTACATTGTTCATCTATCTTATTATATATTTTTACTATGATATATCTTTTATCTATTTTAAATTTAAAATAATGGGTTTGAGATGTATTACTATGTTTAAAATTCACATAATCTTATACATGTATTCTATCATAACACTCAATAGATGATTGAAGATCTAAATAGTAAAAGGAAGAGAAATTTGAATGAGAGAATCATAGAGACAAATAAAGAGAGTTTTACGAAGAGTCTAAATACTTTCATCAACACATCACTTAACCAGTGAATGTGATAATAGAGCACTTATTATATATAAACACAAAGGCGTCTATATCCAACAGGTGCCTTAACTCTTACCCCCCATAAAAAGTGGGATGTGTTTACCCACTTGGTAAAAGCCAAACATGTGGCATAAACTCCTTATATAGAGATTAAAAAAGGAGTTACAAAATGTGCAAACAAAGCCAAATAGGGTGAGAAATCAAATTACCCCATAACTTACTAAGGAAATAACAAAATAACAGTGATGTGAGGTAGCACAACAAGCCAAAAGAGGGTGTGTAATTCAACAACCCATATGTGGGAGTGAGTGGCATATGTAGCTCAACAATTTTGTTATAGGTCCTCATATTAACCGCTCCTAATTACCTAAGAAATCTTAAATAAAAATTATGTCCAAAAAAAAAAAACCCTGTTGTAAGAAAAATAAAAATCTACACTAGAAATAAATCTATTGTTAATTTTATATTTTAAATCTTATATACTTCCACCATAATCACTCACTTATCACTCCTACTAATACACCAATTTCCTGGCACATCTCATCCATTCTTATGTTCACAAAATCTTATAATACATCCTACCAACTTTCTTATCATTCCACTTTTGGCACTTATTTTTGACGAGTACTTTTTTTCTATGATTTTTGAAGTGACTCCATCGTAATATTCTGGTACTTCTTTGTGCTTGGGCATAAATTGCATCAAAATAATCTAAAATCAACACTTTTTTTAAAAAAGAGTATAAAATCAAGTGTAGAACAATAATATGTAATTTATTTTTCATTTGGTTAAGTAGATCAAAAGTTATTAAAAAAATGGTAGACATATGTCTGAGAGGATTGTCAAGAAAGTTATATAGAAAAATCAACTTCACAATGCTATTCTTGTCTAAAAATTAAAAGAATTATATGGTTAGAAAGGTAACAAAACGTGTGAGGTTATGGTGATAATTTTAGAGATACCCACTTCACAATTTGCAAACTCAATGAAGTCAAAGATGAGAATTGATTTTAGAAGATGAAAAAATTTCTAAAGCAACAAAAAATGGAGGGAAAAAATCAACCCAACGCTTTGGGTAGTTAAGGATGCAGTCCCATGAGGGGGCTATATAAGGATCTATTTTGTGGAGTGGTTAGTCCTATGAAACCAAAAACAAATTTTCTATGAGATTAATTGGAATCTTCTCCTCAAATGTAGTAGCCCCTACTTTTTAGGGTGCAGATTTAAGTGGGTGAAAAAGATGGGGGGGGGGGCTAGAAATTGCCCCACCAGCTTAAGCTTTTCTTGTGCCACTTGCCAATCATATACCAATTTTCAATTTTTATCAATATATTTTTTGAACATATTTATTTATTTAGTACAAGTAAATTGAATATGTTAAAAAAAACATGAGACCACCCGCTTCCATAAATTATGGGGCTTAAAATTTTTAAGAATAATTCCACTACAAAATTCACAGGACCTCCCACTTAAAATTAATCCTAAAATATCTCTAGAGTACCCCCTGAATTTTTTTAGGAAGCCCCCCTCCACGGGACTGCACTCTAAACAAGCCTATTACCAAGCTTAAACATGATCACACTTTTTTGTTAACAAAACACAATCACGTTACGCTTTGTATGACTAAACTATCACTAGACATAACACGATTGCATTATATCTAGTATGACTATTATGTCTAGTATGACTTTACTAGACATAAAAAAATTGCGTTATGTCTATGTAAAAGTATAGTCAAATGTTCACAAGCCTAATAGACCTAATTAGGCCCCGTTAATCAAGCAACTACTTAAAAATGGATTAATTTTATCAAATAAATGATTGGATCAACTAGGGTACTATACAAGTTTCAAAATCCTAAGTTTCATGCTTTCAATGAGCCATGCATGGGACACATTAAAACCATCACATTTTTTAGTCACTTCATTGTCTGGTTCAGAACATTGCACAAGAGTAATCATAAACAACACTGTAAGGAAAAAATGTGTATTACCAAAGACTACCCAAATCCCATCACAGAAAGAGTGGTGGAGGGACGATGCATAGTGGGGTTTATACGAAGAGAAATGATAATTTCATCAAGGAAAATTTATCTTATGGAACTCAAACTATGGATCTTGGAATTATTCAGTTTATTGTCCATCCAAATGGCAACTCTTATAGGGTAGACCTAATTGCAATGTGCAATAGTACAATGTAAGGTTAGGACATAGGAGAGAGAAATTTTGGTTGAACCAAAAGATTGTTAGAAATGTTTAGAATAACTAGGGGGGTGTGAATCAATTACTCAAGATCCTTAAGTACCACTTGAACAATTAAACACAAACACTCAATATTGTACTTGTCCTTGATGGGCTCCTGAATCAACCATCTTCCTCACCATTTTTAATCCTCTTTCTAAGACATTTGATTGTGCATAGATATACTTTTATGGTCTTAAGCATATGAACTTATGGTTTCTATGAATGACTATATATGTGTGGGAACATAAGATGGAATGTGGATATCTCTAAAGACATAATATTTGCTTAATTTAATGGATAAGAATGGTGAATATAATAGTTATACATGTTAATGGATGCTTTCTCTCCTAAGCCATGTTTTGGGTAGTTACCTCCTATAGCCATAGGTTTGCAAGAGTGATAATCAAGACTAACACATTTTCCTAATGTTGATGACATGGAAATATATATGTGTATATGGTTCGATGTGTGTGCATTAATTATCTTGCAGGAGTTGAATATGGATATTCAAGGACCGACATACTAGCGCAAGAATTGTCAAAGCCAACTGTGATTGCAGAATCTTCGTAAGCAAGTCAATGCCTTCTGTTGCATGCAACATGTAGATTTAGTGTGTGCTATATTTTGGGATTGTTCATGGTCAATAATGTCTCTGTTATGAAACTTTATGAGTTGTAACCGATCCTCATTATGAAGTGGTCATAGGTTTAGGAGTTAGTGGTAGTTTCCTTTTAAATAATCGACTGTTGTGACTCTTTCAAGAGTTAGTCAAACAAACTAGTTTTTAATACAAAACTCTTGCATATTGTTTCAATCAAGTGTAATTGTTTCTATGGATGAACAGAATGTTCAACTCGAGTTTGCAACCTTTATCTTGATTATACTTTCCATTCACTCATTCAAGGGGGGCTCACTTGATGAGTGAATTGCTTTGTTAGTATAGAGTTCATTTCCTATTCATTTAGATGTTTTAGAACTCTTTTGTTCCTATAGCCACTGATACCAAAATTAGTAGCCTGTTCCTACAACATAGTTAGTTGCAGTAGTTCCTAACTATAATTTCCTGCTTCAATTAGAATACACTTTCTTATCAGTTTTAGTTTAGTTTTCTTGAAGCATAAGCATTTTAATTCCTTATATAGGCTTAGAAGAGGAAGTTTGAAGCATGCATTTTGCAAATTTCATTCCAAGTTTACGTCCCTGGTCAATAATTGAATAAGACTAAATAGTGCATTAGGAATCATTTGGGGTGTGCAATCTTGAATTAAGTAGTCCATTACTTTGGGTTTCTGATACCATTGTTTGACTAAGCATTTTTGGCACCGTTTTTAGGGATGGTGTTAATTCAAACTAGTCCTTGTAGTTGTAGTGTTAGTTTTAATATAGTACCTTAGTGAGTACTTTTATGCATAGAAGAAGAGATCACCTAGGGAGATTTCTTCCCCATAACTATCAAAGAGAACCATTTGATTTATTTAATCCTCAATTGGAAGAACCATAAAGTGAGCACGAAGAAGAAGAACCCCTTGAAAATCCATTCGTTGATGCTCAGGAAGACATATCCTCTTCATCATCTGAAGAATCATTTCATTTGAATGACCTCTTTGCTGAACCTGAATATCAAGATAATCTGCTTGCTCTTGTGGGATATCAACCACCGCCTCAATTTCCTCCTCCCATAATGGTTGCTCAAGCTCCATTTCCTTTTCTGATACCTCAATATCAAGGCAACCAAAATCTAAAAAATATACCTTTTGCTACACTTCCCAAATTTTATGGCCTCCCAATAGAAGACCCTGAGACCTTTCTCTTTGAATTTGATATTCTTTGCAAGAGTTATAACTATACCACTAATGCCCACAAGCTAAAGTTGTTCCCATCAACTCTAAAAGAAGCTACTTTGAGATGGTTCATGGGGTTGGGTGCTAATGCTGTAGTAGATTGGGATGCCATGCATACAATGTTTCTTACAAAATACAAGGAGTACTGTAGAGGTCAAGATTTAGAAGGTGATGAGATTTTTTAAATGTCTCAGAAGGAGGACAAAACACTAGAGGATTATGTATCCAAATATATGTTTAACCTGCAGCGTGATCCTCAACACTAGCTAAATGAGGCATCTTAGAAGCACCTTTTCTTAAAAGGTGTGAATGATGGAAGCATTGAGGCTTTAGACTTGATGGTAGGAGGTGATATCACACAAAAAGCATGGATTGACATAGGGAATATATGTAAAAATTATTCAAGGGCCACTTTGAAGAAGGGTAGGAGACTTAGAAACCTACCACATAAGTCCAATGGTGGTTCTGGAGTATCTAAAATGGAACTGTCTAATCTACTATCTGATTTCAAGCAGGACATCATTAATGATGTCACCACTCAGCTGGATAGTATGCAAGCAAGAAGGAAGAAGGAAGAGTCAAATGTTGTGCTTGCTGAGTATTGTTCTCATTGGAGAGAGAGGAAAATAAAATGTAAAATGTAAGATGGTTGCATATGTGGACATTAACTCAATGTCCATCGAGTTCAAAGCTATAGATGAGGAGAATGGAGATGTTTTCTATGTTGCTCAAAGGCACCCATGGGCGCAAAGACAAGGTATGCCTATGTGCATAAAAGTGGGTTACACTTCTATAGACCCTTATATCCAAGGAACTCTATGAATTAGAGAACTTAGATATGGCCTATAGCTTCCTATCCATGACGTGTCAGATGTGAAAATATAGCTCTCAAATGAACCAAACATGCAAATACATCACAAGGTACACCATGAAATAGAAGATTCAAAGATACAATGCAAGTAAACTATAAATGATTTGCAAGATGCAAGCAAGAATGAGATATTAAAAAAAAATCCCCTATTTAGATTAGGTGTGTTAAGTTATATGCATAAATAAAAGCTAGAATGAGAAGCAAGAAGCATGAGAAATGAAGACTAGAAGATAGAAGCTCTCCATAAGCATAAGTCTTCAATCCTACAACATAATGGTAGAAAAAAAGTGGATGTAAGAATGAGACAAGAAGCAAGAAGTTCTCCACAAGCAAGAAGGTCTTCAAATCCTGCAACATAATATTAGCCAAAATGAGATGTCCTTAAGAGAGGAAGAGCCTCCATTTTAAAGGAAAATGGACGGTTGGGATCAAACTCAGGGGACTCATGATCAAGGGTGGAGTTTCATGCAAAGATGAGTGGATGGGTCCATTTTTATTATTTAATTCAAATGAAGGAGCATTTTTGAATTTTTAAATGAGCACTTTGAATATTAAAATATTAAAGTGAGCATTTTGAATCCACTTTGAATATAAAATGAATATATGAACTCCACTTTAAATAAGACATTAATCTCCACCCATTGTGAATAAAGTATTAATTTTCATCCACCATGAATAAGATATTCATTTCCTTGAACCCACTATGAATAAAATATTCATAATGGAATAAAGGTCCCATTTTGAATATAAAATTCATTTTTGGAGATAAATGTCAGTTTTCAATTTATTTGAAATGAATATTCATGTGTATTTTTCAAATGGGTTGTAATAGTTGATTTGAATTAATTGATTTTATTCATTTTAATTTTCATCATGATGTAAAATTCTCCATTTAGGATTGTGACCAATTTTGATTGATTACAATGCCTTCAGACCCACTAAATAATTTTGGTAATAATAATAATAGTAGCTATTGGCCAAACCAAAACCCCCAAAATTTTGATCCTAAAGGTCAAAACTGGAATCACAATTGGTCCAATCAACATCCATACTATAAACAAGCCTATCAACAACAACCATCGTTTAACCCAAACCAACAACAATATAACTCTTACCAACAACCACAATAGAATAACCAATGGACACCTTAGAGTAATTGGCAACCACAACCTTAGTGAGGATCTAATCAACCTAATCAACAACCAACACTAATTCCTCCACCTCAGCATCAAGCTATTATGCCACAACCTCTTGTAGCAAATAACACTCCTCAAAAGCCAACTCAACTTCCAACCCAGCTAACTCCAAATCTTAATAGTAAGCAACTAGTCTATTCCTTGCATATAAATGATATTCATCTTAGATTAGGAAATACACTACCTATACCCAAAGAGCCAATAATAACCAAGAAGGATGAAGTATGAGAAATAGACCAAATCAAGAAGAAAGTGGTAATAAAGTGAAATGAAGTAAGAGATATATGTAGAAAGATGAAAATAAAGAAGAAGAAGAAAGGGTGGTTGCCCTAGCATGAAGAATAGACCTCAAATGGTCAATCAACTGCACATATTTTCTTGGAAACAATGAGATTTTGACCCACAAATTTAGATTTCGATACCAAAAATGAATCTAGGATACCAGAATTAAGTAAAGGTGCAAGTAGGTCAAAATAAGAATATTGAAGTGAGATAATGAAATGAAAAGATTGAGAAAGATATGGAGACATGACCGAGAAGAAGGAAGAAAAGTGAATGTAGTTGACTGATACGTCCCAGATAGATAAAAGGAGACTCTTCCAATACTCAAAGATGCAAAAGCTAAAATAAACCTTACATGCAAGCTAATATGAAAATGCAAGGTGTACCCATGAGATGCATACTTGCTGGCCCTTCATATTAGTTTTTATCATTGAGCATTTGTAATAAGGCCACAAGATGTCAGACAACCCTCACTAATATTTCTATCATGAGAATATGAATATGACATTAATCAGATTTTTGTCAGAATGAGATATAAGCATCAAGGCACAAGAAGCTAGAATGACTAGAACACTTATTCCATTTGATTTGGCAAGTGAACATAAGCATCAAAGAAAAAATGCTAGAATGACCAGAATGTTTCTTGCATACAAGCACACTAGACATGTGAGAGATCATTCTCATGCTAAGTAATTAGGAAGTATTATGTCCACAACGACCCTTGCGGTCGTAACCTGAGACAAAAGTTTGCAAAGTATCCTCGTAGTGACCCATACATTCACTTAGAGGACGAGTATCAATATGTACTATAGCATAGAGAACTCACTCAAATAGACAAGGAGAAGAACTAACCTCAATAAAGCATCCTTGTAAAATGAGTCGAGGTACACATGGCCATCCAACACGAGATAGAGGCTCTTATAGTAGAAACTCCTTTTATATGGATCCTTCAAATCATTGGAACTAAACCAGCAAGCAGAAAATAAAGTAAATAGAATGCCCCCCAGTATTTTCTCCTCTAGTTTGCAACATCATCGAGTTGTAAGAAATGTGTGACTAAAGAAAAGAAAACATCACATAGTCTTTGTTTAGTGTGCAGTAGTGTGTGATAGTGTTTAATAATGTGCAATTTGTTTTTATCCTATTTAATAAAGCAAAAGTGGGAGTCAGTTTATACCATTGAAGGATAGTGAAAATCCAAACATCATGGCGTATCATGAAAAGTTCAGTATCCAATGAATGCATCTAGTGAAAAGTGTAATAATAAAGGATGTGTGAGACACCTGTCTACAACTATCTAATTTAATATTGATAATTCAATGGACAACTTCACCTACTCCCAATATTACTTTGATACTTTGCAATGATAGGATGAATGAAATGACATGTAGAGACAACAATGTATGTTGAAGTTTTTCTATAAATAAGCAACTACATTGATTGAACCAATTCACAAGTGTGCAAGATTATTAGTAGTCTCAAGAAATTTGAGTGAAGTAAATAGAGCTTGTGAATTATTACAGTCATGGCCAGTGCTAAAGATAAAGCATAAAAAGATCCAGAGATGGTAGACACTAGAAAGGGAGGATGGATGAATGAGGAAAGTGATAGCTCGGTGGAAAAAATGTGGCAAAGGAGATAGAGAAGAGAAAAGTACAGGTGATCAAAACCAAGAGGAGCATCTTCTCATTGAAGTGTTCATAGATTCAATCCAGAAGTGGCTGGAGCAAGTCAGGTGGAGCTACCAGTCTAGGGTCCAATGGGGGACAATGTAGAAGACCTTGACTTTCTTCAATTGTTAGTAGAGAGTGCAATGCAGTCACAGAGTAGGAGAAACCAATAGAGGAAACAAGATCACCAAGCATAGAAAGACTTAGTGAGACTATGGATGTGCATATCAGTTTCACAGATAGCCAAGCAGAGTAGCAAATTTTGATAGAGGATCCTTCCCAAGATGTGGAGTAAGGACCAGTGATAAAGCCAGTTGCATCACCATGGAGGCGGGAAAAAATAATCCTAGGGAGTATAATTAACATACTCGAGGAGAACACAAGTGGTGTTGTTAGGTCTTCATTTCATCTATTTAAAGAAGCACAACCTAGTGTTGTTTTGCCACTAGTTCATGATGTAGTCATGGCAATAGAAGTGGAGCTAAAGAAAGCACTGGCAGAAGAGACAAAGTAGGCTAATAATGCAGAGAAAGATGCCGAGTTCTTTCAAGTTTTGATTAAAAGAGCTCGAGAAGATGGAACATGGGAGGATGTGAAGTGAGTGGAAGCAACATTGTTAGCAAAATGAGCATGGGTAGAGACTACAAAGGCATCTGTAGTGGCAGAGTGGGTGTTGGTGGAACAAATTTGCAATGAGATGGTGTTATTACAAGCTCAGGTGGAAGCATTCATAGAAACTATGGAAAAGACTAATGTCATAGCATACCAATCACAAAATTAATTAAATATTGCCAACGCAAGGATTACCCACTTCACGAATTAGATGCATGAAGTAAAACATGCCAGGGAGTCTTGGAAAATGGTTGCGAATATGTATAAGGAAGAATGAGACATTTCTCAACAAGCGATGACACTACTTGGGATAGTGAAATTGCAGGCATATATGAATGAAGTTAGGAAGAAGTCAGAGAAGTTGGTGCGAGAGGTAGCATACTACATGAGATTGTAGTATCCTTCTTAGATAGGGCATTTGCGACACAAATAAATACTTTGTTAAGATGTGGGCATATCTCAATTCCTATGGATACAATTTGGGAAGGTGTAAGACTAACACCAGGAGCTTCATCATTTGGAACTGCACAAATGGGTGTGCCCGCAGCTAGAAATCCGAATGTCCAACCTCAATGAGGAGGAGCTTGATGAGCATTCACAGTTTGTTTGTAACTGATCAATGCTTATTATTAATAAATAAAATGCATATTGTTTTGGTTTCTAAAAAAAGGAATGTTTAGGGTATGCACATGATCATAGTCAACCAAACTATGGTCTTAAGTGGCAGTGAAAAACGAACAAATTAGGGTTATGTCAACTTGACACATAATTTTAAAGTGGTTTTGCACTTTATATAAAAAATTTGTAAGAAAATAATCTATAGGAAATTGAATGTCGTTTCTAAATTACTAGGCCTTATCTGGAGAAAAAAAATTTGATTGGTCAAAAGTTTGGATTTTAATGCAGTACTACAAAAATTTCAGGGCGAAAATAAAAAGTAGGTGTATGTCTAACCACCTTAATCAAAATCAAATGATAATATTTTTTAATATAATTATAGATATAAAAAGTAGACTATGCCTAAATGTGACACATATTTTTGGGTATTTTTATTCTAAATAAATAATTAAATATGAATTTGCTACTACAACTTATTCCAGAATAAAAAACTCCTGTGTCTAACCACCTTAACTAATTGAAAAATTTACCAAATTAATTTTCTTTTATTTCCCCTTATGCTAGGCGAAGCATAGAATGTGATGCAAGTTTTGGAATTCAAAAATGTTATTTGAAAGTTATAGCTATTTTTCAATCAGTATGTTAATCAACACTTCACAATCATTTTCATTGAAAATTAACTAATAAATACTTATTGAACTCAAAATTTGACAACAATTATATCGATGAAATTTTGAGAGTTATAAAAAAACCCTTTTTGTTTCATTGAATTTTGATGAAAATAATGTTATCAAATGGGTACTTGAAGTCTGAATGTCAGTGAAACCCTTCTCAAACACTTTTTTTGAGTTGACCAAATAAGTTTGGTAAATACCAAACCTAATTGGGTATCCAATTACAGATCAGATACTCGATATGAAATCGAGTACTCAAAAAGTCCAAATTTCCAATTCCTAAAAAATTGGAGGGAAACCACCCACATTGGAAATTTTGGAGGGAAACGACCCATATTAGAGGGAAATGAAAATTTGGGAAGTGTGGGCATTATTATTACATATGATTATTATTATTAATAACTATTATTATTATATATGATTATAATTATTATTATATATAGTAATATGTATGATTATTATGATTATTATGATAACTAAACATAATATAGTAATATATATGATAAATATTATTATTATTAAATATAATATCTAGTAATATATATGATTATTATTGTTATATAATCTAGTAATATATTATTATTATAAATATAATAGTATTATATTATTATTAAATATAATATTGTCATGAAATGCATCAAAAGGGGTAATAGGTTAACCTATGACCCTATGACCCCTCTTGACGCATTTCATGACAACATATGTCCCTAGGGCCCTTAGTGACCCCTTTCAACACATCCCCAATGGGTCCCTAGGGGACATATGTTCTCATGAAATGTGTCAAGAGGGGTCATAGGTTAACCTATGAACCCTTTCAACACATTCAAACCAACCAAATGCATCCTTAGGGGCCCTAGGGCCCCTACTGACATATGTTATCATAAAATTCTTTGAGAGGGGTCATAGGTTAACCTCTAATCCCTTTCGACGCATTAGAACCAACCAAATGCATCCCTAGGGGCCTTAAGGCCCCTAGGGACATATGTTATCATGAAATGCATCAAGAACCTATGACCCCTCTTAATGCATTTGAACCAACCAAATGCATCCGTACGGCCCCTAGGGCCCCTAGGGACATATGTTGTCATGAAATGTGTCAAGTGGGGTCATAGGTTAACCTATGACACCTTTCAACGCATTGGAACCAACCAAATTGGTCCCTAGGGGCCTTATGGTTCCTAGGGACAAATGTCCCTTTCAATGCATTGGAACCAACCAAATCAGCCCCCAGGGGCCCTAGGGCCCCTAGGGATATATGTTGACATGAAATGCATCCAGAGGGGTCATAGGTTAACCTATGACCCCTCTCAACACATTCAAACCAACCAAATGGGTCCCTAGGGCCTCTAGGGACATATGTTGTAATGAAATGCATCAAGAGGGGTCATAGGTTAACCTATGACCCCTCTCGATGCATTCAAACCAACCAAATGACATACTTTATCATGAAATGTATCAAAATCTATGATCCCTCTTGATGCATTCAAACCAGCCAAATGTATCCTTAGGGGTTCTAAGGCCCCTAGGGACATACGTTGTCATGAAATTGGTTAAGAGGGGTCATAACTTAACTAATGACCTCTCTCGATGCATTTAAACCAACCAAATGCATCCCTAGGGTTCCTAGGGCCCCTAGGGACATACATTGTCATGAAATGCATTGAGAGGGTTCATAGGTTAACCTATGACCCCTCTTGATGCATTGGAACCAACCAAATCAGTCCCTAGGGACCCTAGGGCCTCTAAGGATATACGTTGTCATGAAATGCATTAAGAGGGATGCATTCAAACCAACTAGATGGGTCTTTTGGGCCCCTAGGGCTCCTAGAGATATATGTTGTCATCAAATGCACTGAGAGGGGTCATTTGTTAATCTATGAGCCCTCTCGATGCATTTTAACCAACCAAATGCATCCCTAGGGACATAAATTGCCATGAAATGCGTCGAACGCATTTGAACCAACCAAATTCAAATGCATTGAGAGGGCTCATAAGTTAACCTATGACCCCTCTTGATGCATTTGAACTAACCAAATGTCATATGTTGTCATAAAATGCATCGAGAGGGGTCATAGGTTAATCTATGACCCCTCTTGATGCATTCAAACCAACCAAATGCATCCATAGGGACCTAGGGACATGGTTTCATGAAATCTATCACCCCTTTTGACGCATTAGAACCAGGAAAATCGGTCATATGTTGTCATGAAATGCATTGAGAGGGGTCATAGGTTAACCTATGACCCCTCTCGATACATTTGAACCAACCAAATGGCCCTAAGGCCCCTAGGGACATAAATTGTCATGAAATGTGTCGAGAGGGGTCATCGGTTAACCTATGACCCCTCTCAATGCATTAGAACCAACCAAATGTGTCCCTAAGGGTCCTAGGCACCTTAGGGATAGACACTATCATGAAATGTGTCGAGACAAATTCGAACCACCCAAATGGGTCCCTAGGGACATACGTTGTCATGATATGCATCGAGAGGGGTCATAGGTTAACCTATAACCCCTTTCAACGTATTCAAACCAACCAAATGGATCATAGGTCATAATAATAATAATAATAATAACAATAATTATACATACATACATACATATATATATATATATATATATATATATATATATATATATATATATTACTATACTATATTTAATAATTATAGTAAAAATCATAATAATATAATATAATGATCATATATATATATATATATTAATATATTATATTTATAGGTCATAATAATAATAATATATATTACTATATTATATTTAATAATAATATAATATAATAATCATATATAATAATAATCATATACATTAATCATATATAATAATCAAATTATTTTACATTGCCCATAAAATTTGTTCACTTCCCTCCAAAATTTGGGAATCAATTTTGGGCACCCGATCTCATATCGGGTATCTGATTTGATATCAGATACCCAATCTATCAGATATCCTTTTATCAAAATGTGGAAGTCTCCCACCAAAAGCCCATGTTTCATTTTGATGAGGATCATCAATTCTCTCTCGTCTACTAAGTGCTCTTCTCAAAGTAGTACGATTTAGGTTCAAGTCAATACAAGTTTGTCTCATATATCTACCCTTTCTCAAATGATGACTTACCAAAGAGGTTGTAATAACCCTTTGAGTAGATCTCTTATCCTTTTCCCTGCTATTTTTCCCAATGCTATTTAGAGCACTGAAAAGATTCTTCACAATAATGGCAATTCTTTCCAATTTTTTATTGACACAAATCTTCAAGTTGGAAAGCATAGGTCTCATCTTTTGCATCTTTAATAAGTGCATAAAAAGTTGACATTGCTCCACCACTGTCTTGTTGTCAAAGAACAACTTATATAGTCTTGAAGCCCATAACTAAATGGTTCTTTCTGATTTTTTCCCTTCCAAATTGGTAATAATTGTTTCATCAATTTCAATTATCCATTTTGGTGTTCTAAAAACTTCATATCGATTATAATTAGGAGATATTTAAGGTTCCTATGCATTGTCATTTTCGACATGGTCAATCATGCAATTTGCATTATGACATGGTAGCATTTCATTTTCCAAATTTTCATTCTCTAAATTTTGAATCCCAACATTATCGTTATCAATTGGTACATTTTCATTCCCCAACTGCACATTATCTGACTCTATGATTTCACCTTCAATCAATACGTCGTCAACTTGACTGACATATAACATACCTTGTCTCTTCCTTCAGTGGTTTAGCCTATCGCTTTCCCTATGTGCTGCAATGACTTCATTCGATACCTTCCCTTTGTGTTTAGCCCTTCAACGACTATTGCTCCCTATTCAGAAAATAATATCAAACACCTAATCCTATATTATCTAACCTTGTTCTATCGTATGGGCCCCCAAAAGTCGATTTTCTCCAAATCCATGAAAATGGCCTGCAAAAAGCATGATTGTGAGGTTTGTAATGACACATAATATGCTGGGAAAATAACCATTTATTTTCCCAACGTATTATGTGTCATTTACAAACCTCACAATAACTGGCTAACAACCAGTTATTTTCCCAACATATTATGTGTCATTACAAACCTCACAATCATGCTTTTTGCAGGCCATTTTCATGGATTTGGAGAAAATTGACTTTTGGGGGCCCATACGATCGAACAAGGTTCGATAATATAGGATTAGGTGTTTGATATTATTTTGAATAGGGAGCAGTAGTCATTGAACGGTTAAACACAACGGGAAGGTATCGAATGAAGACATTGCAGCACAGAGCATTTTCCCAACATATTTCGTGTCATTACAAACCTCACAATCATGCTTTTTGCAGGCCATTTTCATGGATTTGGAGAAAACTGACTTTTGGGGGCCGATACGATCGAAAAAGGTTTGATAATATAGGATTAGGTGTTTGATATTATTTTTTGAATAGGGAGTATTAGTCGTTGAAAGGCTAAACACAAAGTGAAGGTATCGAATGAAGACATTGCAACACATATGGAAAGCAATAGGCTAAATCATTGAAGGAAGAGATAAGGTATTTTATATGTGAGTCAAGTTGATGACATATTGATTGAAGCTGAAATCATAGAGTCAGATAATGTGCAGTTGGAGAATAAAAATGTACCAATTGATTATGATAATGCTGGGATTGAAAATTTAGAGAATGAAATGCTACCATGTCACAATGTAAATTGCATGATTGACCATGTTGAAAATGAAAATGCATAGGAACCTTAAATATCTCCTAATTATAATCGACATGAAGGTTTTAGAACGCCAAAATGGATAATTGAAATTGATAAAATGATTATTACCAATTTGGAAGGGAAAAAATCAGAAAGAACCATTTAGTTATGGGCTCAAGACTATATAAGTTGTTCTTTAACAACAAGACAATGGTGGAGCAATGTCAACTTTTTATGCACTTATTAAAGATGCAAAAGATGAGACCTATGCTTTCCAACTTGAAGATTTGTGTCAATAAAAAATTGGAAAGAAATGACATTATTGTGAAGAATTTTTTCAGTGCTCTCAATAGCATTGGAAAAAATAGCAGGGAAAAGGATAAGAGAGCTACTCAAAGGGTTATTACAACCTCTTTGGTAAGTCATCATTTGAGAAAGGGTAGATATATGAGACAAACTTGTATTGACTTGAACCTAAATCATACTACTTTGAGAAGAGCACTTAGTAGACGAGAGAGAATTGATGATCCTCATCAAAATGAAACATGGGCTTTTGGTGGGAGACTTCCACATTTTGATAAAAGGCTATCCGGTGAAGGAAGAAATTACACAATTTTGGCACTCTAGCTCAAGGGTATCACCCAATGCTAAAGACATGTTCAAGTTGAGAATATTGGATACAATTGTCCAGTTGTGTGTTGTCTTTGATGTTACACAAATTTCATATCAGTTTGTAGACAATTCTTACCGAGCTCAGTTGGTTAGCAAAGAAATTTTTAGAGTCTATCGAGCATTCCTAAAAATTACTCTGTGTAGACAGTGTCTACCGAAATCACTTGGGCGTCGAAGGAAAATGTGGCAGGATCTACTGTTAACTGAGCTCTCATGGTTAATGAAAGAAAGTTAGTATTTACCGAGTTCACTCAGTCTCCAAAGGATTTTGCAAGTGTGTAGTGTTAACCGAGCTTCTATTGGTTAACACAAGAAATCATTTAAGGGATAGTGTTTACTGAGTAGGGTTGGCTAATGAATGATTTTGTTAATTTGAGAAATAAAGTTTAATTGTTTCAAGTAATGATTCTAGCCGACTAAGGTAATGATTATTGGTAATTATAACTTGTAATCGAGACAACTTGATAATCTAAAAGGTATATATGAAAGGTCAAGTTGAGATTCTAAAGTGTGATGAGCGAGTATGCAAGTGTATTAATTGTTTGAAGAGGAAAAGTGTGAGCGATTTGAAGGATGGTCAAATATCCTTGAGGAGCAACAAAGTTTTATTTGATTAGGAAGGATCTAGTGTGAAGCAGAACAAAGATCTACAATCAGAAATTCAGTTGCATCTCATTCAAGTCATTTCATTGTTACTTTCTTAGCATTGTAGCAGCGATTCCAAAATCTCTTAACAGAGTTGGTTTAACAATCATTTGTAAATCCTCTAACAAGGTGACAGTTCCATTGAATTTTTCTAAACACCTTTCACAAGGCCACTCCTAATAGGGTGATTAAATCCTCTAACAAGGTCACACCTAACAATGTGTTTTGTAACCTTTAACCAGCTTGGCTCCTAATAGGGCTCACTTTAGAAGAGTGAAAATTAGTAGCTAGTTACTTGGTGGTTTTTCCCAGATTTGGTTTCCACGTTAAATCTAGTGGTTCATGTGTTCATGTTATTTCTCTTATGCTTGCATGTTAATCACTATGAATGTTTAAGATTTGTTAAAGTTAACATACATAGCATCTACCTAGTTACAACAATTTCTGTATGTTTACTGAGTGACAACAGTAAGTAGTTTTATTAGACATCTAAGGGATCTGTGGATTTGTTTTTGTGGTAACTGATTCATCCCCCCTCTCAGTTACTCCATCTATATTTCCAATAGAGAATTGTCATCAGAGACCGCATGCTACATTCTAAACATTATTTGGAGGTAAGTTAAACTATGTTGTTCAAAAAATTTAGAGAGAATCATCCAAGAATTTGTATATCACAAAGGGATTTTGAATCTTTGAAGCCATTTTATTGTGTAACACTTAAAATTTGAAATACATGTTGCAAATATCATGTCGAGTTTTCTATGCACCATGAACTATTATGCTCCATCTGTTCTACTTTGCATAGTAAAGAAATATTGGAGAATTGTGGTGCTAGTGGTCTTCCAAAATCATCAAGAGAATTGCTAGATCAATTTTTATGTCGTAGAGTTGATGGTTTTTCTTTTATAGAAATGCTTGCTTAAATGAGAAGTGTTCAGAATGTGGTGGCTTATCCAAGTTTGACACATGTTTCCATGAGGGGTGGAAACAAGATCTTAGGAAGGAAATAGTTAAAAAAGTGGTATATAAAATGGTGAAATACACATTGAAGAGTGGGGGTGAGGGCTCTAGATGTGAATTGGTTGCAAAAGAAATTAGTGTGGCTAGTTTTATTTTAGATTTCAAGACAAATCTTTTCTACAAGTATGCAAGACATTGTCATAGGTCTCAGTAGTTGGATCAACAATTTAGAATGTGTAAGGAGATTTTTCCCATTAGAACTATTATATTAGTTGTTTACTTTGCTGAAAACTACACATTGTAGCCTCAAAATGAGACACAATCTCAGTATTACAACTCCATTCAGATTGCTATTTTCATCCACATAACATATAGACATGCCCCTGATAGTGCGGAAGATAATCAAAAGATTATTAGAGAGTACCATTTTTATATGAGTGATGATAGATCTCACTCTCACGCATTTGTGCAACATTGTTTTGAGAATTATTTTGATTACAAGAGCATGCAATTATTATTGATAGACATATCATTTGGTCAGATAATTGTACAGGTTAATTCAAGAATGCTCGCATATTTTATTGGTTGTGTAGGATGCACATAGAAAGGAGGGTGCCTCATATTTGGAGTTTTTTGATTTCGGTCATGGGAAAGGGGAACATGATGGAGGAGGGGCATGTGTGAAGAGAGCTCTAGTTAAGGAGAAATTGAAAATTTTAGGAGTAGAGCTTCTTGATGCTTGTAGCATTGTTGATTGGTGTAGTTCAACATTATCATAGAGAGGGACTCTTGATTTTTTAGTACGTAGGTCCTTTTGGTTGGTTGAGGAAAGGTGATAGATCAGATTATGCTATAGTGAGTGACTCATCAAAAATGCATTCATTCTAGAGCTCTAATTCTAGTACATGGACCATTTGGACACACCAACTAGCTTGCTTTTGTCCTAGTTGTTTTCAATGTGATTGGGATCACTATGAGTTGAGCGAGTGGGTGGACACATGGGCTCCACATTATCTTACTCCATTATCTATCATACCCTCTATCAAAAATTATGACATGGAAAGTTCACTTGAGCATAACCATCTATCAGATCTTCTTTAGCCAGGACATGTCTTTCCATTGGTTGCACCATAGGAGAATGATGAGAAATCAGATTATTGGTTAACATGTTGTGTAAGAGGTAAAATATCTTGCACAACTGATCAAAAATAATGATGGATTCACATATCCTATTGGTTCAATGGTTGTCACTAGAACATAGCTGTAGGCATACATGCTTAGAAGGAATGGAATTCCTACATTCAAAGACTATCAGAAGCACAAAACAATTCTCATATATTCACATCTTATTATAGCAAAAAATTTAAATTTGTTGAAGCATCAAGGCAGACCAAAAGTAAAAGAAATTTTTCTATTACTTATACTGATCATGAAGCCCTATTGGAGACCCTAAAATAGAGAGGGGACCCTATTGGAACACTTGACTAGGTATATTTACTTCTTATGTTATTTTGTTCATAATGATTGGGTGAACTGATGATTATCTTGTTTAATACAATAACTTACTAATATTTTTTTATGATATTGAAATGTAGGTACATCATGAAGAGTAGCCATGCATGAAGATAAAAAACTAAATAAGAAGTAGAATGAAGAAAAATCTATTCTATTTTTGACACTACGATTTTTGACAATACTTTTATTGACATTACGATTTTTGACACTACAATTTTTGACACTACAATTTTTGGTAGTTGTGAATTGATGTAATAATGATGAAACACTTGAGATATTGTAAATGTAAACTTTTTGATTTAATGTAAGAAACAAAGATGATCTTGGCATCAAATTGTTAGTGCCATTAGCTCTAGATGGATGCCTAGGTGAACCCTAGTGACATCTTTGTTCTAGCCACAAAGAACCCCCATCGTCTGTGACTACCCTATACTGAAGAGTCTCCAAGGTACACTAGTGCATGTTGAGGCTGATCTTATGAGGGTCGTAACTTAGAGATCATGAGGGCTATTAATGAAATTTCAAATGCTACATGACAATCATGTCGAGGCCTAAAATAACCTAGTTTTGAGAGATCACATTCCTTTTAGATTCGGCACAGGGATCTCACTCGATGCCAAAACTTGCAATGTACCTCAGTTCATAGGTGCATCATAGAATAATTTTGAAATCACTGATCTTGACATCAAATAATTAATGCTAATAGCTCCCATGGGTGGGTGAACCCTACTGACACCCTTGTTCTGGCTGCGAAGATCCTCCATTGTCTGTGGCCACCCTAGTGCAGGAGCATCTAAGTAGTCTAGTTTGGACCTAGTGTTTCTTTCTTGTCATTTTGGATTGTATTTATTCTAGCCACATCACTAGTGGTTTAATAAGACCTATTAGGTCCTTAGGTAAGGTTAACTTAGTTGCTAAGTGGGTTTTTGCTCTTAGGTTGCTGTTATGCCTATAAGTTGCTCAATAGGGGTTAGATTGACCAAAGTGGTAGAAAATTTGACCAAGGGTCAAAAACCATCTTAGAATATCTAAATAAACCTAATAGGACCCTTTACCAAGTTTGGTGAGCTTGTCTAATTAAGAATTTTGAGTTATAGCAGAAATTGCTCAAAATTACAAAAGTTACAAAATTGTAATTTTGCAACGTTTGCAACTTTTTCTTGCAAAGTTGAAAATGAGTGCAAAGATTTAGTTAGGGGTTTGAGCATGACCATAAAAGGTTGGAAAAACTTATATAATGTGTGAAATGAACTTTCTATGATTGTGATTTTAATGTGCTAACAATAACATCTAGTTGAAAGTTGTTTGAGATATTATTTTTGTTTATTGTGGAGTTGTTGGTTGATCCAAACTCATACAGATCAATGTTATGATGTTGATGGAAGCCTTGAATCTTTCTTGTATTTCCAAATTTTATGTGGGCTTGGTAAGCCGAATGTGTAGTAAAGTCTCGTAATAGCACTTGTTCTCATTTTTCTTTGTAAAGTTGATGTAATAGGTTGAAGGAGGTGGATTGCAGAGATTATTTCAAATTAAACATATATGATAACATTTCAAATTAAACATTACATCAAAATTTTATAATGAAGGTTTTTTAAATGTTATTCACAAATTATTGCATTTGAATCGAATATAACAATAATCAAAATGAATGATATTCCATAAACATGAACAATACACATGATCCATGATCCATGATAAATTGAACAATACTATACTAAATTAATATGTATATCATTGTGCACATAAATGAAAAAAATATATATCAAAATACATGTATCCACAGACAAATTACACAAATATATATATCAAAGTTCATGTATCCATAGATAACTTACAAAAATATATATATCAAAATACATAGATCCATATACAAAATGTCGCTGATCATGCCATCAAAATGTGTATAATAGAAATTTTTATATAAACAATGTGGCATATGCCATCTCAAAATGTCTCAGGACACATCCTATGAAAACTATACTATCCTAGGCTACTGGTGGATAATCAAAATGCAACCTCTTCGCTATACTAGGTGGATCGGGTGCCTCCTACATAAACAAAAAAGAAAAACCCAAAGTTAGACTACTAAATTTATATGATTCTTTGTATCTAACATTGAATTACTCAAATGCATAATGAACTTTTTTTAATGAAGATTTATAATATTAAACTTTCATCAGAAATACCTCTCTCGTCAACCTCTTGTGCTGGTCAGGAGTCCTCTCATATGTCCTCGACAATGCTTGTACCATGTTGATTGTGGCCTGTGTATGTTCAAATATGCTTGTCAGATTAATCTACAACTTAAACAAAAACATTATTATTCATAGAATGCTGAATTTATAACATATAATCAAGAATTCATACTACAACTTACCTATGTCGATTCCTCCTCAGGAAATAATGGCTGTATTAGCAAAGATACAAAACTCTGTCATCCAACCTCCTGTGCACTAGGTGTTTCCTATGAGATAAAAAATACTAGTTGTTAATATCACGAAAATCAAATTTGAATTTATTTATGAAAATATGGAAAGTAAAAAATAAATGATACTTATACATACAATGGGGCTCTCAGTGCAAAAAGAAATTCTAGAGCATCTACGACGTTTAATCTATGAGTGTAAGAATTTACAGTAGGGAAAAATTCACCCAAGAACAAAGAACTCAAACACGAGCACAATTATAGACTAGAGAGAGTATGATCAAAATATCAACATGTATTCAATTCAATATGTATACATGTACACTAGGAGTGCCTATATATAAAGGCCTCTGAGATGCATCTAGAATGCTTAAGAATCAACATCATGATAAGTCATACAACTAGGAACATGTCCACTAGATATGGGTTATCCTCCATTAAGCATGGAAGTAAGTGCAATGATGAGTTGATAACCCTATAATGGTGTAGTACACAAATTTATGTTTTAGACAACATGTGCTAAAAAGGGAGTGCGAATAACTATGTTGTCAACATGACAACTCAGTGAATAATTCAAACTCCAATGTTGTAGACACCATGTGCTGAATTAGAGTTGCGCACTTCTATGTTGTCAACATGACAACTCATAAAGGCATGCAAACTCCTAAGTGTCATAAAATAAATATTAAAATAATGCAAAATAATGCATTAACCTAAGTAAACTTAAGTAAGTGTAAATAGTAAATATGTATTTACACCAACATCCCCCCTTAAGTGCAACTTAGGGGAATGCCCTTAAGCTTATAAAAACTAGGATGAAATGCATAATGGGTCTCGACTACCAGGCCATGTTAGGTACACATGTACATAATGAAAATGCAATCTCTCATAAAGCAGAGAAAGAGGGAAAAACCTCATGGGATAAACCCTCCCCCAAAAAGAGAGATGAAAAGACTAGATGCATGGATGGATGGAGTAATCAAGACCCCCTCATTATGACATACATCGAGTATATACAATAGTGAAGAATGAGAAGAACAAGACCTCATAAGAGGAAAAAGTCCCAAGAGGAAAGGCAGTCCCCCCCTAATGAAGGATGCCAACCAGTAAGTGTTGCTCCAAGGAAGAAGTTGGTCAATGAGTGCTGAATGATGTTCCTCCCCTTTGGAAGAAACACTGGCAAAGGTACAATCCTAAAGATGTATGGTGGCCTTCAAACTTGCTCAACTATCCCTGTGTCAATGTTGGTGGTCGCCCCTTCCAACAATACTAAAAAGAATGAATGTAGATCTAACAAGGATGTTTGTAGAACTTGTTCCAAAGAACCAACAATCTCCTCAGCTAATAAAGAGACCTCCTCCAACTGCTGTACATAAGGATCCACAATTACGCCAACCTATAAAGATTAATCATGTAGGTCAGAGTGAGCCCTAAAAAAACTGTAGAAGGATCATCTTCATCAAAGATTCCTATATTTGAATATGTTGAAACACTATATTTGAACATGATCACTATATTTGAACATGATCACTATGATGAAGATGAACAACTGTCGATAGAACATGATCACTATGATGAAGATGAACAACTATCGATAGAACCCCACATATTTGAATATGTTGAAACACTATTGCTGGTGTCACTATCAGTTTCCATAGTGTATGAAGTGTGGAGAGGAACATCTTCAAACAATTGTAGAACCCCATATATTTGAATATCACACTATATTTGAACAAACACTATATTTGAACATGATCATCTTCTATCATAGTGATCATGATCATAGTTATATAGTTGTTTGAGGATGATAGTATGAACAAACACTATATTTGAACATGATCACTATGATGAAGATGAACAACTGTAGATAGAACCCCACATATTTGAATATGTTGAAACACTATTTCTGGTGTCACTATCAGTTTCCATAGTGTATGAAGTGTGGAGAGGAGTAGAGGATAAGCTTGGTGAATTTTCCTCAAAATGAACATCCTTGTCCACAAAAATCTCATGAGTCTTAGGATCCATAAGTCTGTATGCCTTAGACTCGTCTTCATATCCAATGAAAGTACAAGGCCTAGTTGATGATGCCTTGCATCTCCTAGAAGATATGGTTGCCCATGCTGGACAACCAAAGACTCTAAAGTGACTCACAACTAGTTTTCTATCACACCATGCCTCAAAAGGAGTCTTCCTGTCTAAGGCATTATGAGGATACCTATTAAGTATGTGCATAGCACTATTAATGGCTTCAACTTCAAGTGTTGGGTCAAGAGACTTGCCTTTTATCATGCAACTTTCCATGGTTCTAAGAGTCCTAATCCTTAGTGTTGCAACATTTATCTTATGTGGACTAAATGCTGGTGGATTATGAAGATCAATGCCCTCAAGTTTGCAAAAGTCTTTGAGTCTTCTGTTCACATATATGATTTTGTTGTCCATCCGTAGAACCTTGATGGTTTTCCTTGATTTCTATTCAACATGAATCTTAAAGGCTTGAATCTTATCAAACACTTCATTCTTGTGATGAAGAAAGTAGACCCATGTGAATCATGAAAAGTCATCAACAAAAGTAAGGATGTAGTAGCCTTGGCTGACTGATGTCATAGCAAAAGGAACTGCTAAAACCATGTGAACTAACTAAAGAACAATGGGTGCTTTGGAAGACTTTCCTTTATCATACTTCTCCTCGAGATGCATATCCACTAAACATGATGAAAACTCACCCTTAGAAAAGTTGATGTTAGGTAGACCTTTGACCATGTGTTTGGAGTAAAGTTTTTGAAGATGGCAAAAGGCAAGATGACCAAACCACTCATGCCATAGTTTGATTTGTGAATTTGAGTGAGTCAAAAAGGCTTGAGAAGGAGACTTAGGCACAAAGTGGGAGAAGGAATAAAGCCTCTTGTCATGTTTGACTTTCCCCACTACAACTAATGAATCATCTTTTAGATTGTGCACCATCATTGAATCTGGAAGGAACTCAACTTTGTTGCCATCTCTAAGGTGAGTGACTTGGTAAATTGATAGGGATTAGAGCTAAGGTTTGAAACATAGAGAGCATCTTTGAATTCCCCATTTTCCATTTCCATATGTCCTTTTCCTTCAACTTCCATTTTAGTATCATCTCCCACAAAGATGTGCAATACTTGTGACTGCTTTAATGAAGAAAAGTCTCCCTTTGAAGAACCCATATGATAGGAGGCACCTAAGTCAAGTATCCATTTTGATGAAGAACTTATATTTTCCATAAGCGCTTTCTCTTTTCCCTTTGAAGAGGTTGGAGTCGAATCCTTGGAAGTAACTAGCACTTGAATTTTGTTCTTTCTAAGTAGGTTTTCTAACTCATTGGTTCTCTTAACCTTGCAATGATGCACATCATGATTTGGCTTTTTGCAATATGCACAAAAAAGTTTTTCCTTCTTTCCATTACTTCCCTTATTGTTGGAAGAAGAATTGCCTTGCTATAAGGAGGATTGTTGTGTCTTAGATTGTGATTTCTGCTTCCACTACTTCTTCTTGTAATTATAGCATCAATATGCATGGCTTTAAGGTCTTCCATGTTAGGTCCAAATATAAATAGTAATTAAAACATCAATTGTACAAGATCTAATAAGATCCACAACTGGATAAGAACACCAAGAAAATCCACACTTGTACCCTTAGGTCCAGCAAGCAATCCTTAGGCTCTTAAGCCACAGCCCTAGCTCTTCAAAATTTGCATCTACAAAATCTCGTTCACTCCTCCAAATGAATCATTCTCCTTCCTATGCTAAAGACTCCACAAAACCCTTTACTTATACCCAACTAAGCCACAAGTCGACCTAGTAAGTTACAAATGAAATATCCCTCACATTAAACACTTAACCAAGCCGCAAGTTGACTCTCAAAAAATATTAAATACCAATACTAAAATTAAATATGTGCAAGTCGGCCCAAACTAGAACCAAACATAGACAACTCGGTCAAAGAAGGACCAAGACAAATACTAGCACTTGACACATATAAGAACACTTGGAACTAATAGGAACACTCAACACCAATAGGTTCACCTAGCATCCACTAAGCACTATAGTAACTTGACATCCACTAAGAGCTATAGTAACTCAACATACACTAGGAGCTATAGTAACTCAACATACATTAGAGCTATAATAACTTGACATACACTAGAGCTATAGTAATTTGACATACACTAGAGCTACAATAACTTGGCATACACTAGACATCTCAGCAGCAACAAAAAAATTGGAAACCACTACCACTCGGCTTCGACATGAAGAATTGTAAGAAAGCCTAGGATGTTCTTGAATCACAAAAAAAAACACAACAAAAATGCAAGATCTGATGCCAAATCACAACTCTTTAAAAATAATTGTTTACATGCAATGTGCCCTGATGTAAGGCCTTCCAAGTTGCAGCCAAATACATAAGAAATTACTATAATAGTCCAACAAAATCTCACAAGATCCAAACTCTAGCTAGCCCAGATCTATAACCTAGTAGAAAAATCCAAGAAGAAGCCAAACTCATGCTTGCATGCCACCAAGAAACCTCCTTGTTTCCCAATCCTACACTTAGCTACTTGCTCTACTCCAACTTATCTCTTCTTAGCTACTCATCTTCTCCATGATGGATAATAATGACTCTAGGTTCCACAAGACCCTCTACTTATACTAAACCGAGCCACAGGTCAGCCTAGCTAGTTACATTAATTAAATAAACCCACATTAAATACACCCATCAAGCCACAATTCAGCTTGGCTACAAGCATTAAATACATAGTTCATAAATTAAATACTTAGGAGATGCCCCAAGTTTACAATGCATTACTAACTCATAAGACCACATAAGAATATGTGCACTTAGACATAGGTCTGTGTACTAACCAACTATCCAAATCCAAGAGCACACACACAAACTCACTTAGATCGAAGCTGACACATAAAATCTCCAAAGCTCTACTAGTAAATAAGAACACAATACCAACAACCACTAAAATAGCTCCAACTCCAAGACAATGACTCCAAACATCATGCACACTTAAGGAAAGGTTCCCCAATATGCCTCAAATAGATCCCCAACCACACAAATCATAATCTCCACAACTTGAGCATGAAGCCCTTGCATATAGGATTGCTAACTTCCCTAGGATTCTCCTGTGTCAAAGGTTTTGCAATTTTATTAATAAACTAGAAGTTTAGGATAGTAGATTTTGGACATTTATGTTGTTGGGTATAAATAATTAGCACATAGATGGTATTACAAGTTTTGTGAGTTAATTTTTTTTTCTTTGTAGAATTGTGAAAAGTATGATGTTTAAACTCTTAAAGCTTTTTAAAATTGAGAATTATTTTAGATTTGGAAGAATGTTAATTTATCTCCTGAACTATGTTGCTTAGTTGTGGGTTTTCTTAGGAAAGTGGGTCTATTGGTGATATGGTGTTTTAGTCTTTAGACCTATAAGATATCCTCTTTGACATTTTAAATTGAATGTTACTAATGTGATGTTGACTTTGCATGATTAATGGGTTTTGAATCTCTGAGTTATGGAAGTTGTGAATTAACTAATAATATTGAATTGGGAGGAAAAAGATGTAGGACACAGATGTGGAACATCTTCATAGGTTATTTTAGTGTTGATGCATATTTAGTTAGTTAGCATAATTTTTAGTAATATGTAGATTGGTTTTGGATCTTGGAATGAGAGGACACATGTTTCAAGTCTATTGTTAGTTAGTTTTTAGGGCTTTTAGCATATTATTTATCTTTTAGATTTGGAGATTTCTTTATCCTTAAATGTGCAGTTCAAAAATGTAACAAGCCTTAGGGAAAGTTTGATTGGCATTGGATCAAATTTTTAACATTCAAAAAAATATGCAGGTGCAAATTTGACTCTCCATGAGTAGGGGATGGAAAGAGAAGAGTATTGAAAATGAAAGTAAGCTAGAAGTGATGCACCAAATAATTTCATGACTAACTCACAATCTCTCTTGAATACAAGATAGAACCATGACATCAAATATAAATAGTGTCCTACAAATTAGCATACTATACCACAATCCCTTTATAGTCGAAATGAGAACATGATAGTGGATCTTATACATAGATCAAAGTATTCATATCATTTCATGTGCGCATCTATAAAAGTATAGTAATAGTAAAAGTATTCAAAAATTCCTATTCATCTACTTTCTTATAATAACATCACAAACATGGAAAACTTCTATCCTTTATCATTCTTTTCATTAGAAGAGTTATGTTCAAATATAATCTATTATTAAAAACAATCTCAATACACAAATACTAGAATCTTATAAGATAACTAAAATTTGTAATCACATGGACTTAAGATATTAGTATCAATTACAAAAAAATCATTTATGAGTATGGTATAATCAAATTCTAATTTAGATGAAAATATGATATCCCTTGATTATATTAGATGTAAATACTATTCACGTTAAAATTATCAGTCTTGTGTGAAAAATTATATATCCAGCCTTTAAAATAATAGAAACCTCTATTAGAATATATAGTCCACTGATATAATGGGGGGCGGGGTGAATTAGTTATCCAACTAATACCATAATTTAAAAACTTAAACAATCTTAAGCATATTAGTAATATAAATTGAAACCATAACAAGATACTCATACACAATTAAGATCAGATATGTTAACTAGGGAAACCCTTGATCAAAGGGAAAATACGAGTGGGGATGGTACCCACAAGATGATGTACTAATATAAATATTCCTTGTTAGAGGATAGACCTTGTTAGGAGTCTATTATAAGATTCAATACATATGATTCCCTGTTAGGAGACTTTGAATCCCTATTAGGAGATTGCAACCCTGTTAGGAGTTGTGAAAGATAGTTGGACCCACTGCCCAAATAGCTTTAAGGGAAAGATCAATGAACCCATTTTCCAAATGATCTTTGTATTATTCATTGAAAAATAATAAAACTTAAATGTACTTCTTTCCTCTATCTCTATCCTATGAACTAGACTTCTTCTCCTTCAGATCTTATAACTAGATCTCATATTGCACATCCAATAATCCCTTGGATCACTTACTTACATTCAGTAAGCACTTTTCTCCTTTTCACACTTCACACTTCTTGCAACAATAGATAAACACATCACTTTAAAATCAAGAAAAACATCTTTCCTTTATACCATATCTTCATAATAATTCCTTGAGTCAGCCTTGAGGCTTTCCCAATTAATTAAAATAAGATAATTAATTAATTGCAATTACAATAGCATTGTCGGCTCACAATCTATACAAAACCTCACATGTGTGATACTAGGGCTTGTGCACTTGGTAACATCATCATCTGATTGTCCTCTATAACTTTTTGACCATGCATCTCTTCATTACATCCTAGATGTAAGATAGCCAAAAAACATCAAGAACTACTTTCCCAATACTCTGTCTCTAAACTGCTCTCTATAAATTAGGTACAACTGATGTACATCTTCAACTCAGACTCTACACACTTAACCACATCATCAGAAAAATGTGTCATACATATTCATAATTGTGCATGACTAGACAATCGAACCATTATGCGTACCATCAAGATCTCTATCTGCTACTCAGCTAGTCTTTATAGAAACAATGTTATGTTGGTATCAAATGGAAAACACAACCATGAATGCAACATATCAATACTCTCCAATGCTCATGATACTCCCACAATGTAGTATCATCAGCATTCATGCTAACAACCTCCCCTTCTCAAAGAACTACTCCTACAAGAAAGATTCCCCAAATTAGAAATATCTCCTTGCACTCGATTGACCAGCACCCAAAAAAATAATGACACAACTATCCTCCCTACAAATTGCACCATTGACTAGATTTCAAAAAATGAAAACATAGATTATTTTTAAAAAATATTCAGCATTTATCTTCATGATATGTATATTTTGTGATAAAAAGCAACAATTTTTTTGAGAAAATTTTATTGTGATGTGAATTTGGAAAAAAAATTATGTTTGACTTTTTTTTGTCTTTGGTACATTTTGTTTGGAGATTAGTCAGTATCAAAAATAATTGCGAAGCTGTTGGAGGAGTGTCCATAGACATTATATAGTAACCTTGATAGCCTCAATACTCTAACATGTGTTTAGATGGAATCAAAACTAGAGTGGGTAACTATTTTCCATCTTTTGAGGCACCATAAACTTCATTCATAAAAGGCCTAGGACACATGGTAACATGATATAGTTTATTGTAAGAGAAACTCCACATGCCATATCTCCCAACCTATAATGAATCGGGACTTGCATCCTTAACTAGAGATAGTACTCTAGGCCCTCTTCAATCCCTAAAGTGAAAATCCTCTCATTCATTATGAAAAATTAGTTACATGCCCTATAATAGGCACCCAGAAACTAGAAAAACACAGTTTTGGTAGCAAGGTTCAAATAGGTCAAACTTCAACTCAATCCATCCAATCTCTATGCAATCATGAGGAAAGGTTACCAAATGTGTCTCTAACACATCCCTAACCATTAAAAGCATAACTCGACCAAAATCTAAGCTTGATGCTTCTCAACACTTAACCAAAATTTCTCTAGACATGCAGGATTGCAAGCAGGCCTAGGATGCTCCTGCATCATACACTATATCAACCTTCAGATGAATACACTTTCAAATATCTTATAAAATAGAAAATATAAAATATGCTAATTTCACAAACCATAAATAACTAATGGTTCCCACTTTTTGGCCAACTTTGACACTAAAATAGATATTTTTAGAAGAATCTTCACTTTCAAATGCGTATTACTAAAAAATCATAAAAAAATGGAAGATAATGTAAACTAGTGATTTGTAGAATTTTTTGTCTAGTTTCTAAATTTTTTTGTCCATTTTGTTTTATCCTTCGAGAAGTGGTATATATGAAAAATCAACATTTTTAAAGAGTGATGGTTGGTTTGATCAACATATCTTTTTTTAAATATATGATAATGATAAAATTATTTCAAGTTTATAATGATAATATCAATGCCTTGGAAATTTAGCTGGTTTTGTTCAAATTTTTAACAAATTATAGATTTTATTCAATAGCAAAGTGACGTTAATGATAAATTAGACTTAGGTTGATTTTGATCAATATAATTTATTTTGTATAAATCAAAATGAATTTTTTCTTATCTTGCTAGAAAGGTAACACACACATTTTTGTAGAATATATTTTTCAAAAGAAAATTTCTCATTTTCTATTTTCCCGAAGCTTCAAACTTAAACTTATGAGATGACAAAACTGTTAGAGTGGGGATGTTATACCAAAAGACTGATTTATTAATGTCTGATACAACCCCTCAACTTATAGTATGTAGGAGGTGGTTAAGCCCTTGTCACAAATCATGAGGGAACTACTAAACAAATTTCTAACAATCTCCCCCTTAGCATTACCCGAGGGTCTGAGGATTTGAACTTGTGACAAAGCTCTAGTACCACTTGTTAGAGTGGGGTTATCATTGCACCAAAAGACTAATCTATCAATGCCCAATACAACCACTTAAAGTATAGTACATAGGAGATGGTTAAAACCTTGTCACGAATCCCCAGGGGAGCACTGAACAAATTTCTAACACAAACAACCTATATTTAATAAAACTACAAATACAATATCAAAATAAACACAATGTATATTAAAAGTATGGTCATTGGAAAGCTTATTTAGAGTAGAAAAATTTGGTATATTTAGTTGTAAAAAAAGTCCTATTTTGCCCTTGTTTGAGCCCTCAGAAGGGAAAAATTTGACAATTTTTTAAAGAAATTTGTAAATATTGGTGTTTTGGGGGCTTTGAATGAAGGAAGCTTCAAATGAAGCCCTTAGAGAGGCTTTGAATGTAGCCACCCTCATTGAAATCCCCTACTTATAGAATGTGTGGCACAAAGGGGGCTATCACAACAAACTCGGTATAAATTGTATCACTTGGTTAACACTGAGTGGCTCGGTCAACACTGGATTCACATTAGTGTAACTGTGAACTCGGTAAGCACTGCACAACTCAGTTTGCACTAAGGAAATCAATAAACCTTATGAAGCTTAGTTTACACTAATAATCACCAACCTAGTAGAAATTGCTCGGTACAAAATGAATATTGTTTCTTGAACTCATTAGCAACTGTAGAACCTAGTAAAGTCTAAAATGCTTGGTTAATACTGTTAACTATACAATAAGCTCAGTAGATACTATCTGTCTGAATAAGTGTGTGTCACTAATAAGAAACTTGACTAAAATGTCAATAATCTCCCCCTTTGGCATTAGTGACAAAAATACTTGTAAATCAAAACTGAATTCAACATAATCTTCATTCTTCATCCTGTGTCTTCAACTCAGTAAAGTATTCTATTTTTGAGATTTTTCAAAATTGCTTTTGTAAGGGATGTTTCTCTGAATATCTATACATATATAATATGATAATGTTCCCCCATACATATATATACAATATACTTTTATATCTTCTCACATCTTTTCCCTTTTATGAAGTATGCCTTATATACATCATCTCCCCCTTTACATATGCTATATATATCTTCTCCCCCTTTTTGACTTAAATTCCAAAGGTGTATTCTATATACTATATAGTAATGCCATAATGTGACAAGAAATCAAAATGTACCTTTAGAATTAGTGCCATTGTCTTCTCCCAATTTTCTTGCAACACCTTGCATGTGTACAATGTAACTTGAACTTCTGCTAAAAGTTCTATCATGTGTTCTACAATAGAGAAGTTGTTGTCATGGATGAGTGTTTTAGCATGTGCAATATGTTTCTAAAATGCATCCATGTTCAAGAGAATCACGTCTTGTATGTTACCAATGTAGCTCTTATCCTAGCTTCTTCTCTTAGTAATTTTCCCTGCATATCAATTTAGAATCTAATCTTTGTACAATGGGCAAAGCTATAACTTAGGTCAAGTTGCAACTGATGTGCACTTTCCTTTAGATCTTCATCAATTTTAGAAAATTTATCTTTAATTTCTTTGGTGAAATTTGAAGTATCAGCTTACCGAATAATGAAGTCACATTGTTGCAAGAGGTCTCTAATGAGCCTAGAATAGTAGACAAGTCTACTTGATGAATTGAAATCTTTTGTGCAATTATCTCCAATACCTTATTCTCAATTTTATTCTCTACTTTTTGTAAAAATTTCTCCTATCCTTTCAAATCTTCATTGAATTTCTAGACTACCTCTACTAACTGAGTCAAAATTGGTTGAGAAGTGTCAACCTCTGTGCTGAGTGTCTCTGCTAGAATATTCTTTGCATCTTCAAGCACTTGAAATTATTTATTCCTTTCTTCTCTAAGCCTCTATTGCTTAGTATTCTTCTAAAGAATTTATCCAATGATGTGTTGGATACAATTAATCAATTATGTGTTGTCTTTGATGTTACACAATTGTCATATTAGTTATCAGATAGAGTCTACTGAGCTCAGTTGGTCAGCAAAGAAAAAGACAGAGTCTACCAAGCTCACAAGGTCACCAAAGTGAATTATAGAGTCTATCGAGCATTCCTGAATACTACACTATGAAGATAGTTTCTAGTGAGCTCACTCGGGCATCAAAGGATTCTAAGACAAAGGTTAGTGTTAATCGAGCTCCCAAGGTTAACAAAGGAAAGTTAGTTTCTATTGAGCTAACAAGGTTAGAGAAGGAAAATCAGTTCTTACTTAGTTCATTCGGTCTCCAAAGGATTTTTGCAGAGTTCATAGTGTTTACTGAGCTTCACTTGGTTAACACTGGAAATCAATTTTAGAGTAGTGTTTACCGAGTAGGGTTAGCCAATGAAGGATTTCATTGTTTTGGGAAATAAAGTTTAATTGTTTCATGTAATGATTGTAGCCGACTGATGTATTGTTTATTGGTAAATGTAACTTGTAAATGAGCCAATTTGACAATTTGAAATGTATAAATAAGAGGTCAAGTTGTGAATTCTAATGTATGAATGAGTGAGAATGCAAGTTGTGTGAAGAAAAGGTGTGAGACAATTTTGAAAAAGGATCTGATATCCTTGAGGAGCAGCAAAGTTGTATTCAATCAGTGAGGATCTATTGAAGCAGAATAGAGATTTGTAGCAAAAAAGTTTAGTTGCATCTCATTCAAGTCACTCATTGTTACTTTCTCACAATTGTAGCAGTGAATTCTAAATCTCTTAACATAGTTGGTTTAATAGCCTTTTTTGTAAATCCTCTAACAAGGTGGATAGTTCTACTGAATTGTTCTAAAGTCCTCTAGCAAGGCCACTTCTAGTAGGGTGATAAAATACACTAAGAAGGTCACACCTAACAATGTGTTTTGTAACCTTTAATAGGGTTGGCTCCTAAATTGGTAGCTAGTTACTTGGTGGTTTTTCCCATATTGGGTTTCCATGTTAAATCAGGTGTCTCTTGTGTTCATGTTATTTCCTTTGCATGCACGTTAATAATTGTGAATGCTTAAAGATTAGTAATAAGTTAATACATAGTTCATCTACCGAGTTACAACATTTTTCTATTTGGCTACCGAGTGATAGCAGTAACTAGTTATTTAAGACACCTAAGGGATCTGTGGATTTTTTTTTTTGTGGTAACTGATTCACCCCCCCACACCCCCCCCCCCCCCTCTCAGTTACTCCATCTATAATTCCAACAATTGGTATTAGAGATTTTAGTGCTTGTAGGAAGGATTTCAAGGATCTAAGCTAAAGATCAGGATGTCTTACAAGAGGGAAATTCCAAGGTTTAACAGGGATAACTTTTCAGCATGGCAAGGTCTCATGAGACTCCATCTGGCTTTCATTGGAGATTCAGGATTGAAATATCTTGATTAAGAATATGTAACTCCTTTTGGTACATTATTTGCTAATGACATTGCTGAGAAGAAGACTTATAACACCATGATGATAGACATTGCATCTGCCCTAAGCTATTAAGAATTTGATGATGTCAAGGACTACACAACTGCCTTTGAAATGTGGAACAAGCTGAAAGATATCTATGGAGGTGATGATAATTTGAGAAGAGCCAAAGCATAAATTTTAAGAGGACAATTTGATCAGATGAGGATGAGAGAGGATGAAAATATTGTTAAATATGTTGAAAGAGTCAAAGTAGTTGTCAGTGCAATCAAGGCTTCTGGAGGAGACATTGAGAAGGAGACACTTTTAAGTAAAGTTTTGAGAACATTACTTCCCATTTATGCAATCAGAGCCTCTACAATTCAAGAAAGAAGATGTGAAGCAAATCATAAGATAAATTTAGAGGCCATAGTAGGAAGACTGACTGCATTTGAGGTAGATAACTATGATAACTATGTTCCAGTTTCTAAGAACATTGAATCAGCATTTGAAGCCAAGCTTTCACTCAAGGAGAAAGGCAAGAAGATAAAGGATTCTTAGTCAAAAAGTGAAGAAGAATCAGAATAGAGTTCAGATAGTGATCTTAAGGTGGTTGAAGCTTTTCTTGCAAGGAAATATTCTAGAAGTAGAGCGAAATACAAAGGTAAGGTTCCTCTAATTTGTTTTTCATGTGAAGAAATTGGACATACTACTGCTAGGTGCCCAAATAAGTAGAACAAGGATGAGAAGAAAGGTCACAAGTGCAATGGAAAGAAAGACTTCAAATCATTCAAGGAAAAAAGTAAGAAAACATGTTTCATGACTAAGGATTCTAATGATTCTGAAGAAGAAGAAGATGAAATTGTTTACATTGCTGTGAAAGATGAATCTAACAATGATGAGGAAGATAAAATGGCACTTATCTCTCATGTGAGCAAAAATGATACATGGATTATAGATAGTGGTTGCTCTCATAATATGACTGGTGATAAAACTAAGTTTGAAAAATTTGAAGACTATGATGGTGGTAGTGTAAGGTTTGGTAATAATGAACCTTATTGCATAAAAGGAAGAGGAAGAATTTCACTAACCAAAGAGCTTGTATGTGATAATGCATATTGAGTAGAAGGTCTAAAACACAATTTTTTGAGTGTGGCATAGCTACTCAATAATGGATTCAAAGTGAAATTCATGCATGGAAAAGCAAGACAGTTGGATGACAAAGGAAAGCTGATTGGATCTAGCATTCAAGCAAAAGGTAACTTGTTCTATCTTGAACTTGGTGAATGTTCATGCTTTATTTCTCAAATTGAAGAAAGTTGGTTATGGCATAGAAGGTTGTGTCATGTGAACTTTGGTAACTTGGTGAAAATAAGAAAATTTAGGAAAGTTAGAGGCATTCCTAGTATAAAGAAACCTGGGGTTGGTCTATGCAAGAATTGTCAAATTGTTAAGATGGGAAAGACTAGCTTTAAAAGTAAGAACTATCAGTTTGAAGAAGTTTTAGAAATTGTTCATACTAATTTGTGTGGACCTATTAGAATTGAAAACTATACTCAAGAAAATTTCTTCATTCTCTTTGTTGATGATTACTCTAGAATGATGATTGTCATGTACTTGAGAGAGAAATTAGAAGTGTTTAAAAAGTTCAAATGGTATTTGGCTAGAGTAGAAAAGGAAACAGGAAAAAGACTAAAATGTTTGAGGTTAGACAGCGGTGGTGAATTCATCTCCCATGAGTTTAATAACTTTTGTATTGAAAGAGGAATCAAAAGATAGGCATCAGCCCCTGGAACTCCCGAGAAAAATGGAATAGTTGAAAGGAGGAACAGATCTATCATGGACTATGCAAGAACCTTAATGATTGAAAAGAACATTGCTATCAAATACTGGAAGGAAGCTATCAACACTGTAGTTCATATCGTGAACTAAGTATAGCTAAAGAAGGACTCATTCAAAACCCCTTATGAGTTATGGTATGGCTATAAACCCAATGTAAGTTACTTAAAAGCATTTGGAAGAAAATGTTACATTTTGAAAGAATCTAGAAAAGGTGAATTTGACATGAAAGGTGATGAAGGAATATTTTTGGGATATTCTTGCAAGAGTAAAGCATATAGATGTTTGAATTTGTCTACTCACAAAGTTATAGAAAGTGCACATGTGAATGTTGATGAGTTTGCAAAAAGGACTACAAAAGAAAGCAAAAAGGAACTAGAAGATTACAGGAGATTTTTTTTCATTGAACCTAATACAATGCTAAATACACCTGTCAATCAAGAATTTTCTTCTCTTGAGTCTTCAATAACTGAGTTGTAGGAAGTTCAAACCGAGCTATAGGAACCTAAGTCACATTCTAATGCTACCGAGCCAACGCCTACCGAGTCTGAAGGACCCGAGCAATAGACAGAATAGATAGAACCTAAAGTTGAAGTGCAAGAGGATGAGAATACAATGCATTCAAAAGGCAAGAAAATCATATTAGCCAAATAAGTCAGGAGACATCATGCACCAGATCATATCATTGAAAAAAAATATGAAGGAACTATGACAAGAAGTAAGTTGAAAGGTACTTGTTTAGTTTCTAATTTTGAACCTAGAAGTGTCAAAGAAGCATTAGAAAATGAAAGTTGGATTGAGGCTATGAATGAAGAGATAGAGAAAATAAAGAAAACAAAACATGGACTCTTGTACCCAGGCCTAAAGATAAAAATGTGATTGGAACTAAGTGGGTATTCAAAAATAAGTTGAATGAAGATGGTAAGGTGTCAAGGAACAAAGCAAGATTGGTATGCAAAGGATACTCTTAAGAAGAAGTAATATACTATGGAGAGACTTTTGCTCTTGTTGCAAGATTAGAAGGTGTCAGGACCCTATTTGCATATGCTGCATACAAAGGATTTAAGGTTTATGAGATGGGTGTCAAATCTACTTTTCTCAATGGTATACTGGAAGAAGAAGTCTACATTGAGCAGCCTGAAGGGTTTTGTTGATCTAGAAAAGAAAGACATGGTCTAAAAATTACACAAAGCATTGTATGGTCTAAAACAAGCCCCTAGAGCATGTTATGAAAGATTGCATAACTATCTTATTCAGATTGGTTTTTAGAGAGCTAATGATAATAGTAGCCTGTATATCAAGGAAGGACAAGATAATAAGATTATTTTGGTAGAAATATTTGTGGATGATACTTTTTTTATAGAAAACTATGATCTTTGCAATGAATTTTTAGAGCAAATGCACAAGGAATTTGAGATGTCTATGTTTGGTGAGATCAATTTTTTTTTTAGTCTTCAAATTCAGCAAAGTAAGAATGGCATCTACATTACTTAGTCAAAATACATCAAGGAGATACTGAAAAAGTTTGGTATGGAAGACTGTAAACCAGTTGGGACTCCTATGTGTACTAGATTGAAACTTACCAAGGATGATGAATCAAAGGAGGTAGATCAGACATTGTACAGATCTATAATTGGAAAGTTGCAGTATGTAGTTCATACAAGGCCATATATTGCCCTTGCAGTTGGTATTGTAGCAAGATTTTTAGCAAAACCAAGAGAAAATCACATGATGGAAATCAAAAGGATCATGAGATACTTGAAAGGCACTGGAGATTATGGATTATGGTATAAATTTGGAGGTAATCTAGATTTGAAAGTGTTTACTGATGCAGATTGGGTAGGAAACATTGATGACAGAAAAAGTACAAGTGGAGGTGGATTCTTTCTTTGAAAGAGGTTAGTTTCTTGGACAAGTAAAAAATAGAATTGCACATCCCAATCCACAGCAGAAGCAGAGTATATGGCAGCAGTAGTAAACTATTCTAATATTGTTTGGTTCAAGCAATTATTGGAATGCATGAAGGTGGACCTAAAGAACCTATTGTTATGTTTTGTGACAATACAAGTGCAATTAACATATCTAAAAATCTAGTAATGCACTCAAAAACTAAGCACATTGCAATAAAATATCACTTTGTTAGAGAATTGGTGCAGGACAAGGAGATCAGATTGGAATATGTCCATACAAAGGAACAAATTGCTGACATATTTACCAAGCCTTTACCTAAGGATGCATTCTTGTATCTAAGAGGTAAGTTTGGTGTCATTCCCCTATATAAGGCTCACTAAAATAAAGTTTTAGTGATGCATCAATAGGTAACAAGTTGAAGATCTTTTAGTTGATGCAGAATAATCATGAGAATATTGCATATGAATCAGTACATGAGGTACATTGTTCTTCATTTGGTTTGTGTTGTCTTTGGCATGTGTTTTCAGAGAGGGAGAGTATACTATCATATCTTTCTAAAATTTGATTTTTTTTGTGAAAAAAATGATGTTTGAAAAGAAGTTATGTATTTCCTTCACAAAGGGAGATTACTATATTTAAGAATTTTGTGGAATATAATCTAAGAGGGAGAAATGTTCAGAAAAAGACTTGTTCTCAAATTTCATTTTGCTATGACATGTTGTGTTGCCATCAATGCCAAAGAGGGAGATTGTTGGCTACAATTGATCAATTATGTGTTGTCTTTGATGTTACACAAATGTCATATCAGTTATCAGATAGAGTCTACCAATCTTAGTTGGTTAGCAAAGCAAATGACAGAGTCTACCAAGCTCAGAAGGTCACCAAAGTGAATTACAGAGTCTGCTAAGCATTCCTAAATACTACACTATGAAGATAGTTTCTACCGAGCTCACTCGGGCGTCAAAGGATTCTGAGATAGAGGTTAGTGTTAACTGAGCTCCCAAGGTTAACAAAGGAAAGTTAGTTTCTATTGAGCTAATAAGGTTAGCGAATGAAAATTAGTTCTTACCGAGTTCGCTCGATCTCTAAAGGATTTTTGTAGAGTTCGTAGTGTTTATCGAGCTTCACTTGGTTAACACTAGAAATCAATTCTGGAGTAGTGTTTACCAAGCAAGGTCGGCCAATGAAGGATTTCATTATATTGGTAAATAAAGTTTAATTGTTTCATGTAATGACTGTAGCCGAATGATGTACTGTTTATTGGTAAATGTAACTTGTAAATGAGTCGACTTGACAATTTGAAATGTATAAATAAGAGGTCAAGTTGTGAATTCTAATGTATGAATGAATGGATGTATGAATGAGAAAGAATGCAAGTTGTGTGAAGAAGAAGGTGTGAGAAAATTTTGAAGAAGGATCTGATATCCTTGAGGAGTAGCAAAGGTGTACTTGATCAGTGAGGATCTATTGAAGCAGAATAGAGATTTGTAATAGCAAAGTTTAGTTGCATCTCATTCTGGTCACTCATTGTTACTTTCTCACAATTATAGTAGTGAATTCTAAATCTCTTAATAGAGTTGGTTTAACAACCATTTTTTTAAATCCTCTAACAAGGTGGATAGTTCTACTAAACTATTCTAAAGTCCTCTATGAAGGAAACTCCTAACAGGGTGATTAAATCCTCTAAGAAGGTCACACTTAACAGTGTGTTTTGTAACCTTTAACAGGGTTGGCTCCTAATAGGGCTCACTTTAGAAGAGTGAAAATTGATAGCTAGTTACTTGGTGGTTTTTCCCATATTGGGTTTCCACATTAAATTGGGTGTCTCTTGTGTTCATGTTATTTCCTTTGCATGCATGTTAATAATTGTGAATGCTTAAAGATTAGTAATAAGTTAAGACATAGTTAATCTACTGAGTTACAATGTTTTTTTGTGTGGCTACCGAATGACAACAGTAACTAGTTATTTAAGAAATCTAAGGGATTTGTGGATTTGTTTTTTGTGATAACTGATTCACCCCCCCTCTCAATTACTCCATCTGTAATTCCAACATAATGTGCATTTTTTCAAGATTAAGATTGGAGATATCCCAATTCAGGATAACTATCTCTTCATCAAGATCAACTTCTTCCTCATCTTTGCCTTTGGTCAAACTTTTGTACTCAGTTGAGGCTTGGTCTCAACTATCCTTACACTTATTAATTGCATGCTAAAAAATGGAAACAATGGTAGAAATAGTAGGACTGGTAGAAAAAGTAGATATTGCACTAATTAAAGAAATACCTTGTGTGACCAAAACTAATGGAGGAGGAAATGCTGATTGCTTCGTAGATGAAGTGCTTGTCACTTTTGTCAATGAGATACTGAGCTAAATAGGTGCAAAAATTTATTGAGTGCTTATACTTGCAATGTTTGACACAATCAATTCTATAGTAGCTTTCTCTAAGCTTGATGATTTTAATGCTTTTCTCAGAGAATGATGAAGTGAGGCTATGACCGTTGCTATAATCTTCTCTGGGTCAGTCTCCTCAATGTTTTGAACTTTAGGTAGATCTTCCTTGGTGCTTCCTATTCCTGTTCCTCATCATCTATATTGTTATTATTTGTTTCCTCTTCATCATTATTTCCTTCTTCTTCCTTGTCATCATCATCACCATCATCATCATCATCATCATCATCCTTGTGACTAACATTAACAAAAAAATCACTCTTCTTATGAAGATTATAAATGTTCTTCCATGTGTTGGTAGCATTCTTCACTACGTGTTCAATGTCATTGATTAATATCAGACAAGTGTTAAACTTCAAGGTAAATTTCTCTTCCTTCTTCTTGATGGACTCATTAACTTCTTTATCACTCAAGCTTGACATGAGTTGCCTTAGGGTCTACTCATATATGTCTTTAGTAGTTTTCTTGTCTTGTTCCCATCTTGGCTTAACTTTCTCCATCAATTCACTTGGAATCTATTGAACAAGGTGGTCTTCAATTTTCTTCTACTCCTCTACAGTTATTATCTCATACCTTAATGATTTGAAGTTTTCCACACTGGCTCCAGTTTCAATTTCCTTCAATTTTTCATGGAATGAGGGTGGTGTCCTTTTGAAGATTACATCTCCTCCTTGTTTCTTCTAGGATGCCCTCCTTGTGAACACTATAGTAGATGCTTTTGTAGGTTTGGTTATAATAACCTTACCTTTCTTCTTTATAGGTTCTTCTTCTTACTTTTCTTCATCTTTTGCATCATATTCCTCAATGTCATCTCCTTTACCTTCAGTCAATAGAAGAGTGGAGCTAGTTTCAATTTTGCAATCCTCTTCTTTCCTTTGTTGACTGCTTGAGGGAGTTTTATCTCAAGTTCTATTCTTGCTTTTGCTTCATCATAAGTGCCAAAGTATTTAACTTTTGGGTCAACAAGTTAATTTAATAGTGCTTTAATAATGTCCTTGGTTTCATCAATGTTAACCACATAAACTAGAGGCTTGACACAGACAATTCTCGGTCTTACTACTTGTATATACACTTTATCACTATCAACAATGAAACAAATATCATCTTTGTAGTCATTAACAAGTTTCTTAGGTATCCTAAATCTATTATTCACCTTGTCCTTAAATAAATCAAAGTAGTTATCCATAATACGAACATAGTTTTCTCCCAATTCTAATATATATTCATTAATTTGGTAAAGAACAAGTAGATCCTTCCTCTATATGACTATACCTTTTGATGGGAAAAAATTTTGCACATAGAAAAATAAACAAGTTAAGAGTGAACCAAACTTACAAGGATTATTCTTTAAATTTCTTATGCTCTCCATTTTTTTGTTGAACTAATTCAACATCAACTCGGCAAGGTCAAATGACATATTATCCTTGACCACTTTGTATGCAAGATCCACAACTTCACATGATACACTGTTGAGTCTGCTTAAGTTGTATATCTTATGTGCAATGACATGTATTCCAATCTTCAATTCCATATCAATAACATGACTGGTCTTCATTCCCCTTCCATACCACTCGACAAGGGTTTTCTTCTCCAATTCCACTTGACTTAGGGTTTTAGTGGATCTGGCCTTTTCCATAATTGGAAGCCCTATAATCTAATGGATCATTTTCTTCATTATCAAAATAAGTTTCTCCTACCATAACTGACCATTATGCACATGGTTGAGAATAAAACTCTTCCATTTAATTTGAAAGTCTCATGACATGTGAGGAATGTGAGTCAAACCCTTAACTTCAAGGTGTTGATGTTCTGGTTTTAATACACCATTCACACATAGCTTCTCTAAGGTTTCATCCATTTCCAAGGTTCCAATATCTTGAATAGCACATCAAAAATTTGAATGAATATCATTAATCAACAGTACCTTGGATGGAATTTGAGATTGTGCTCCGCTTGGATCTAGGGTTACCACGATAGCCAGACTCAACTTAAAGTCTAGCGCCTTCCATTACATGCCTTGAACTAACATCTCTGACCCTTTCTTAGTCTTTCTACTAGAGGATTCCATTTTCTTAGTAGGTTTTGCAAAGATACAAAAATCTTCAACAATAATTGACACAGATCGCTTAGATGCACTAAAATAGCTCTACACATATAGCTCTTGAAAATTTGTGGTGAGAAATGAATTTGATTTTGCCTTTTTATCAAATTTTGTATTTTGATCACCATTAATACCTAGTATGATCATTTTCTCAAATGACAGACTATCTTCCACTTTGCTTGCGTTAAATGCCTTCTTTTCATCTTTGTGATGTTATCTGCTTTTGCCTTCTTTTCATCTTCAATTCTTCTAGTATTCATATAATTCTTGGAAAGATGCCTAAGTTCTATACAAATAAAACATCTGCTGGTGGTATCTCTTGTCCTCATGTGATTTTTTATATAATTCATTCCAATGTGTCTGAATTCTACATAGCAATGACATTTGCACCAAGTGCTATAGTCCCAACCAAATATAGCTTTTACAATATTTTCTACTAGGTTCAATATCTTAGTTTTGCATTCTAAGGATTTGTGCCCATGCTTCCATTTGTGACATTTTCCTTCAAGCTAAGGTTTATCTTTGCATTCGTTAGCTCTATGACCATGCTAATTGCAATTGTAGAATTTTCTATTAAATTTAGCCTTCCCATTGCTCCAACATTTGTTTGATGTATGACCTATCTTACCATAGTGACTACAAGTAGGTCTTTGATTCTTTTGAGCTCATTGCTTGGATCACTCACCACCTTCTATATATCCAATTCTTGCTTTTCCCTTTTGTCTATATTGGATTTTCTCATTTTTTTGATTTATGTCTACTGAGATTTCATCATCCTCTCATTGGTTTTCCTTCTAGTGTTTAGATCATTCTGCAAACTTTCATTTTCTAATCTTAGATTCAAGATTTCTTCATTTGCATTAGTGAGTTGATCAATGAAGTCTTCCTGCTAAAGGGATAGGTGTTGAATTTCATTATTATTTTCTTCTATCTCTTCTTTTATCTTATTTTCTCTTCCATGACTTCACATAATCTTACTAACTAGAGTTATTGCTCTCTTCTAAGCTTTCTTACTTCTTCTTGAAGTGTATTATTCTTTTCTAATAGTTCTTTGATTGCCTGATTTAATTCATCTGAATTGCTTTCTGAATGGATGTCTTTAGTTCTTTCTTCAATGTAGAGTTGTTCATTCATCTGTACTACACAATCTTTTCTTCTTTTCAAGGATTGAGAGAGTTTCTCCTTTTCTTTCTTGAGTTATCCAATAGCTAATTCCAAATCCAACTTTTTAATGTTAATAGTCTTGTCAACTCTGAATACCTCCATAGCCTCCGATCTTTGCTCAAGTTGTTAAACTTCTTTATTGAGAACCACAAAGCTCTGATACCATTTTTTGGAAATATATATGATAGGCTAAGTTACTTAGAGGGGAGGGGTGAATCAGTAACCAAGAAAAATTAATCTTCATTTACTAATTAATTCTTCATGTGAATTATGATCTAATTCCATCCATAAGAAACTAAAAGTATTAAAACATTCATAACACTTTGACACACAATATGTTGAGCCAAAAACCTTATAAATAGAAAGTAAAACTAGGGTGGGGATGATACCCACAAGATTTAGTATTGCAGTATAAAGTTGGCCTGTTAAGGCTTACAATGACCACTTATGATGATTTGCCCTATTAGAAGCAATAAGGACTGCAAGGTTCACCTTGCAAAAGAATTTACAAACATACAATGAAGTATGTACTTGGTAAAGAGATTTACAAAAGATTGTTAATTCTACCTGGTGAAAGAATTTAACTAATCCACCTGTTAGGATGAAAAAGTGGCTGATCTTTGATGTGTAACTTGGATTTGCTAAATGAGATTCCTTTATAATGATTGCCTTGTGATAGATAAATCTTTGTTGCTCCTTATACTATTGTAGCCTTTTTACTTCACACTTCTACTCTTCAAATTTGCATTATTATTCTGTCATATATTTTTGGATGTGATAAAAAAATACATTACATATATACCAATCCAAATTATAATTCCAAAGTCAGCTACAATACAAGTTTACACATAATACACAAAGTTGGCCCAACTAAATGAACTTGGGTTCTAAAGATTAACTTGGTGAGGTTCTGATACTTGGCATCCACTATCAATGTTTCACATCATCATGCATTTGGTAGATGTACAAGCTTGGTCCATATTAATCACTTCCAAGTAGTTTGAACTCAGTTTGCACTAGTGACTCAGTGAATACTACAAAATTCGGCATATAAACTAAATCACTTGATTCAAACTACATAGCTCGATCAATGCTATCACAAGGAGCTCAATATAAATTGAATCACTTGGTTAACACTAAGTAGCTTGGTCAACACTGAATTCACATCACTATAACTTCAAACTCAGTAAGCACCGCAAAACTTGGTTTGCATTGAGGAACTCAGTAAACCTTATGAAGCTCGATTTACACGGATAATCACCAACTTGGTAGAAGTTGTTCAGTGCAAACTGAATACTATTCCTTGAAATCAGTAGCAACTGTAGAACTCAGTAAAGTCTAAAATGCTTGGTTAATATTGTCAACTATACAATAAGCTTAGTAGATACTATTTGTCTGAATAGGTGTGTGTCACTAATAACAAAATTGACTGTAATGTCAACAACATACACACATATATATACCCATATACATATATACATATATATACATGCATACATATATATATACCTATACATGCATACATATATATACCTATACATACATACATACATACATACATACATATATATTTAGATAGATAGATAGATACATACATACAAAAAATATATATGTGTGTGTGTATATACATATGTATATATTTATATATGTATGTGTGTATGTGTAAATTTTCTCATCGAGAAAGTTATAGAACTTTTCATTCTATTCATGAAAGATACATGTGAAATTGTAACTATATTACATGCAAGGATAAATTTGAATAATTAGAACTTGAAAAATAGCTTATATATGAATCTAGTTCAATCAATTATGTAAAACTTGTTCATAACCACTATCATGTAATGTGTACATGTAAATCCATCTCTACATATTATTTGGAATGCTGAGAGTTTAAAAATGACCAAAATAGTCAAACTAAAAAATGCAATAAAACAAATAAGTATAACAATAGATTTTGGATGGAGGCTCTTTCTAGGATGAAGGCTCTTTTTGATAGCTATAAAGATGCTAATGTGGGACCATGGGTAAGAGTTAACAATAAGAAAAAAAAAACAACAGGGACCCATCGTCGATCTTGCCTGCAACACCAAAGCAGAAAGGAAGAAACAAGAAGAAATATTACAGATGGGACCCATAGAACCATCTAGAAAAAATTCTCCCAAGATAAACCATGAAGTTCATTTTCTGGAACATTCATGGACTCAATGGAATCCAAAAATAGGAAATTGTTAGGAATATGATAACGGATCATAGGCCATATTTTTTCTTCATTTAGGAAACTAAAATGAAGAAGGAGAAAGTTGAAAAGATTATTTTCAATAAAGGTATGAAGAATGCGGCTATAGATTTTGAGGGGGATTTTGGAGGTTTGATAGTGATATGGAAGGATACTTTTAAAGTGGAAATCATTTTTGATGAATTTAGTATTTTGCTCATGCATTTCAAAAATCCCAAGGACTAGGTCAGCTGGACTATTATGAATATCTATGCCCCTAATTCTAAGAATAGTAGAAGACTTAATGGGAATAAAATCTATGATTTAATGGCCATGGTGGGAGGTCCTAAGGGAATTATTATGGGAGATTCGAATAGTACTCTTTTGGCCATGGAGAAATTAGGTAGGCTCCTATCGGACCTGGAAAGCAGGCCACATTTGGCTGATATGATCAGAAACCTGGCTCTTCTAGATGTAGAGCTTGGGGGCAAAAAATACAGTTGGTCTAATAGGAGAGTCTAAATGGATTGCATTTAGGTTAGGCCAGATAGTGCCCTAATCATTTTGGAATGGATGAACTAGTTCCATTGCAATCTTTCCTCTTTGGTGAGACTTGGATTGAATCATTCTCCTATTTCTCTTACCTTAGGAACTATCAATAGGAAAAAGGCCTTCCCTTTTAGATTTGAGAAAATACGGTCTACTCACCCTGGTCTTTTTGACAATATTAAGGAGTGGTGGAGTATAGAGGTGGAAGGCACCACCATATATAAGGTGGCTAAAAGACTCAAAAACATCAAAATGGAGATTAGAAACTAGAACAAAATGGACTCTGGTAATATCTTTCAATAAAAAGATAGGATTTTGGAGGATCTTGCAGAGGTGTAGGAAGAGATATAGAATATGGGATATGACGAAAGTAGGCTAAACTCTGAAACAGATATTCTGGTTGACCTTCACAACATCATGGGAAAAGAGGAAATGTTTTGGAGGTAGAGGTCTAGGTAGGTATGGCTTAAGTAAGGGGATAAAAAATCAAGATTATTTCATCTATCTACTATGAAACACAGGGCTTCCAATAGAATTAGCGGTATTAACAAGGGGATTGATACTATAGGGGAAGATAAAGAGATAGTGAAGGAAGTGATTATTTATTTCTCTTCCATCCATCAAAAGATCTAAACTTGGGTGAAGAGGACTTGAATGAAATTCTCAATGCCATTTCTAGTATGATAAATATTACACAAAATAAGGCTCTGGTGGCCATCCCAAAATTTTGAGGAAATTAAGGAAGTTTTTCTCATGTCACCAACTAAGAAAGCCCCTAGCCCTAATGGCTTCCCTACTTTTTTCTTCCAAATGTATTGGGAAGTTATTAAAGATGACCTTGTTAAAGCGGTCCAAGAATTTTTTGGAGCTAGGAACTTGCTTCAAAATATTAATGCTACCTTTCTAGGTTTGATTCCTAAAGTTATAGGTGTGGACTCTTTTCACACCTACTAATCTTTGCAACTCTTTTTACAAGATTTTTGCAAAAAAATTATCTAATAGAATTATCAAATTATTGTTAGATATTATTGCACCTTTAGCAATTGGGATTTGCCCCTAGTAGAATTTTTTTTGATTCCATCATTGTTGTGAATGAGGTGATCTACTCCTTAGAGGAAGGAAAATAATAAGTTCTTTGCTCAAACTTGATCTTTCAAAGGCTTATGATAGATTGGATTGGGGGTTCATGGATAAAATTCTAGAAGCTTTTGGTGTCAATAATAAAACTAGAAAGATTATATTTCAACCAATTTCCACCCCCTCCTTTGTGGCTATGATTAATGGGACCCTCTCTAATTCCTTTAAATCTTCTAGGGGTCTTAAGAAAGGTGACCCTCCTTCATCAATCCTCTTTATCATTCTGGAAAAAGGCTTGGGAAGGCTTATTCATGACAAAAGGAGAAGAGGAGAAATCATTGCCTTAAAACCTTCCTCCTGTCCCCTAATCTTCTCCCATCAATTATTTGTGGATGACACTATTTTAAGGGGAGAGGCTTTAGTAAAAGAAACTAGAAATGTGAAGACCATCCTCAATACTAATTCCAATGCCACAGACCAACTCATTAACTAGAGAAAGAGTTTGGTCTTCTTTATAAACACCCTAATAGATAGAAAAAGGAAAGTTGCAAGCATTTTGTGTTGTAATATTTGTTCTCTCCCTTCCACCTATTTGAGGATTCCTTTGGGGAAAAAACCTCCTAACCTCGAATAATCTAATTGATAGATTCAAAAAGTTGGTGGGTTGGAAAGGCATCACCTTGAGTCAAGTAGGCAAAGTGCTTTTGATCAAATCTACTTTGAAGAACTTGCCTACTTATGCTTTAAGCATCTTCTCTATTCCTTCAAAGGCGGCTGGTACTTTGGAATCCATTCAAAGGAATTTCATATGGGCTGTTACTAGTGGCAATAAGAAGTATTTTTTAGTGGCTTGGGAGACCTTCTATAGACCCAAAAAGAAGGGGGGTTGGGGATTAGGAATTTGAAACAGTTCAACAAAGCCCTCCAAGCTAAACAAATCAGGAGGATTTTGAACACCATAGGGGAATGGAGGGATATTTTGAAGGACATGTATGCCACTAATATCAATTTTAGATGGTTCATTAGTAGGGACCTTGACCTAAGGGGATCTAACATTTAGAATGGCATTACAAGGATGAATAGTATAGTATTTGAGAAAGCAAAATGGAAACTGGCCAATGGAGAAAAAATTAATTTTTGGCATAATGATTGGCTAAGAAAAGGTTCATTATGGAACATAGAGCCATTTAATAGATGGAAAAAATCTTGTACGAAAATATTTGAGTGCAATGTAAGTGACTATAGGGATACTAATGAGTGGCTTAATCTGACTGAGATATCCTACGAACTTAAGTCACTAATGGACATGGTTAAGCATAAACCTTTGTCCCACAATAAGGATTCCATTAAATGGGGGGAAACAAAGGATGGAAACTACATTATAGCCTCTGGCTATGAGACCATGCAAAATGAAGAAATTACCCCTATTTGGGCTAATGCCTGATATCCAGGTCTTATCCTCAAAATCAATATTTTTTTTTCTATATTATGCTCTAAAACAATATTTTGTGTTGGCATTATGTTGTATTTATCATTAGTGACAACACTTATTCAATTCTAAATGATTACCAAGCTCATCGCTCAGTCTACAATTTATACCAAGCATTTAGTGGTTACCTTGTAAGTTCATCACTTAAGCAATTCACATCGAGCATTCTTGAAGCTACCGAGTGAATATGTAGTCCATCAGTGTTTACCGAGCTTATGATTTTCACTGAGCAAATAGTGGTCACTGAGATTCACAGTTTCTACTAAGTCATCAATTTGTGTGATGAGAAGCCAGTGTCTACCGAGTGATGGATGTGTAGTGTTTATCGAGTGAAAGCAAGGTAAACAAAGGATTCAGTATCTACTAGGTGACACTATATCTACCGAGTCTCCAACAGTTACCAAGTTCAAAGCTACGTTGTGTGATTAGTATGGACCTAACTTCTACTTCTACTGAGTGCATGATTATGCCGAGTAATGCAGTGGACGCTGAGTATCAGAAGTTCACCAAGTCAGCCCTCAGAACCTGAGTTTCTACTATTTGGTCGACTCAGTAATATTTTGTTTACTTGTGTTTTAGCTGACCTTGTAATTATAAATATTGGAATGGTATATATGTAATATATTGTATCATTTGCAAAACATGGATGTATGAATAAGTATGCATGAGAATATCAAGGAATGGATATGTAATGTGAATCAACAGTAGAGCAGAGTATTCACCAAGGTCTACAAGGAGCAATAAAGATATATCAGTCACAAGAGGTGATCTATACTTCAAGGATCTAATCAGTAATGAAGTTGTAAGTCAGATCTACTATTTCATCCTAACAAGTGAATCATTTTTCCAAATTCTTTAATAGGGTAGAGTTAACAGTCTTTGTATAAATCTCTTAATAGAGTGCATACTTCATTGTATGTTTGTAGAACCTCTAACAAGGTGGATCTAGTAGTCCAAATTGCTCTCAACAGGGAAGATCATTAGAAGTGGTCAATGTAAGCCCTAATAGGCCAACTTTATATTGTAGCAGTGAAGTTTTGTGGGTATCATCCTCACCCCAATTTTACTTTCTATTTGGAAGGTTTCTAGGTCACCAAAATACTATGTTCATGTGTTATTAATTTTTATCTTTTCTCATGCATGTAGTAGATTAGATGAATGAATGGTGAATTATTTATATTGTTAAATGCTGAATTGATTTAAAATTTTGAGGTTATTGATTCACCCCTCCCCTCTCAGTAACCTAGCTAGTCTTGATTATTTCCAAAAATTCTTATCAGAGCTTTTTGGTTCTCAGGATAAAGTTTGATAGCTTGAGCAAAGATGAAGGACAATGGAGATGTTAAGAGTTGATAAAGCTATTGAGAATGAGAAGCTAGATCTAGAAATGGCCATAGCTCAACTCAAGGAAGCAAAAGAGCATCTTTCCCAACCCCTGAAAAGAAGGAAGGAACTTGCAAAACATATGAATGACCACCAGTATGTCGAAGAAAAGATTGAAGAGCTTTTCCCTCAAGTAGTTCAGATGAAGCAAATGAGGCAATCAAAGAACTCCTAGAAAATAATGGCTCCCTACAAGAAGAGGCAAGAAAATTGAAAAGAGAACAAGAAATTCAATCAATAAGAATGTGTGAAATTTTGAAATAAAGGAATAAGGCAAGTGAGGACTTGGAGATAAGAAATAATGAAACTCAAAGTCAATCCCTTTAGCAAGAAAGTCTTATCAATTAGCTCTCCAACGCAAATGAGGAAATCATGAATCTGAGATCTGAAAATGAAAGTTTAAGGAATGATTTAATCATTGAAAGATAGATCAATGAAATATTTAAAGCTCATCTAATTTCTAAAAACCAACTCAATGAAAGGATGATGAAATCTCAAGCAAACATGGATTAATTGAATTAGCAAAGTGAGCATAATCTTTATAGACAAAAAGGTAAAGCAATACTTGGATACAAAGAAGAAGGTGAATCTTCCAAGCAATGTGCCCAAAGGAATCAAAGACCTACTTGCGATCACTATGATAAGTTAGGTCATACATCAAACAATTTTTGGAGCAATGGAAACGAAAAATTCAATGGAAAATGCTACAATTGTAGTAAACATGGTCATAAAGCTAATGAATGCAAGGAGAAACCAAAATTTGAAGGCAAATGTCACAAATGCAAGAAACAAGGTCACAAGGCATTTGAATGTAGATCCAAATCATTCAATCCAGTTGAACAAATTATCAAAGAAATATTTGGTTGGGACTACAATACTTGGTACATATGTCATTTATTGTGGAGAATATGGACACATTTGCATAGATTGTACAAGGCATCACTTGAGAAAGAGAGATTCAATAGTAAGATGTTATACATGCACTGAACTTGGTTATATAGCTAAAAACTGCATGAATATAGGAAGAGTTGAAGATGAGAAGAAAGTTAAAGCTGATAACATTAGGAAGCAGATGAGATAGCAATGGATTCCTAAATCTACTGAGTAGAACAGTTCAAATGATGGCCAAGTCACCCAAGAAGTGGGTGACTCCACCACATCTAATTAGATTCTTAAAAGGAGGAACTGGAACTGCATCTTCAAGTTATATCTTGAGCATTTCCAAATGAAAGAAAGCAAGAGATCCAAATTAGTATTTCAGATACAAAGGGATCACATGAGATTAGGTCTTACCAAGCAAGGTCAGTCATAGACTCAACCAAGCTAGTTTGGGAGTAATCAAAGTTTTGTTTGATCGTCGAGTCATAAGTCTCTACTGAGCTAGTGAGTGGATGATAGTCTTTCACACACTATATCATTATGGTGCCTGGAATTAATGAAGAAATTTTCATCAAAAGGGCAGAATTCAACTTCATTTTTTCATCATGACTTTAGTATACACAGAGCTAAGCGATTCCAAGTACATCCAGGAAATTTTGAGCGAATTTGCAATGAAAAAAAATTGTTAAAAAAACTTCTATCATTTATCGAGTAGCCATGGTATTTGGGAGTAGCAGTAGTAGCAAGGCAAAAAGAGGATCCAAAATGTTGGTCAAAGGTGTAGAGTGGAAAGCGCTGAACTTCAAGCTAGTTCTAGTAGTTGCGGAGTCACTGGACCCTAATAGAGTTCAATCCCAAATTCCACCCAAGGTACTTCTAATTAACACCATTCACACTCATTTTAAGTGTTCTATTCAAGAGTTTGGAACCCTAGAGATGGATAGTACCTTAGAAGAAATGAATGTTGATGGTTTGTTAAAACTTGACCATAAGCACCTTGAAACCAAAGGGTTGACTCATATCACACACATGCCAAGGAGCTTTTAGATTAAGTGGATTAGGTACATTCTTAGTCATGTGCATAATGGACAACTATGGTTAGAGTAGCCAGTGTTAATCACCAAGAAAATGATTCATAAGATTATGGGTCTTCCCATGCTTAGCAAAGCCAAATCCACCCAAACCCTAGGTTGGGATGAATTTCAAAAGAAAACCCTAGCCGAGTGGATGGTAGAGGTTTAAATATTAGCATTGAATTGAGATTTAGTATTCATGTCATTGCCCAAAAAATTTACAACTCTAGTCATTTGAACAGAGTGCCATGTGAGGCAGTGGATTTAACATTTAAAGTTGTGAAGAAAAATATGGAATTTGACCTATTAGAGTTATTACTAAAACAATTGAACAAAAATATGGACAGTATTAGGACATCAAAGAACAACCCTTGCAAATTTGGTTCTTTGTTAAAATGTCTTTTCTTTTTTGTACAAAAGTTCCCATCCAAAGGTTCTGTAGTATGGAGAAAAGATGTTCCTATTCTATATGTATCAAATTAATAAATTCATTGTAGAAATGGTTATAAAATTTGATAGCATTATGGACAACTATTTTGAAGATTTCAAAGAAAAGATGAACAACAGGTTTAGGATTCCTTCTAAACTTGTTGAGGATTACAAAGATGATGTATGTTTTATGGTTGAATGTGATAGGGCATATATTTAAGCAGTCAAGCCCTGAGTTGCATGGGTAAAACCTCTCCCAATTTAGGTAAACATTAATGAAACCAGAGACATCATAGAAGCACTGGCGAATGAGCTAGTAGATCAAAAGCTACCAATTTTTGGTACATATGATGAGGCCAAAGCTAGAATTGAGCTTGAAATCAAGCTAACCCAAGGAATTAGCAAAGGTAAGAGGAAGATAGCCAAGTTGAAAATTGCTAGTGGTCCTCTTATGCTTACAAAAGGAAAAGGAGAGGATGAAGAAGAACTAGAAGAAGAAGAAATAGAAAAAGAATCTAAGTAGGAGGTAGAGCCAACAAAGAAGAAGGGCAGGGTAATCATTATCAAGCCACCAAAGGCCTCCACAACTATTTTCACAAGAAGATCAAAAAGAAAAGGAAAAGGAGATAGTGAAGCTGTGCTTGTGAAGGCCTCACTTACCTTCTAGGAAAGGTTGAAATAGATGGAAGAAGGAGTAGGCATCACAAACTTCAAGGCCCTAAAGTTTGAGACAAGGACTGATGTTGAAAAGATGTAGATTAAGGAGTTGGTACTCAATAAAATAGGAAAATAGAAATATTCCCCAAATTAGATTGCTCCACAGAGTTCAAAAGAATTATTGGCAAGATTGCAGCCAAGGTGGGAATCAACTATACAGACAGCTAAAGATATGTATGAACAAGCTTTGAGGAAGTTACTACCTAATCTTATAGATGTAGAAGTCAAGGCAGCCATGAAAAATAATGAAGGTAAAATGATAATTAGATTCCATACATGTTTGATTTTGATCAAAGACATTGAGCATGTTGTTATAGATGCAACAAATATGTGGAAGAACATCTATCATCTGCATAAGCCCAGCAATGATCCAGTGGAAATTAAGGATGATGATGATGACAGTGATGATGAGGAAGAATACAACACACCATTGTGTTACTTTTGATATTGAAGATTATCAGGCACTGAATGTTGATGATGAAGAGAAAGAGGAAGAAGCTGAAGAGGAAGAAGATGAAGAATATGATCCAATGAAAATATTAGCACAAGTCATAGCTTCCCTTCGTCATTCTCCACTTAAAACTGCTACATCATCAGGGTTGGAGATAGCTTTAGCAGGTATGATTGCAACCACCTCAGTTATATCATCTATACAATCATTATTTGCTACCTCATGGCTCAAGGTATCTGCAATGGAAGTGTCTATCACTTCATCTACTGAGCTACAACCCTCTTCATCAGCTCTTGAGCCATCTACAACTTTAGTAGTGTGTGAAGCAATCACTTCTTCAATTGTGTCAACTTCTATAGTAGCACGTCTAGTAGGTTTACCAGTATGTTCTACAGTTTTGTTTACTACAGCTTTGATAGCACTAGCCTCTATTTCAGTTAATTCTCCAGTTGTAAGTACTCCAGTTTCTGCTCCACCTATTATTACTTCATTTTTGGATAGCACATCAGTTTTGGATACAGTTAGCACTTCTTTCAATTTTCCTTCAGTCAGACCCATTCAAGTTTTTACTACAAGTCCAACCATTTCTACTAGTGTTTCCATTTCTAAGTCCAAGGAAGTAAGCTTAGAAGTAAAACCAAGGACTCCTTTAAAACTTATGCTTACTGGTAAAGAAATTGATGAAGACATTTATTTGAACAAGGAAATTGTTATTCCCAAGTTGGATCTAGACACTGCCACAATTGATGAAATGATATTGGTTAGTTAGCTTTTGGAGAAAAAGGCAAGACAAAAACAACTAAGAGCTGAAAGAGATAGAGAGTGTACAATAATTGAAAATGGTAAAAATATAATAACTGAGGCTATATGTGTTGATGTTGACTCATCTCAACACATTTTGTTGTAGTTGGAAGAAGTTGTAAATAAGTTCAATGAAGATACTTCTAGCTAAGAAAAGCTTATTGAAAAGGCAGAGAAGAAGGTTGAAAATAAGGTGCTTGAGCATATTTCTCAGCACATTGCTATAAACCAGGTAGAGTTATCTTCAATTTTGAGCAATCTTGAACATTCTTTTTACCATGTAACATCACTTTTTGGCAAGCTTTGTGATGTTACTGAGTTTACTAAGGAGATGAAAGAAAAATTGAGCATTGAGATTGATGTAGATATGAAGGCAAGTGCTCAAAGGCTATAGCTTGACCCTTGTTCAAGCTCATCACATCACATGAAGGTGAGATTTTTGTCAAATTTGTAGGCAGAATTGAAGCCAAGATCAGATCCACACTGATTGGTATAAAAAATATGATCCTTTCAGTTATGGACTCAATGTAGAAACATGTTGCATATTCAAAAACATTGGTCCAAGATAACAATTTTTCCATAGCAAATCATATGATTAAAATTTTTGCAAAAGTTCAAGTGGCACTCTCCACCTGCAAAATTTTGCAAGACAATTGGGATAAGACATTGGCTCTTATTCACAAGGTACACTCAAAATTTCTCTCACATTTTGGTGTCTCTATTTGAATATATTGCATATACTCTTTGGCATTGTTGTTAAAAAGGGGGAGTAAGAGATAGTAAGAGACATGGGAGTAAGAGATTTGTGGAGAGAATAAGGAAGAAAATAGATTGATTTATGGATAGAATAAAAAAGATGAAAAGCTATGTATATATCATGCCATATGTGTGGGGGAGATATGTAAGATATGTATATGCAGTAGCTTTACAAAGATCAATTTTGAAAAATCAAAAATTAGTATGTTAGTATACATAAGGCTCATAAGTGTTTTTGTCACTAATGCCAAAGGGGGAGATTGTTGGCATTATGTTGTATTTGTCATTAATGACAACATTTATTCAATTCTGAATAATTACAGAGCTCATCACTCAGTCTACAGTTTATATAGAGCATTCAGTGGTTACCTAGTAAGTTCATCACTTAAGCAGTTCACACCAAGCATTCCTGAAGATACCAAGTGAATATGTAGTCCAGGAGTGTTTATCAAGCTTACAGTGTTCACCGAGTAGATAGTGGTCACTAAACTTCATAGTTTCTTCCAAGTCATCAGTTTGTGTGATGAGAAGCCAGTGTCTACCGAGTGATGGATGTGTAGTGTTTATTGAGTGAAAGCAAGGTAAACAAAGGATTCGATATCTACTGAGTGACACTATATCTACCATGTCTCCAACGGTTATTGAGTTTGAAGCTGTATTGTGTGATTAGTATGGACCGAGATTCTATTTCTACCGAGTGCATGATGATGTTGAGTATCAAAAGTTCACCAAGTCAACCTTCAAAACCTTAGTTTCTACTATTTGGCCGACTTAGTAATATTTTGTTTACTTGTGTTTTAGCTAACCTTGTAATTGTAAATATTGGAATGGTATATATGTAATATATTGTATCATTTGTAAAACATGGATGTATGAACAAGTATGCATCAGAATATCAAGGAATGGATATGTAATGTGAATCAGTGATGTCTACTTTCACATGCAAGGTCAAACCACATTCTCATAATGTTTCATGTTACCACCCAAAAAGAAGAAAACTATCTATGCCTAGTCACAATAAATGAAATTTGATGAACAATAAATTACAATTTAGATGTTGGGCATATGTACCAAGATGGTGTGAAAAAAGTGGGTACCATGGAAAAAAATAGTCAAAAGTACACATAACATGATCATGTTATGTGTAATTTTGATCAAATTTCAAAATAGGTCCTCACTCACTAGTGAGCCAAGAATTGAACTTTGAAATAACACGATGGCACTATTAAGAACTAAGAATTTTGCCTATAGTCCTCCATAAGCCCATCAAGCTATGAAGAACCAAAAGCAATGAGAGTGAGATATATATGTGGGGGGAGGGAGGAGGATGACAAAGTTCACATTGCTCTATGGATAAATCCATGGTACTTGTCACTTCTCTATCTGGAAATCTTATTTTAGAGTGCATGTGCACTAAAGACCTTTTGTCACTACTTGAGCTACTAGTAGATGGTGAGTATTCTTCATCATCATCATCAAACATAAGCTCACATGCATATATTAATTCTTTCCTTTGTTGTGTTCTCCTTTCTATCACTTCAGGTCCTTATCTATAACTTATGGCATGGGTCCAAGAAGCTCTTTCCAATCTTTTCCATTAACCATGTGGGCTTTGTCTCTTAATCATGAGCAATTGGTTAATAGTTTCACTCTTAATAGGAGTCATAACCAAATTCTCCATAGTTTTCTTCTTGATGGCTGCAATATTTTCTCCTCAACTAAACATTTTGTAATAAGTTGATATACAATCATCATGATCTCTTGGCTAATCCTTTAGGCATGTGATTGAGCCTATAAATACACAAAAGAGTTGAAATCTAGATCTATCAAGTGTTCTCTAAGCGGATGTAAGACCCCTTAAAGAACACTTGATGGTTGTAATAATGTGTCTCAAGGGATCGTATGGGGTCATAAGGGGTGAGATAATGTCCCTTTTGATAATTTATATGACCCCTTATGGACCTTTTTTTCCACATTATAGCCATCAAGTGTTCCCTAAGTGGATCTAATACTATTCTTCTACTAGATCTAGATTTCAATGCTTTTGTGGATATACAGGCTCAATTACATGCCTAAAGGATTGGCCAAGAGAAAATTGTAATTGTATGTTAACTAACTACAAAAAATTTAGTTGAGGAGAAAATATTGTAGTGATCAAGAAGAAAAATGGGTATGGAGAATATGGTTATGAATTCTATTAAGAAAGGGGAAAAAACAAAGGAAATAAGTAAGATATGCATGTGAGCATATGTCACACGATGATGATGAATACTCACCATCTACTAGTAGCTCAATTAGTGATAGAATTTTTTCAGTGCACATGCACTCAAAAACAAAAAATTAAGGTATCTTACGGGATCTTAAGGGGTCCTAATGTCCCTTTTGATGCACTAGGATCCCTCATGGCCCATTTTGATACATTAGAGCCAACAAGTCTTCTAGAAGCACTTATATTTTTCAATGGAGGAGATACACCCATTGGATTTGCAATAATCTTAGATATCCCACCTCAATTGGCATTACTAGTTTTGAAGCTTTCTCTCAACTAGACCTCCTTGTCCTTTTATAGTACGTACATGAAAATTAAAATCTAAAGCTTAGTGATAAGTTCTACAGACCTTATAGGAGGGATGACAACATAAAGCATTCCAGTTATCAAAAACCATATCAAGCCCATATTGATTCAAAAATGTTATGTTGTATCTTGACTTGATTCAATGTTTATATAGAGGCTTCATGATAAATTCAAAAGATATATATTACTTCACAAAAATATTAGTATTTACAAAAAATTGACACTAATGATGAAACTATGTACCCCATTAACATGCAGAGTCATAACTACATACTTCAACCCAAATACTTATACATATATTTGTTACAATGGAAAAATGATCATGTCTACAAGTGAAAAAATGATGGCAACACATGAAATTAAGTGTACCACATAGGGAAATAATGGTTACATTTCCATGCCCTCCAAGTCTAGTGGTGGCAGCATATTGACAAGCTCTGATGATTCCTAAGATTGTTGAGATTGGGAAGACCTAGTTAACATTCACCATGGTTTTAGTTAAAACATGATATGCATGTGAGCTTAGATTTGATATGATGATGATGAATATTCACTATCTACTAGTAGCTCAAGTAGTGACAAAAGGTCTTCAATGCACATGCACTTAGAAATAATATTTTAAGGGATGTTATGATGATTCTTGAGATTGTTTGAGACTAGGAAGACCTAGTTAAATTTTCCTTGGTTGAACTTAACACATGACACCCGATACCTGTGGTAATATATGCAATATGGATTCCAAGGATCACCCAACTTCATAAAACAAGAAATAAAACATCCCACTGTAGAAGTAGCATATAGACCTATCTAGTGATCATATTGTGCTAAATATGGCTTCTAATGTTATTGCAACAACTAAAGACCATGATGTAACATTTACTTCATTAACCAAACTTATGATGAATATGACACTTGCAACTATTGGACTGTCATGTATACAAGTGACAAAATGATTGCAACATATGAAATTAAGTGTGCTACATAAGATAATGATGTGTTGATGTATAGATTAGTTGAAGAGTTATTTATAACTCTTATAATTAGACTTATGTTATATTATATATGAGATATTTAATAAACAAGATATTTAATAAACATATATATATATATATATATATTCTAAATATAAATTATGACATAAGTTCTAATTTCATATCTATTCATATTAATATTATATATATAAAACTGACTATTACTATGGTGTGTCAGTTTATAATAAACTCGATATAATATCGAGTGCTTGTATTTGCGTAGTTTATTATGTGTTGGGTGCAAGTCTTATATTAATGAGTTTAGTTAAAGCCGTGACTTAATAATAGTGACGTCCCATGATTTAATAACAGTCATGTCTAATAGATGTGACTCATATATGAGTCACGGCTATTAGCTGTGACTTCCTTTATCTACCCGCATATATAATATACGATCTTCTTTGCTTTAATATATGCAGCGAACACATAACATTAACAAGTCTTCCAGTATATATATTACAAATTGCAGATAAGAATAACATTGGATCTTCTCACCTCCATCTTAGTTACATTTATCATCTTCAGAACTTAATTATATCTTTGCCTTGAGTAAAATAAAATTATAGTCTGATACAACAACATGGTATCAGAGTAGAATTAAAAGAAGTATCCTGATATCAGACAATAAATTTTCTAGATTATAGAGGCATTAGATATTGTTAATAAAATGGTGAAGGACATGAGACTTGAAGATAGGTGTGAAGGTGATCTAGATTTTGCAAGGTGGAAGCTACGTCTAAAACTTATACTCAAAGAACATGGCTTAAATAAGTTGATTGAAAAATCTAACTAGTCACCTAAAGGAGATAATGAAATAGAAAAATGGGAAAGTGATAACAACAAAGCCATGAAAATTATTGTGGACAAAATTAAAACTCATTTACTTCTTGTAATCTCAGAATTAGATACTGCACATGAGATGTATGATGCTCTTGAAAATATGTTTGAGATAAACAATATTGTTTGAATCATTACATTAAAAGATAGAATGTCAAATATTAAAATGAATAAAGGAGAGAAAATTTCCTCTTACTTCATGAGAATAACTGATCTTCGAAATCAACTGTCTTCCATAAGACATATATGTGATGGAAAGAAGTTAACAATTATGGCTCTAAAAGGTCTTCCATCATCATGGGACACCTTTAGACAAGGGGTATGCTCTCGATCTAAGTTACCTAAATTTGAAAGACTAAAAGCTGATTGTATATAAGAAGAGTGCATGCATGTAGCTCGAGGTCAAAATGTTTCCTCCTCAAAAGAAGAAATACATGCTCTATCTACTCAAGTAAATAAGAAGAAAAGAAAATTCAAAGGAAGGAAAAAGAATACTGACTTCTCCAAAATGCAATGTTATAGGTGTGATAAATTTGGACATCCAACATCCAGATGTCCTGATAGAGTTAAGACTCAAGCTTCATTTGCAACCACTCAAAATGCTAATGAAAAGTCTGAACATAATGCTTTCTATTCAGCACTATCCAATGAAGCATCATCTAGATCAAGCACTTGTGTAATCAATAGTGGAGCCTCTCGACATATCACAGATTTTAAAGGGCAGTTAGACTCTCTTCAAGAAGACTATGTTGATGAAGTAACCATTGGAGATGATTCAAGCTACCTCATAATGGGAATAGGAACATGTACCATACATCTAAAATCAAGGAAAATAGTTAAACTTACTAAGTTACTATATGTACCTGGCATAAAAAGAAACTTGCTTTCTATCTCTGCTCTTGAAGATGAAGGACTCAGAATTACATTTATGGAAGGAAAGGTCTTAGCTTGGCCTAAGAACTCTAACATAAAAAATGCTTACAAAATTGGCTCAAGACATGGATGTCTCTATCAGGTTAACTCTGTCGTTCATTCAGCTCTAATTCATTATTCCTTCAAAGAAAATTAAATCTAGCACAGGAGATTAGGTCACCTTCATTTTCGAGGACTATCCTCTATAGGAAAAATGGTAACAGGTATATCTAAACTTAATCCATATCATGAAGGAACTTGTAAAGGCTGCACTCTAGGGAAGAATGTCAAAACTACATTTCATAATAGTCAAACCAAATCCAAAGAAATCCTAGAACTTATTCATTCAGACTTATGTGGTCATATGTCAGTTCCATCTCTAGGAGGGTCTCTATACTATATCATATTTGTGGATGATTTTTCTAGGAAGACATGGATCTATTTTCTTAAAAGTAAAGAATCTGAGGAAATCCTTTCTAAATTTAAAGAGTTTAAAGCCATCGTAGAAAACCTTTCTGGAAAGAAAATAAAAGTATTAAGAATAGACAATGGTAAGGAGTACATTTTTTATATCTTTATAGACTATTTTAAAACTGTCGAGATCAAGAGGGAGTGTTCAGTTCCTTACAATCCACAACAAAATGGAATAGCTGAGAGAAAAAATAGGTCTATAGTTCATTCTACCAAAGCAATGATTCATGATCAAAGTCTTGAGACTTTTATTTGGGGAGAAGCTTCAAATATTGTTGTTTACCTTCAAAATAGATGTCCCCACTCTTATCTTGAATTTAAAACTCCTAAAGAAGTATTTACCAGGAAGAAACCTGATCTTAAGCACCTAAGAATCTTTGGTTGTCCCATCTATGTACATATTCCTAAAGAAAAGAGAACCAAATTAGAGCCCTCAGGAAAGAAAGGAATCTTTGTAGGTTATAGTGAAACCTCAAAAGCATATTGCATCTATATCCCTGGACAAAGGAATATTGAACTAAGTTGAGATGTAATATTTGATGAAGACTTGGCCTACAAGAGATCTAAAGATGAATGTAATTCAAAAGAAACTCTAGAAGATCAAAATCTTGATAATGAGAGGGAGTCTATAAATGAGGAAGATAAAAAAATTGAACCTATGGACATTACTCACACCTTCGAGGAAAGGAAAAGACCTTTATGGGCCAGAAATCTAATTGAAGAAAATAATTCCATTCCTTCAGAGTTCATTAGGGAGAGGAAATGTCCTAATATATACTCAAGTTACATTGCACTAATGAGTGAAATTTCAAAATCTGAACCATCTGATGTAAAAGAAGCCATAAAACATCAACACTGGAAAGATGCCATGACAGAAGAATATAACTCTATACTTAAGAATGATGTTTGGGATATTGTTTCTAGAATGAAAAAATAAATCAGTTGTTTCCTCCAAATGGCTATTCAAAATAAAACATGTTGCAGATGGAAGTATTGATAAATACAAAGCTAGATTTGTTGCTAGAGGATTCTCCCAAAAGGAAGGAATAGACTATGATGAAACTTTTGCTCCAGTAGTTGGATATACCTCAGTCAAAACTATTTTAGCCATTGCTGCATCCAAGGGATGGAAAATTCATCAAATGAATGTAAAAACTACATTTTTGAATGGTGTTATAGAAGAGGAAATTTATCTTGAACAACCTGAAGGATTTGAAGTGTACAATAAACAAACTCATGTATGCAAGTTGAAAAAGGCTTTATATGGATTGAAACAAGCTCCCCGAGCTTGGTATGAATGGATAGATCAGCATCTAATCAAACTTGACTTCTCTAAAAACATTGCAGATCCAAATTTATATTACAAAGTAATACAGGGGGATATGTTAATTATGGTTTTATATGTTGATGATCTCTTGATTACAGGAGAAGATCATTTAATTGAAAAATGTAAACAAGCTCTCATATCTGAATTTGAAATGAAAGATCTAGGAATACTACACTACTTCTTAGGACTAGAAGTATGGCAGCATTTTGAAGGGATCTTTCTAAATCAAGGCAAGTACACTCTGGATCTACTTAACAAATTTGGCATGTTGGATAGCAAGGTAATGAAAACTCCTATGGAAAAAAATCTCCTGAAACTAAAAGAAGCAACTAAAGATTTTGAAAGTATTGATCCTACTCTATATCGACAGATAATTTTCTCTTTAATGTATTTGGTGAATACAAGACCTGACATTTGTTATGATGTAAATGTTCTCAGTCAGTTTATGTGCAAACCTAAACAAACTCATTTGGTGGCAGCAAGGCACATTCTCAGATATCTTAGTGGTACTATTGGATATGGTCTCAAATACTCTAAAACTGAATTAAATTTGAAAGGATATATAGATTCTGATTGGGCAGGAAATTCAGAGAATCGCAAGAGCACTTCAGGATGTTGTTTCACATTGGGCTCAGCTATGATATCTTGGTTTAGTTGAAAGCAGTCTTCAGTAGCACAGAGTTCTACAGAAGCCGAATACATAGCCGCATCTATGGGAGCAAGAGAAGTTGTATGGTTGAGGAAACTTATATTTGGATTATTTGGGAAGCCTCTTCCACCTACTACTATTTATTGTGACAACTAGAGCTACATCAAGCTATCTCTTAATCTTGTGTTTCATAACAGGTCTAAACACATCGAGATACCTTACCACTATGTTCAAGACATGGTTGAGAAGGATGTAATCAAGCTAGAATATATTAGTACAGAGGATCAAATTGCAGATATTCTTACCAAACCACTTGCTAAGACGAAGGTGGAACTTTTTCATAAAGAACTTGGTATGATTGTAAAATTTGAGGACATGTCTCAGAGAAATTGATTATTGTACATTATTATATATATATATATATATATATATATATATATATATAAAACCTGTGTTAAATTCTTAAGAAGTGACGACTTCAAAAGGTTTTTCACTTGTATCAGGGGAAGTTTTTGTAATGTGACGTCCTTACAATAACTTGTAGCATGATTCTTTTTTTGTGAAAGTGTTTCATGTAAGGGCTTTATCTTGTAAATCAAACAACTAGGCGGTTCATATCATTAATTTGATTATCTACAAGTTGTTTGTATAGATATATTTCCAGTACTTGGTGTATATCATGCCCTGATATTTTGATAGGCCATTACCACATTCAGCATTTGGTGATCATCATTAAGTTGATGTTTCTGATAGGCCATTTCTTTTGAGAGACTGGTGAATATCATGAAAGTGATATTCTTGTAGACCAAACTCTCACGTGTTACAATGTTTATAGTTGACATTGGATAAAAGAAGTCTTCTGATCAAAAAATTCTTATACCTGTATACCCTACTAATCTAAGAGGGAGTGTTGATGTATAGATTAGTTGAAGAGTTATTTATAACTCTTATACTTAGACTTATGTTATGTTATATATATATATATATATATATATATTTTTTTTTTTCTAAATATAAATTATGACATAAGTTCAGATTTCATATCTATTCATATTAATATTATATATATAAAATTGACTATTACTATGGTGTGTCAGTTTATATTAAACTCGATATAGTATCGAGTGCTTGTATTTGCGTAGTTTATTATGTGTCGGGCGCAAGTCTTATATTAATGAGTTTAGTTAAAGCCGTGACTTAATAATGGTCACGTCCCATGACTTAATAATAGTCACATCTAATAGACATGACTCATATTAGACCTGTCTCATATATGAGTCACGACTATTAGCTGTGACTTCCTTTATCTGCCCGCATATATAATATGTGATCTTCTTTGCTTTAATATATGCAGCGAACACATAACATTAACAAGTCTTCCAGTATATATATTGAAAATTGCAGATAAGAATAACATTGGATCTTCTCAGCTCCATCTCAGTTAAATTTATCATCTTCAGAACTTAATTATATCTTTGCCTTGAGTAAAATAATATTAGAGTCTGATACAACAACATGATGGTTTCATTTCCATGCCCTCCAAATCTAGTGGTGGTGGCATATTGAATTGATGTACCTTAGAGCCTTCATAGGAAGTATATTTCATTTCCACATAAGATGATTTATCTTCTAGTTCAACCACAAGAAATCTCTCTCCTATATCCTAATATTACATTGTATTTTTACATTACAATTAGGTATTGCCTAGGTAAGGGTCATCATTTGGATGAACAACAATTTGTCATCAAAATATTGTGATGAAGATGGAACCTACAACTACTAGACTATCATGGAAAACTTGTGATGAAGATGACACCTATAACTAGGAGATTGATATGGAAAAATTGTGATGAAGAGGGCACCTTCAAATACTAGACTATCATGGAAAACTGGTGACAAAGATGGCACCTGCAACTACTGGATTGTCTTGGAAAATTTGTGATGAAGATGGCACCTACAACTACTCAACTTTCATGAAAAAATTGTGATGAAGATGGCACTTGCAACTAATAGAATATTATAGAAAACTTGTGATGAAGATGAGTCTTGCAACTACTAGACTATCATGGAAAACTTGTGATGAAGATGGCACCTCCAACTACTAGATTGTCATGGAAAAATTGTGATGAAGATGACACCTCCAACTACTATAATGTCATGTAAAATTGCATCTCTCTTGTTTTGAATTGGGGCACCTCCAGAATTATATCCATACATTCATCAAAGAAATTATCAACATGTTTCATAATTTTAAGATCTACACTAAACTAGCTATCAATAACGAGCATCAATTTTTCTTTCATCTCAACAAGAGCTCCAATAATTTGTCTAGCCATGTTAGAAAAGAATATTACAATAGGTTTCCTTGTTTTCCATGGTGATGCACCCTTGGCTTAATTTCATACCCTTCTTCCTCCTATTCTTGACATACACACAAAAACCCATCATTGAATTCTCCTACATGATAAAAATCAAAGAGAAAGTTGAGTAAGATGAATCAATGTATCTCAGAGCCTTCATAGGAAATTTCTATAATTTCTTCAAAGGGTGATTTATCTTTGTTGGAAACTTACAATCAGAATAATTATTATTTTTCATTGATGTCAAATTTATTGATAAGACATATTGCTACCTAATCTAAATTCCATATGTATTTGATTGATGAAGATGATTTGAGAAGTTGGTCATAACAATAACACCTAGAGGAAAGGTTGAAGTTTGAAAAGTGAGTTACAATGGACATTTTATTAGATAGACATTGATAAAGAAAAGTTATTGTTTATGTCAAGAAAGCTAATCCAAGACGAGAAATAGAGTAAAAGGCTAAGGAATGTCAAATGGTGTTAGTGTCAATTGAGCTACAATTAGTGCTGAGAAAATCTAGTGTTGACAAGCATTAGCATTGATTGAGTAATATAGTTGATGCTAAGCCAGAAGCTTTAAAATGATCGAGTAATTCAGTAATGACCAAGTGTCAAAATTTAGAGATTTCCAAGTGACAATATGAGAATGAATTCAAGGAAATCGTGAAGATCAAGCCAACATAGTTGATTTCTTGGGAGATGTAAACTGTGTTAAAGATAAGATTGATGAGTTGGATCATTAAATTCAAGGAGAGGATTAGGTAAAGACCTAATAAATAGATTCTAGAGAAGTTTCTATAAGAAGATCAAGAAGATGGACAATGAATCAAGTTGAACCTAATCGTAAACCCTAAGATCTATGTTGGTCATGGAAGATAATTAATGCACACACATCCAACCATATATACATATATATTTCCACATCATCAATATTAGGAAAAGGTGTTAGTCATAATTATCACTCTTGCAAACCTATGGCTATAGAAGGTAACTACCCAAAACATAGCTTAGGAGAGAAATCATCCACTAACATGTATAACTATTATATTCACCATTCTTGTGCATAAAATTAAGTAGATATTATGTCTTTAGAGATATCCATATTCCATCTTATGTTCACACACACATATAATCATATACATAGAAACCATATGTTCATATTCTTAAAATCATAAATGTATGTCTATGTGCAATCAAATGTCTTAGAAAGAGAATAAAAAGTGGTGAGAAAGATGGCTAATTTAAGATCCCATCATTCCCCCCAACTAAACTAGTGCTGGTCTCCAACAATCATAAAGTTCTAAGCCTTGGCATGGACCCTCAGATCATTAGCTATTTTTTTCCTTGACTCATCATGAATATAATCAAAGTATCCATGAGTCTCTTTGAGTCTTTCCCAACACTGAACTTCTAAGTCCATGTCATAATCTGCTACACTGTCATTCATTTCCAGCAATGGATGAAGGAAAAGTGGAGGCTGAAACCTTAATGGATCCCAATGGTTAAGAAGTGTTTTGCCCAACATAGTATACCATGGAACTCTTCTTATGACAAGGGTTAAATTTTGAGGTGAGTGAAGTTCCATTCTCTTAAAATCATGTGAAGTTCCATGGAAGGGATAAAATTAAATAAGGAGACTAGTATTTTGAATGCGGCTTTTAAGAAATTCCTGAAGATGGAAGTTGAAGAGATAAAATTGAAGAAAAATGATGACTTCTAAGACCTGAAACAAATAAAGTTTAATCTTTCACTAGATTAAACTTTATTAAGCACATGTTGTCATTCATTATGATGTCGACACTTGTCAAACTCTTTTTTAATTCCCTCTAATGTTTAGTCTAGGGTTACATTCATCCTTCCTAGGTATAAGGATTTCTTGTGCTCATTTATTATAATCTTTTTGTGGATCAACACATATTTCAATTTTTTGAGTGAATTTATGTTTATTGATATTCATTTGTGATAGGTTTTTTTTGTTCTCACAGATGATTAGCAAGCTTGTGATGTTGAACAAATAATTTCACTAGTGAAAACCAAATAAAATGGTCAACATGTAACCATTATCAAGAAAACCAAAAAACCACAATGAAATCTCCAATCGCATAATAAAAAATCACTAATAACATAATCTCACATCTCCTCATGAGAAGATTGTATACTCCATTGAGAAGAATCATGCTCCCAAGAGCATGTCTAACATTCCAAATAGTAATGTAGAGCAAATTATTAAATAATACAAAATTATCTTGTGATCTATAAGAATCATTTTTCAAAACCAGCAAGTCATAAGCCAACACTTCAACCAAAGATTGTCAAGTCCTCCATGCCTAACTCATATGTCAATCTCAAATGATACTAAGATAACCATATTTAATAATCTTGAAATTATAAATGTGAAAGAAATCTTTTATAGAAACAAGATCCAAGAGCTCCTCCAAGATATCCAAAAACATTAAGAACATCCATCATCAATAATGAATCCATGTAACTGCAATAGCTCTCACTAAGTAGATAGCATCATGAAAGATACCACCTAAATGAAAATTACATCTGGATCTAACATATACTACCATACATTTTTTTTTGAAATGGTGGGAGCTCTGGTAGGCAAGAATGTGCTAGGTGGAAACTTAGTGGCAAGGATTGATCGTGCAGGGGTAGGGAGTCAGATAGCGAGGATCTCAGCAAGAATTTTAGGGTCAGACATAGTTTGTGATGGATCCATGGAACAAGAAGACAAACTATTGAGTTCCTATTCCACGAAAAGTGGGGTCAAGGATGTTCTTTCTGTTCCTTTGCCTGACTGTCACATTCACAAAAGGAACCCACTACAAGAAATGAATTTCTCGAAGAGTGTGGATGAGAATGCAAATGTTTATAGTGCAGAGGACTAGAAAAAGGAGAAGATGGAAGTAACTCAATGCAAGTGGTCTTCTTTGTTTGGGAGAAGACCTAGAGGAAAATCTTCTTTTCCTCTGGTTACATCGAAATCCTATTGGGCAAAAGGTGAGTTTCAAATCTTTATTCCAGATTCGATTACTGATTTTTCTATCTCGATAATGGATTTTACCCTAGTTGGAAAATTTCTTGAGGCTACTCTTGATATTGATGCATTGAGAAATATGATTCAAAAGGGAATGGGCACTCTGCGGTCAAGTAGACATTGCACTTATGATGAATCGTTTCTATTCATTTATTTTTACCTATAAGGAAGATTTAAATATGGTGGTTTGTAGTGGACCTTGTTCATTTGGTAATAGTACTCTAACGATTAAAAAAAGGGAGCCCAATATGGATCTATTTAATGCCTTCTTCTTAACAACTCTAGTTTGGGCTAGACTACCTAGTTTACCCCTTGCATTCTGGCATGAAGAAATCTTCAAGGGGATAGCTGGATCTTTTGGTGAACTCGTAGCTATTGACAATGTTATGACTTCAAGATCAAAACTTTAATGTGCCAAAATATATGTGAAAGTCACTCATTTGAAGAACCTTCCCCAAAAGGTGGAATTAAATTTAAACTTGGTAAAAGGATGCAAGAGATATTCTTTGAAGATCTTCCAAATGCTTGTTTTTTCTGTAAAAAAAGGGCCACTGGGAAAAAAATTGTCATTTGAAAATTACAATTCAACCAAATTTGGTCTATGTGGAAAAAAAAGAAAGAAACTAAGATCCAAAAAAGGGTATGGAAACCTAAAGCTATGCCTAACAAGGTGTTGAAGGTAAAGATATCCTAGATAATCAAGATACTAGAATGCAGGTGGAAGTAGAGGAGACTTCAAGTTTGCAAGAAAAAGAGAAGGATGTGGACCCAATGAATCAAATGGTTGTTTTTGAAAAAAAAGAGCTAGAATGGGAAGATATATAAGAATTAGAAGAGATAGAGGAAGGAGAAACTCTTGAGGAAAGAGGTAGTATACAGACATTAGAGAATATACAAGTTGTTGAATCTCATATTCAATTGTCTCCCTTTGTCAAGAGATTATATCCATTGATAATATCCTTGAATTCAAACGTATGGATTTGATTTTAGATAAGAAAGAATCCAAACATAAACAAAGTCAAAGAAAGAAAATAGAGAAGAAAGGTAACACTTTATCTAAAGGAGTTGAGACTCAAAGTAGTAAACTAGAAATTTGCTTTCCAAAATTTAAACCAAATGTTGGAACTCCAGAGAAACCTGGAAAGAAAACCAGAGAAAATGAAAGCTTATAGAATATTGCTGATGGGAAACAAGTAACTATTTTGATTTTACCCCTAAAAAGTTATGATAAATATTATTACTTGGAATATTAGAGGGACGAATAGTATTCATAAGTTAGATATTGTTTGAAATTTTGTTAGAGAGCACAAACTGGATATTTTAGTGCTTCAAGAAACCAAAATGGATAAAGAGAAAGCTGAAAACTTAAATCTTTTAATAATTAATGTATTATGGCTAGTAGCTCTGAAGGAGCCTCATGAGGAATGATGATATTGTGGAAGTAATCATTATTTTCAGGTACACTACTAAATGCCAATAAATATTTTATGGTGGTTAAGATAAAGAGTATTTCCGTACACAATGAATGGTATAATATGAATGCGTATGCACCTAAGAAAAAGAATGCTAGAAAAAGGTTTCGGGCTACTTTATATAGCATTAAGAGTAATGACTATTATGGTAGATGGATCTTTTTGGGGGATTTCAATGTTCTATTTTATGAGCATGAAAAAAAGGGGGAAATGCTAGTCAATTGGATGGAAGATTGGATTTTATAAACAAGGAAGGATTAGTGGATTTAGATTTTCTTGGGATTGATTTCACATGGAGTAACAAAAGGGTTGGTAATGACTATATCCAAGCTCACCTAGATAGAGTTCTAATATCACTAGATTGGACAAAAGATTTTGTGTGTAATCTTAAGGTTATCCAGAAGATAGGTTCATATCATTTTCTGTTGATATTTAGAGCAGAGGCTATTCAAAATAGAAAGAACTTTCTATTTAGGTTTGAGAAAATGTGGATGCAACATCCACAATTTGAGGATCAGTTGGCTGAATGGTGGAACATAAATATTGAAGGAACGACTTTATTTTGAGTGCCTACTAAACTCATAAATGTTAAAAGATAGTTAAAGTATAGAACAAAAGATTTTTTGGGAACTTTTTTTATAGTAAATAAAAAATTAAAGAGCATCTACAAGTTAGCCAAGATAGAATATAGCTAGAAGGGTACTCTTTGGATTTGGTGATGGAAAAAATGAGAAGATAGAGGAGTATCATGACATTGTTACCAAAGAAGAAATTTATTGGAGGTGGAGATCCAGATCTATATGGCTAGATGAAGGTGACACAAATACAAAAAAAAATCATTTGTCAACTTTGAGACATAGAGCCAAAACTCAAATTTCTAGTCTTAATAAAGGAAGAACTGAGTTAACTGGTGAAAAGGAAATTTTGGAGGAAATGGTTTCCCTTTTTTCTTCTTTGATGTCCTCAGAACCTGGAATTGATTTGACTAATCAGGCTGAGTTGTTGGATGTTATTCCTTCATTGGTTTCAAAAGATAAGAATAAAATGTTGTGTGCTATTCCTAAGGAAGAGGAAATTTATAAAGCTATTTTCTTGTTAGGAGGGGACAAGTCACCAAGGCTAGATGGTTTTCCTATGTGTTTTTTTTTTTTTCTTCTTCTAGAAAGAGTAGAAATTGGTTGGTAAAGATGTGTGTGATGCTGTTAAAGAATTCTTTGGGGCTAAAAGGATGTTGAAGGAAATTAATTCTAATTTCCTCTATTTGATTCCAACGAAGATTGGTGTTGATTCCCAGGATCAGTTTAGGCCTATTAGTCTTTGCAATTCGATTTATAAAATCATTTCTAAAGTCCTAACTTTGAGATTGTTGAATATGATTCCTTCCCTTATAACCAAGCAATAGAATGGTTTTATTCCTGGTAGACAAATCCTTAACTCTATTATTTCTATGCATGAGAATATCCAATCTTTATCTCTCTCTAATAGTTAAGGGTTTATTATGAAAGTTGATATTGCTAAAGCCTATGATAGAGTAGAATGGTCCTTTCTCCATAAGATCTTATTATCTTTTGGCTTTAGTGTCAATGTCGTTAAGCTTATTATGTAGATGATTTCTACTACTACAGGGAGATCCTTTATTGTCAATCTTCTTCACTATAATGGCTAACTATCTGGGTAGATATATTGGGAAATTCATTTCTATAGGGGAAATTAAAGGCTCGAGACCTTCCTCTCATCCTCTTATTTTTTCACATGAACAATTTGTGGATGATACTATTGTTTGAGGTAAAGTAGAGGTAGGGAGGTGAGGAATCTCAAAAAGGCTCTTATCTCTATTCTTCTGCTTCTGGTCAATTGATTAATTGGAATGAGAGTTCTTTATATTTTATTAACACTCTTGTTTCTAGATAGTGTAAGATTCCTAATATCCTTGGTTGTTTTATAGGTTCTTTTCCTTGTATTTACCTAGGTCTCCCTTTGGGACCTAATCCTTTAGATTCTTTTTAGGAGGATCTTGTTAAGAAAATCAATAAGAAATTGGTAGGATGGAAAGGTAATTTGTTGAGTCAAGTTGGTAAAGTTACTCGTTTTAAAGCTTGCCTCCAATGTACCACTACTTATGCTTTGAGTCTCTTTAGGATTCCAACAAACTATGTTGATACTATTGATAAAATCCAAAGGATTGTCGTTAGGTCTAGATCTAAGGTGAAGAGGAGAATGGTTTTAATTGCTTGGGACAAAATTTGTAAGCCTAAATTGGATGGTGGGTTGGGTATCAAATCTGTTAGGAGTATGAATAAAGCTTTACTTGCTAAGCAGGGTTGGAGAGTTTGTCATGAAAATAAGGGGTAGAGTTCTATTTGGAAACATAAATATCTTTTTACTGGTCCTACTTTGTGTGATTTTCTATCTTGTCCAAATGTCCAACCTTCTTCTTCTATTTGGGGTGTTGTTCAAGAAGCTAAAAATATTTTAATCAAGGGATGCATTTGGAAAGTGGGAAATGGGCATTAGATTAGGTTTTAGGATGATGTGTGGCTTCTGGATCATCCTTTGATTGAGGATTTTGAGGATACAACTCTTGTTGATAGCTGTAAGCAGAGTTTTGGAATTTTAGTGGAGAACTATAAGATTAATAGTGAATGGTTAAATCTTAATGAAAGTAATATGGTTTTTGCCAGTATCCAATTAATATTGAAGACTTTTAGCCTTTATCCTCATATTGACGATAAAATGGTTTGGGGGATTGAACCAAGAGGTTGTTTTAAAGTTTCTTCTATTTTTTAGATCTGAGGAAAAGGCAAATAGACCTTTATGGGCTAAAGCTTGGATTAAAGGTCTTACTCCTAAAATTATTATTTTTTCTGGATCTTGCTTCAAACCAAAATCTTAACTTTGGACAATCTGAAAAAAAGAGGGGTTTCTGTGGTCAACAAATGTTGTCTATGCAAAATGGAATATAAAGATAGGAATCACCTATTCTTAAATTGCAGCTTCAGTTAGATTTTTTTGAGTTATATCCTACTCTATTGGAACTTAGATTGGGTTCATCATAATAATATTGATCAATGTTTGTAGAGTTGGACCTATCCTTCAAAGGATGTTGATATTATTTTTCTTTGGAAAATATCTCTACCCCATCCCTGGTGGGGAATCTAGAAAGAAAGAAATAATAGAATCTTTAGAGACAAAGAAATTCACAAGTGGGTTCTCGGTCACAATATTATCAGAGAAATCAAGGAAAACTTCAAATCTCATAGAAAATTGAGTGGTGAAATCCAAATTAATAATCCTATGAAGACTAAAGGCTATACAGCCAAAATTGATGATGAGAGCTTGAATGTTAAATGAGATTCTCAACCTATAGGAAAGATTAAAGGTAGTTTTGATGGTGCAAAAAAAGGAAATCCTAGTAATGCAGGTTGTGGAGGTTTTTTAAGGGACCATACTAGTAGAATTGTTGATGCTATTGCTATTCCTATAGGGATATCTACTAGCCATAAAGCAGAGGCTACAACTACTTTGTATACTATGAGGATGGTAGTGGATTTTGGTTATCGAAATCTTTGGTTGGAAGGAGATTCGCTCAACATTATTAATATGATTAACAATAAGAACTCGGTTACTTGGATTATTGAAGGAAGTATATTTGAAATAAAAAATCTTATAAATAAATATGATAATGTTTTATTTCTCATATATTTTAGGAAGGTAATTTAGCTGCGGATTGGATTGCCAACCGAGCTGTCTATAGAGAAAGAAAGTTGAGCTAGCAAGCTGACCTATACAAGGAAATGGAGTTGATGGTAATAGATAATTATGACAAGAAATATGCTAGAGAAGGAAAGATTTCCTAAGATTGGAAATTTATTGAGTGGGTTTATAGAGGATAGTATGAGTTTCCCTAGGAAGTACTTTGGTGCTATTATGATTTGTATTTGACACGTATGTAAGGTTAAAAGCTCCTCAGTAATCATAAAAACTTTACTCTTTTCTCTACTTTTCGTTTCTTAGGTGAATTGTAGGGGAAAAGAAGAACTCAAGATGGGAGGGGAACCAAGAGAGCATGCACCAAGAAATTGTAGGGAGTGGAAGGCAAATATTTCTGTGTGGGAGATTCTATAGAAGGGGAAAGTTATGACTTACATTGAGAGACTCCATGAGTATAAACCACACATTACTAAGATCTTCTTAAAAAATTGGTTTGAAGAAAGGGTCACTTTGCATGGGGTCACAATGAACTTGACTGAAGAGTTTATTTCTAAGCTTATGAGGCTTCCCATGGAAGGGATAAAATTCAATAAAGAGACTAGTATCTTGAATGTGGCTTTTAAGAAATTCCTGAAGATGGAAGCTGAAGAGATAAAATTGAAGAAAAATGATGACTCTATGACCTGAAACAAATTAAGGTTATTTGGAGGGATGTTTTGTTATGTATCCATGAGTATTTTATTCTTGATGGTAGGGAAAAGAGAGTCCATAAATTTCACTTTGTTTTCCTAAATCATTTTAGGTATAAAGATAGGACCCCCTTTCTATTTTATTTGAAGTATTATCTACTTCAAAGCCTCTATGCTCATAGGAAGAAAGATTCCCATCCTATTCTTCATGAAGGTTTAATATTACTTATAGAAAATTTCTGTAAAAGCAAGGTCATTAAGCCCTCTTCGGTTCTAGGAGAAGAAGAGGAAAGTGTCTACCAATGATCCTCATTCTAAGAGAATTGAGGTTAAAAGTGAGGAGGGCACTAGTGATAACAAGAGTATAAAAAAGGTTTTCAAATGGGAGAGGAATAAGAAAAATGTGGTGGAAATCATAGAATCTAAGAATTCTAAGGATGATGACAAAACAAAAATGGGGGACCTTAGTTCCAACCTCAATGGATATTTTGGGAGGAAAGGGTGTCGATTGGTAAAGATAATGTGGAGGGTAGAAAGGATAGAATTTATGACTCTAATGTTGGGTTGGAAGCCTTGGGGGGGATGAAGAGAAATAGAGTGTTCACCCTTCCCAACCAAAGAGGAATCACAGTGACGAGAAAATGAAGGAGGATACTGGTAAGGAAAATGAGGGTAAAGACCTTGCTACTAAGGACAACAACCCAAGTAAAGATGAAAAAGAGGAGAGGATAGAGAAGCAGGATATCAATATTGATATCCAGATCACTACAGTTACTACTTCATTGATTCTGAGATTAGGGTTGTTGTAGATGATAGGGAAGAGTCTCATGAAGCGAAATTATACTTTCTTCACATTGCTAAGCTTAAAGCAAAGGCTTCCCTTCATGGAAGAATGAGCTAGACTATGAACATACCATGAGAGCTCAGATGAAAATACAAATTGGAAACATCCTTGAAAAGCTCAAGGAATATGAGCAGGAGCTCCATTACTTAATTAAGGAAAGTGGGCAAAGAATGGAATAGGTGACTTCTAGTCTGTGTGTAGCAACAACTAGTTTAGTCAAGAAGAGAAATGAGGAGATAATGTCTCTAGGTAATGTTAGGATGGGGAGTCCAAGAGGACCTAGTAAGAGAACTAGGTAGAGCATGAGGAAAAAGGTCACTGAGGCTCTTCAGGCTCCTGCTTTAGCTTCAGCTGAAATTATCTAGGGTACTATAAAAGTAGGTAAAGAGGTGGCAAATATCATCAAAGAGCTATTGTAGGTGTTGGTTGTGGGTGTTGGTGTGCTAGTTGCTAGTCTGTGTGGTTCTATTGGTTTTTCTTTTTGTTTTCTAACTTGTTTCAAAATTTAGTTTCCAAGTCCTTGTAAAACCTGGTCACTTTTATTTGGTTTAAACTTTTGGTTTCAAGTCCCTGTAAAACATGGTTTCTTTGTTTAAAACTCTAAGTTTTAGGTCCTTGTAAAATCTGGTGGTGCTTATTTTTTATCTATAGCTTTTTGTAAAGGGTTTTGGGTCCCTTCAAAACTTGTTTTTACCTTAATCTAAAACATAATTAAATACTTCCATTACAATATCAACAACAAAGTAGAACCATGATCTTTGTATATTTCTATACAAACCACCTTGTGTTTTCAAAGTACTCTTTTTGTATTTGTGTATGGGTCAAAGTTTTATTCCACATGGCAAAGTTATTTTATCATAGGGCCCTTTCCTTTCGACAATGGCTAAAAGGTAATCTAAAATGTAATGTCGCATGTCATATGTATATCTCTAACATACCATGCTAACACTGTCATACGTGTTATCTTTTCAGATTTGCATTAAATTTGGTGCATGTGCTGAGAGTATGAGTAGCATTTTCACATTTATTTGTAAATAATATTTCTATTTTTTTATTTTTAATGTAAGTATGAAGTTAGATTTATTTTGCCAACTATTTTTAATTTCATTTAAATATATTTAATTTTTATTATTTTGAAATTTTATTTTAATTGAAAACAACATTTTCAATTTTAACTTCATTTATATTAAAATCACTATTAAAAGATATAGTTTTCACATTATGTCAAGTAAATTTTGGAAATATAATTTTTTTTAATAAAATTAGTTTTTGATTGAAACTATCATACTTGTATATTACTGCATCGCGATTTAAATCTTTTGAGTTATATTTCTTTAAATTATAAGCATCATTAAAATTTCAAAAGTATTATTTAGTGAATTTTAGATTTCAAATTTGATACTTTTTACATTTCATTCTTATAAAAAATCACAAAAAATACAAGTACAACATATAATAGGATTGATTGGAAATTTAAAAAGTACACTAATATGTTTAAAACTTTGAGGGAAAAAATGTTACATTAAATTAATAAAACATTGTTAAAAATATTACACTAGAATAATAAAATATTGTTAAAAATATTATATTAGAATATTCAAAATGAGACATCAATCTAATTATTAATATTCTAATGTAATAATATTATTTTTTAAAGTTTTAAGAACACATTAGTGCACTTTTTAAATTTCTAATCAATCTTATTATTAGTTTCTACTTTCTGTTTTTTATTTATTTATTATAAGAATGAAATATTTTTAAAAAATTTTATCAAATCTAAAATCTAAAGTTCACTAAAAAAAATATTTTGAGATTTTTAATGATACTTCTAAGAAGTAATTTAAAGTGTATAGTTTCAATCAAAAATCATTTTTATTAAAAAAAAAAAATTTCTAAAATTTAGTTGACCAATTTTTATTTTTTAAATTATGCAATATGATTATATTATATTATAGTACAATAGAATTGCATGTTCATAATGTGAAAAAGTAGAATCAAAATTCTAAACCTTTTAAAAGTGATTTCAAGATAAAGTATTTGAAGTTAAAATTGGAAGTGTTATTTTAAATTAAAATAAACTTTCACAATATGTAAACATTAAATATATGAATGAGATAAAAAATAGTTGACAAAATAAATTTAACTTCATAGTTACATAAAAATTGAAAATTTGAAAATAATAAAAATAGAAATATTATTTACAAATAACCTATTGAAAAGATTGAGATTGACATGAAATTCAATGCACTACTAAAAAGACAACATGTACGATGGTGTTGGCATGGTATGCTAGAGATATACATGCGACATTACATTTTAGTTTACCTTTAGCCATTGTCTTTGCTTTTTTGGTTGTGGGCTTCCAAGTGCTAGACCTGTCATCTCCATGGAGTTTTGTAGAAGAAGTAGGAAATTTCTCTTGCTAAAAACTCCATCATGCTTTCATGTGTCCGAAACATTTTTTGACGAAGTTAGTTGGACCTCAAGAGATGCAAAACGGTTATGGGTATCAATTTTGATTACATCTAGACACGTGTCAGAGGGTCAAGGTTATCAATCTGGGAACATTTTGATGAAGGCTCCTTGAATGGCTTGTCAAGGTTAGGCTATGTATAGCCTCGTGGACATTAAAAATCATCTATCTCTAATGATTTTTCTAAGTGGTGATCCATCAAGTGCAAGGAGATATATCTAGTTTGGGTAATCTTTTTGTTAGAAATAGTTCTTTAAGAGGAGGAGGTTTCTATTGTTTTAGAGGTTGTTTTTTAGTTGTTCACAAAAGGCTGTTAATTTTAACTAGAAGAGTATTTACTTTAAATATAATTATGGGATAGTATATTTTTAGACTATTTCACATTACTTTCATGTTAATTGTGATTTGATTGTGTTCATACGAGTCCTTTTAGTTTTAAATGATGCTAAATACAATTGAAACTTATGTCATTATGAATGTTGAATATCGTATACTAGTCTAGTATTGTAGTATTGAGATTGATTTCAGTCATGGAACATTTTTAAACCTACCTCTTCAGTTTGAAAGTAATTAAAGGATATAAGTGTCCAATGCATATCCGTAACATTATTAGAAGCAAGTAGATAAATCTAAATCTTTAAATGCTTTTATTGCTACTCGACTTTTATAGATACACTCACGAAATGACATGAATATTTTGATCTATCTCTAGGATCTTGCTAGTATGTTCTCATTTTTTCTATGAAGAGATTGTGGTGTATTATGCCAATTTATAGGACAATATTTTCATTATGATGTTATGGTTTTATCTTTTATTCTAGAGAGATTGTGAGTTAGTAATGAAATAATTTGACATGTTGCATGTAGATTAGCTTCATTTTAAGTATCCTTCTCTTTCCATCCCTCATGTTTATGATTAGTCATATTTTCAATATTGGAGATTGTTCTGAGTGTTAGTAGTTTGGTACCATGACACTCAAACTTTCCCTAAGCCCTGCTATTTTTGTTAAGTGATAATATCAGGATCAATAGTTTCCTTTTTCTTACACACCCAGTGGAACCAAACCATTACAAAACTTGATCTAGAAATAAGTGCCTGAACCATGAGATAGTTACAAGATCTATATTCAATCTTTACCTAGGATTATTGATCCCTCCCCTAGTTTCTATGATCATATTTTGAGAATTTATCCTCTTGGTCAAACCTAGTATGACATCCCTTAGCATCTATGGTTGCAAAAAAATTAGTTGGGATAGATTAAGTCCCCTTATCTTACCAAATGCTAATCTAAAATGGGATATTGTTCCTCCAAAATCCTAAAGGCTTTACCAAATATCATCGGTGAAAATGAGAAGACCACTGACAATTGTTGCTAATACCTACATAGTGTATCATATAAAAGAAAATAAAGTATCCACGAGGGTGTTGCCTACATATTTTAAGCAGATATCCCTACAGTAGTACAAATATTTAGCACCAAACAACATAGTCACTTGGGATGACCTAGGAAATCTATTTTATAACCATTTCTTTGAGAAGGGTGATTTATCTTTGCTTCTCTAGTAGCTTATCAACATAAAAAAAGATCTCTTGAAGAGCCCATTATAGAATTTAAATGTAGATTGTATAGAACACAAAATAAAATCTACATAGATGCACATCTTCTAGCACTCATGGCATGATTTTTCTACCTTAAAGCCTTCAATATAGACATAATATGGACTATATAGACATTGGGTGGAATAATCCTATTAGTAGCCTATGATATTGTCATAAGAGCTAAGAATGGCATTATTGATGCAAAAAAAATTCCACCAAGGCTCGGTTACTAATATTCTCTATGTTTCCCTTCAAAACATAAAGTATTCCAAAAGTAAGGCATCTACAATCTTTAACCTTTCTTTACAATTTGTGTACGGTTACCTCACCTGCCAACCACCACAACTAGCCTCTCCACCTTTGTTAGCATAAATGAGAAAGATGAAGAACCTACTGAGGATAGTGACAAATGAGTTCACTATCTTAAAAAGGAAATATGGGATGTCCCAAAAGATTCATATAAGAAATTTTAGGATTGGAAAAATGCGTAATCCCCATATGAACCAAATCAATACCAAATATGGAAAAGAAACAAAAAAGGGGATAATACTCATAATGTCACTACTACATTTGGGCCCGAATTGTGACAACATGCTATCTCACTTGCGATGACCACCCATCACTCAAGTGACACTAACAATAATTGGCTCTAATCAAACAGGCATTGGACTTTTGTTGTTGCAATTATGATGGATAAAGTTGTCATGAATTAAAGAAAAATGGGGCAATACACCATCACAAATGTGATGACTATTCATCGGAGACCCTGTTGCACATGAGATGTCTATGTGATAGCAATGTTGTGGGAGTGACAACTAGCAGTCGAACCTGTCGGTCACCATAGCTACATATTTATGGCAAAAAATGTGTGGAACCGAAGGCTACTTGTTAGAATTGCAATGGCTTGTTGCATTTTTAATTTAAAAATGGAAAAAAAAGTTGAATAGCTATGATGCTCTCATAGCTCACACTAGATTCACATAGTTAGTTGTCATGCAATCATAGGTTAATATTGAGCTTCACTTGGTTCCAAGAATAGTTTAACATTCTCCACCAATCAGGGCCAACCACATGAAGGTTCTTGCATTGAATTTGTTTGCAACACAGACATGGTTCTGGAATTTCCCGATAGGCACTATATGCAGTGCAATGAGCAAATTATGGAGGTTGATGAACCTCTCTCCGAATATGATTTTGTATAATTTCTAGTAGATTTCAAGTATATTAAATTTTCATTGAGTTTTGTATTAAGTTATTAGGTTTTAGATATGTTCAGTTAATAAAAAGATTAATTTGGTTGTGATTTTTGCAGAAATAGATGTAATTTGGGCTATGCATTTGTTCATTTTACATCTACTAAAGCTACATGGAAGTTCTATAAAATATTCTGCAACTATCATTAGGTTGAATTTAATTCCAACAAGATTTGTGAAATTACATATGCCAAACTCTAGGTACTATGTGATCTCATGGAAATCTTTATATATTTGTGTCTGTGTTTGACATATTATAGTTTTATGTTGTTAATATTTGTATCATCTATATTGAAATAACCTTTCACATTGTTTTTTATTATCTTTGACAGGGCCACCATCTTTTAGGGGATCATTTAAGAAATGCTAAGCTTGAATGTGACACTGACAACTTTTTTGCCAATAGTCTTCGATCCTCGCCACAATGGGCAAAATTTGACAGTCACAAGAATCATCTCATCTCTCCCAAAAGATGAAAGTAATAGGAAAACCAATTATAGGTGTAAGAGTGTTGCAATTTCCTGATAATTTTCATAACCAAAGTTGAATTCTCAAAATAGATTTGTTAGGAAAGCACTCTCTCCAATGTCACACATTCTTCTTCTTTTTTTCTATTATGATTGCAAAATTTAAAGTTATTGGATTCAAAAGTAAATAAGATCATTGATGTATATATTGATGTAGATAAGAAATTTGTATTTTTGAAATATAAGGGATATGTACTAAAATTTTGACCCAATTTTTGACCAAATTCGACCAACCCATTGGTCAAAATTTTTCTCTTCAAAATTTTGACCAACCTACTGGTTGCTCAAAATTTTGACCAATCTATTGGTCAAAAACTTTCCAGAGCCATGGTGCAAGTTCTACCAGGCAGTGGTCAAAATTTTGACCAATGAAGGTAGAAATTTTGACCAATAAAGGTAGAAAATTTGACCAATGAAGGTAAAAATTTCAACCAATAAAGGTAGAAATTTTGATCAATGAAGGTATAAATTGTAATGAGCCTTGCTGAAATTGACCTCAATTTTCCCTAATTTGCTGCTTGTAATTTTGTCAAACAAATCATGTGCAACCCTGTAACTTGCTGGTCTAAGTGTGTAAATATTTTCCCAATGATATCCAAGGTATTTACTATTTAAAAAGGAGTCCTATGATGTTTAGACAAGGTCCTAGATGCAATGCAGATTTCTTTTTGTATTTTGAAATGCAATAGATGTAGTATCATGACCTAAATGTACAGTTACAACTTATAGTCATTATATCAAACAGTTGACATACATCCTCAGATTTAACTTTCAATGCTCAAAACAACAAGTGATAACTTCCAACTATTGATATGGTATTGAGAATGCAATCTTCTAACAATGATGTCAATGCCAATGCCAAGACTCTTGGCTTACAACTCATATAATAATTGCAAACAGATCTGATACAAATTTTCACCTACAGAAGCTACCATGAAATGCATCTAAGTTATCATTAAGCTTGTATAAATCAAAAGGAACCTGGAACATGAAGTTGCCTTGAAGCTGTGATGAATTAGCAAGCAATATCTTGAATGATAATGACCTCTTGATGCCAAAACAATCCTCAGACCTAGCCGCCCCTGTTCTAATATAAATTAATTTCTATAAAATAATTCTTAGCTTCTATGCCCTCCAAAATGTATCCAATTTCATCTTCTAACCCTCTTATGAAGTGCACCTAGTGTAGAAGAGAGAATCGAACCAAGTTGAGGGAGTTACAAGAAAATTGTGGCCTCCGTTATGACTGTAATTTTCTAATGTTTGAATTATCATACTTTCCCTATGCAATTTGCCCTTTATGATCTGGAATCAAGAAGAATTTTCTTCCAAATGAGGAGATAACAATATACCCTTCCAAGAATCATCATCTCCACATTGTCCCAAATGAATATGTTGCTCCTCTATGCCAAATTGAATCTCCTCTATGCTGGTCCTAATGACTGTAATAAAATCAGACCAATATCAGATTATAATGAAATCTCCGGCTCCAAGCTTCATCAATGGAAGCTCAAGCTTCTTCAATTAATGGCTCCAATTGAAAATTCAAACCAGCAAAAGAACTTGGCCCTTGGCCACCAATTAAGCATAAGTGAAAGGACTGAAATATCTTTTCCATAGCTGCAATAATTCAAGTGATATTTCACACCCTCAAAATTGCTATCAATGGGAGTTTTCATTTCCAAAGTCAAATTGATTATCTGCAAACCACTTAGCTCCACAAATACTCAAGAAGAAATCATCAATCATCAACATCCAATCTCCTGGTGAGAATGAAGCCTAGGATGCCTATTTATTCTTTTTTCTCCACTTTCTCTAGAAACTTCTAGAACATTATTTTATTTTATTTATTAACTAACTTTATAAAATATTATATAATTCAAGTCACTTTATTAAATTAATTAAATATAAAGTTACCTTTTTAATATTTATTTATTTGATAACTTTATAAATAATTAACTTAATACCACTTATTCATTTAATTAAATAAATAAATTAGTCATCCTCATAAAATATTCATTATTTTGGACAACTTAATTAATTAAATCGGTTAAATCAAATTACCTCCAAAATGTGGACATTACAGAAATTTCGACCAATGAAGGTAGAAAACACCTAGGCGTTGGTTGAAATTTCAACCAATGAAAGTAGAAATTTTGACCAATGCTTCGATGTAAATTTTTTTCAAGCATTCTATAAAATAATTCACATGTCTTGCATATGATATGACATTTTGTATGCATCCTGCACTCTCTCATTTGGCTAATGATGGATTATGGAGAGTGATTTGAAACCATGATGCTAAAAAACACACACAATCAAATCCAAAATGAACTTACATTACAAATGGATATATGTTTAAGTTGTGATTGTCCTGGTAGACATGCATGCAAAATTAACAATATAAGGTATATGTTTAAGTTATGATTGTCCTAGTAGACAAGCATGCAAAATTAACAATATCAAATTTCCACAATCCATTTGTAATGCAAGTTAATTTTTGATTTGATTGTTTTTGTTTTTTAGCATTATGGTTTCATATCACTCTCCGTAATCCATCATCAGCTAGATGAGATAGTGCAGGATGCATGCAAAATGTCAAATCATACACAAGGCATGTGAATTGTTTTATAGAATTCTTGAAAAATGCCGACTGTAACTAATATGCTTCTTCATTAATATGTCTGATACAATAAGTGAACTTGGCAACTATGCATAGAAAGTTATATGTTTAAAGGAAATCATTTAGGAGATACCAAATATGGGGAGAGTGGGAAAATCCCTATTTGACACTTGCTCCAGAGTATGAAGCTACACAGATTGAAGTATTTGGGCAAATGTTGTTTTAGAACCACATTTATAGAGGCTAGAAAATGATTCATTGGAGTCCCTCATCTAGAATAGCTTTGGATAAGGCTGAGTAGGAGTATCTAGAGGGACACATAGCAAGAATTTTTTTGGGTGGAGATTACATAATGATGGAATCTAGAATAGAGTTGGTTCATACTGCTCTAGGCCATAGCCAAGAAGATTTTTTGACTAGTATGAAATATAAGCCTCTAGTGTTGTCTCCTATAGAAGATAATGGAAAGTTTACTGAAGAAACTAAGTAGTTTTCTAGTTTGGATGTCTTGGGTGATGGAAATGTGGCAATTATCAAGAGCTTAGATCAGTCTCTGAAACAAATGACATATTTTCCCCATGCTGATTCTCAAGTTCGATACTGAACTGATCAACTAGGAATGAATCATTAGTGTGTATCTTGGTCATTGCATCTACTGTAGCTCTGTACAACACATAAGAAATATATGATTTTAAAAAAAACCAATGACAAAACTTGAATCCTAAATAAACTTGTACAAGCTAGCACTTACAAATCTAAGGCTTTGGCTTCATAAACTTTAAAACATTTGAACTCAAGGATTCTAAGGCTCCAACACAATTTAAATACCCCAATACAACACTCTCTCAAATTGTTCCAATAGTCCAATTCAAGAGAGGCTAAGACATGGATTTTGGAAACCCTAAGAGTGTAGTTTCAAGATGGCTATGAATATGTGTCAGGTACTCTGTATCAGTGTAGCCCGTGACAAGTACTCTGTATATCATGTTGTGGAATATATCTATTACTTATCAACAAAAAATAGTTGGAAGGCAATGAAAGCATAACTAGTGGCATGTACATCAACAAGTTAAATCCTGATAGCAATATCACATTGTGGAAAATATCTCCTACTTATCAACAAAAACTAGTTGGAAGGCAATGAAAGCTAAACTACAAGCATGTACATCAATGGGTTTCAATGTGTTCATCCAAAGGTTTTTGTTGTTGATACTTATTTTTTTGTTAATTTAACTTGATGAATGAGTTAGTTTTAGTACTTGAAGTCTTGGATCAATGGCTACTCGTTAAGACACAATCACAAATTTGCAACAATCAATGGTTACATTGTTCTGAAACTTTAGCAAGTTTTGAAAAGTAGCATTTTACAACTTTTTGGATAGCTTTTACATTCTTGACACAACGACTTTAAATTATTGCAAGAACCTTCCAAAAACATTAAAAATGGACTATAAATGAGTTTTACAGTTACCCTTCTATGGCTCTTCTATACAAATATGGCCTTCTAATCACAATCAAGACCTATTAGGAGAACTTTACAACTATGACTTGCGTATCCTTACATTTGGATTTAAAAGGATTTATGACTAAAATAATCTTATCACATCATGAATAACCTCTTTGGACTTAAAATATCATAATGTTTCATATTGACTTCCTATAGCTTAGGTGCTCCAACACCATTAAGCATTTTCAACAAGCTGTACAATACTACCAATGATGAAAAAGCTAACAAAAAAGTGCATTGAATATTTGATGAAAGAAAAACTATGTACAAAATCAAAATCAAAAGAAACTCAAGTATGAATTAGGTCAAATAAATACATTTTATATTTAATAAAAGATAGTTTACAAATAGAGATCAAATCAAAAGTAAGTCAAGTATGCAATCCATCAACAGACACAATGTACAAATCTAAAATACAAAAAATGACATATTTGTATGAGTATCTTGGAATCCCAGAGGCAAAAGAAAGAAAAATTTTCTCATGTTTTCCCCACCAAGTTGAATGGCCATTTTGTTTGGATGCTAGAGTTCCTCCATGATCAATTACAGACTCTGAAAGTATTGTGCTTGAATCAATGTTGTTGACATGTCAGATGGGAAGTGATATACCACTTTAAATATTCCTGCTCAGTTGGTCTTTATAATGCTTTCTATGCCATATGATACAGTAGAGGAAACAAGCTACTAATATCACACCAACAGTCACACCAATGGAAATCCTCATAATCACCTGATTCAATTGAGTACTCATTTCCCTGATAAGATCTACGTTGCAAGAGACATAGAACTTAAGAAAACCTTAAATCTTCTTCTAACCTATAATAAGAACAAAAACCAATAACCCATGATAAATATATAGCATTTCACAATATTTGAAATAATTAGGCCTCAGTGCATGTACAATTACTTGACAATCAATAATTGCTAACTCAGATAGCTAAGAAGATATCATGAAAGTGACTATTTCCTTTCCATCAAACAAGCTAAAAAAAATTGAAACTATATAAATAATATCAAATTTCCACAATCTATTGAAGATTATGAAGTTCACTTCTCAATTCAATTGTGTGTATTTTTTAGCATCGTAACTATCTAAAAATACACACAATTGAATCCAAAAGTGAACTTCATAACTATCAAAATAATTAAAGGTAACTTAATTAAGTATACTTAGTTCAACAATAGCACAATGCCTTATAGAAGTAAGCCCTTATACCTAGTGAGCTACAAAGGTACCTAGTTGACTAGGCCAAATGACTCTTCTACTAGACAACCTACTAACAAAAGTTTCACCAATTGCAGAAAAATGTGACTTTCTCTAGGCAAAGAGCAAATAATAAAACTTTCTTTGGTCTCAGTAACTTGTAAAAGTTGTAGTGACATCTATAGTTGATCTCAAAAATGCATGAATCTTAAATGTTTGTGTATGCACATATTAGCATATTATAAATTGTACAAATATAAGTCTCACTTGTCAGTCTCCTTAATGATTAGTTGTGCATACAAGTTTGCATCCTCCCTACTTGGTATTTCAGTTGGCATAAAAGTTATTTTGAAGTGGGTTTCTAAGTTCTCACAATAAAATGCAACACCATTTTAATTACTATCAAGATTTAGAGTTGCCTAAGTTGGAAGCTGAGTTGGCTTCTAAGGAGTGTTATTTTCTACAGGAGGTGGTGGCATAATAGCTTCCTACTAAGGTGGAGGATTTAGTGCTAGTTGTTGATTAGGTTGATTAGATCCCCACTAAGGTTGTGGTTTCCAGTTACCTTGAGGTGGTCATTGGTTATTCTATTGTAGTTGTTGGTAAGAATTATATTGTTGTTGGTATGGGGTAAATAGCGGTTGTTGTTGATAGGCTTGGTTATAGCATGGTTGTTGATTGGACCAATTGTGATTTCAATTTTGACCTTGAGGAGCATAATTTTGGGGGTTTTGGTTTGGCCAATAGCTACTACTATTATTATTACAAAAATTATTTAGTGGGTCTGAAGGTATTGTAATCAATCAAAATTAGTCACAATCCTAGATGGATTTTAACTATTTTTTCAAGTGTAGAGGACTTACCCTTCCACACAAAAATTGTCCTAATCAAATTGGTTTTCTTCTCTAACATCAGCTGCCACCTTAGCCAACATTTCTAACTTTTTTAGACTACCCTGCTGGGGTACTTCTTCAATGATTTTAGTCCCAAAGTTAGGCATTTCCTTTGAGTTTATACTAACATCTGGTTGGGTAGAATTATCTACATATTCCTCTATATCTTCAAAGTCCTCAAAGTCTTTGATCACTATCTATCAGTATGTAGTTAACCCCAGGGGTCACCTCTATTCCTAGACTCTACTCTTGCATTATTGTGTCACTAGTTGCAAGTTGATTATTCAATTCCTTAGAAGAGGAATTGTTCAAAGGTTCATTTCCTACATATTCAGAAGAATCAATGTTAACATTAGGAATAGATGCTTCAACATCTTTCTCAAAAATTCTTTTACTTCACCTCATAGGGAGTGTGGATGAGCTTGAAGGACTCTTCCATTTCTTTTTCTTCTTAATGACCCCCACCTTTGTCACTACTTAAGGAGGTTTTTCATCATTCTCTACCCTAGGGTTCCCAGGATTCTCTTTAGGAGGATTCTTAGAATGTTCTTCCATAATGGAAGGTAGGGTTTCTTCCGTATTATCAACATTATCACCAGACTGGGTTTCTAATGTTCCCTCTTCTAGTTTTGTTATTTTACCCTTACCCTTCCTAGATGTAGACCTTGATCTTATGGGTGGTGAAGATTCTAGAATATTAAGAACTTTTGCATTTTTGTTTTTCTTCCTCTCAGAAGTAGAGGCTCCAGAATTGGAGATTCTTTGTCTACGTGACCTAGATGCTTGTTCTCTCCTACCAACATCATGACCTCTAGGACCGACTATTCTAGGTTCCACCTTATTCATTTGCAAAAATTCTTCACATGTCCCAACCTTTTGTCTACTCAATTCCCTTTGCACCATTAATTTTTATTAGGAAATGGTGTGAAATAGACTAGTTGCTTTCTGACTGGACCATCAAAGATTTCTTTTTCACAATATTAAATAGAAAGTTGGGAAAATTTATCGAGTGGTCATCATGGTAGAGATGATTGAGAATTTTGAAGTGCAAAGCATGTAGGTATTTGTAGCATCCCTCATAGGTGAAGTACTGAATAATAAATTTGGCCGACTGAATGAACTCCATGGGTAAAGATAATCACCTAGTTCCTTGCTTCTTGTTGATATCTAACTAAGGATCACCATATAAAGTGAACTATACTCTTGTTGATCATAGGTCAAAATATTTCACCCATTGTTCACCTTCCTGAGGCAACCTTGTCACCTTAGCAACTGTATCTTCTGTGAACTCAACTTTCGAGCCTTTACTTTCTACAACCTTGTCTTTCAAAGTGGACATAAATTGTAGAGTAACTTCCTTATTAAACCCCTTAAGGCTTAAAAAATAATCCAACCATCGTCTCCTTCTAAAAATTTCACAGGTGGGCACATCATTTAACAAAACTATGTGGTCCACTAGTTCATGTCTTTGGAGGTTACCTCTCATTGCTTTTCTCGAAAAAAATTGTAACTCACAGAACACAATTCTTACAAATTTTAGCGATGGCAAGTCATAGACCTTAATGAATTACAAAAAAAAATACTACAAAATAAGATGATGTACAAACTACAACTTGATCATAAAATTAAAGATTTTTTTGCACAAAATCTAATGATATGAGTTTTACATAACATCTCATAAAAACTCATGCATGCCAAGGTTGCCACCCTGAACACGTCGTAGCACATCATTAAAAATTGAGATCATCTCTTTAATTCATTTTGATTGTGATGATGCAATTGCGAAAAGACAGACCATCATTTGATTTCATAGATAAATTTTAAGAAATAGAATAGTTTTGAAAAATGGAATAGTTCCCCCCAACTAAGTAATGGCATGGGTCCCACCAAGCTAGGTTAAGAAAGAGTGAAAAATTAAAATGACACAAAACCCTAAAAAATAATGAATAGAAATAATGTATGTATGAGTATATGTGGCACTAACCTAAAGGTGTTGCAGGAAGAGTTGTTCAAAAACTGCATTTGCATATGTGAAGTGATGGGATGGGGTGGATGGGTGGAAAAGATAGAAGGTGAGATGAAAAGTTACTATGGAGAAAGTATTTATCAAAATGTGAAATATTTATTATGACGGTCTTGAATGGAATCAAGAATCAACAGAATCATGGGTGGAAGACCTAGATTCTTCGGCTATAGGAGCTACTGCAAAAAATGTGCTCTAGAATAGCTTGAGTAACTCATCACAGCTTATAGGTTTGTGGTAAAGTTTCAAATGATGCCCATTGATGAATAATTTGAATTGAATAGGATCTATTATTGAAAGTTTTAAAACTCCATTCTTGAATACTAATATAATCTCATAAGGCCCAAGCCATCTTGTCTAAAATTTCCATGATGTATATTGGTATCGAGAATTATATAAAAGTACCCAATCTCCAACAGAAAATTTCTTATCATGGATGAACTTATCATGCCACTTTTTCTGTTGCTATTGTATCAACTCTATATTATGTAATTTTTAGTAGACTTCTTGTATTCATCCAATCCATTTAATTTTAATAACTGGTCTTGTTGTGCTCTAGTGATATCTATATCTAGATCTAAATCAATGCACAGCGTTTTATGTTGGAGCTCAATTGACATAGAGGAAAATTTTCCATATACCAAATTAAAAGGAGTAAACCTTGTGGTGATTTTCCATGTGGTATAGTAAGCCCATATGGCTTCAAGAAGGCAAGTAGCCTAATCCTTTTTATGCAGAACTACTACTTTAGTGAGAATAGATTCAATCTCTTGGTTTGTAATTTCAGCTTGGCCATTGGCCTGAGGTTGATAGGTTGAAGACTTTTCATTATGCACCATGTACTCCTGCATCAACTTAGTGATGAGGTTAGATGTGAATTATGCCCCTTGATCTATGACAATCTCCCTTGGAACTCCAAATTTGGTGAATATACATTCATAAAGGAACTCAACAACCTTGTGATCTCTAGCATGTCTCACAGCTTTGGCTTCAACCCATTTTGTTACATAATCCATACACACTAAGATGTAAGACTTTCCATGAGAAGAGGGCTCAATAGGTCCAACAAAGTCAATACCCCATTTATCAAAGGGTGTGACAACTACCTGTGGCTACAGAGGTATTTCATCAATCTTTGTGGGATGTCCCAGATGTTGACACCTATCATAGTTCCAAGTATGCTTTGTTGCATCCTTATGCAAGGTAGGCCAGTAATACCCAGTTGTCAAGATTTTATAGGTTGTCCTCTTTGCAGCAAAGTGTCCTCCACATAGATGATCATGGTATGCCCAAAGGTTATCATAAGTTTTATCTTCTTGAATACATCTCCTTGTGACCTAGTCTGGTCTTGTATAAAACATAATGCCTAGGATCCAAGAGAGGTTAAAACTATTCTAAACTAATAAATGACGTTGTTTAGGAGAAAAGTGAGGTGGTGTTCTCCCTGTAGCAAGGTAGTTTTCCAAGTTTGCATGCCATGGGTTAAAAGAATTGATAGAAAACAAGTGCTCATCAAGAAAACTATCATTAATTGGTGCAAGATCATCTAGCACTTGTAGTCATGACAAAAAATTGGCCACTACATTAGCCTTGCCTAGTTTGTCTATGATCTTTACATCAAACTCTTGCATGAGGAGTAACTAGTGTGCTAGTCTACCACTAATGGTAGGTTTATTCATTAAGTATTTGATAACTGAATGATCAATATTTACAAATACTTTATAGCTTGTAATATAGTGCCTAAATTTGTTTAGTTCATAAACAACTACTAATAACTCTTTTTAAGTAATGGTATAATTCAATTCTACTCCTTGCAAATTTTTACTAATATAGTAAATTGCATGTTTAGTAATACCTTCCTTTTGTCCTAGAACTACTCCAATAGCATAATCAGATGCATCTGTGCGGATATGGAATAGAAGCTTCCAATTAGGTCCTCTAAGAATACGTGTTGTTGTTAGAGCATCCTTCAACTTCCAAAATGATGCTTGACATTCTTATGTTCATGCAAATTCAACTTCTTTCTTCAACAAATTGTACAATGGTGCTACAAGTTGGCTAAAATATTTTATGAACCTTCTATAGTAACTAGCATGGTCAAAAATTTTTTTAACATCCTTCTACTTAGCGGTGTGGGAAGTGTGTTTATAACTACTATTTTTGCAGGGTTAACCTAAACTCCAAAAGATGAATGATAATGTCCCAGGACTACTCCTTCCTCCATCATCATGTAGCAGTTTTCACTATTAAGAGAGAGATTATAATCTTGACATCTCTTAAGAATCTTTTCCAAGTTAGATTATGCTTCTTCAAATGTTGATCCATGAGTTGTAAAGTCATCCATATAGATTTCAACACACTTAGTAGCAATGTCAAAGAAAATACCCAACATTACTCTTTGAAAAGTAGCAGGGGTATTACATAATCCAAATGGTAAGATTGAATAAGAAAAGGTTCCCCAAGGACATGTAAATGTTGTTTTGTCCTAAACTTCTGGTGATATTTATATCGGATTATACCCACTTAAGCCATCTAGAAATGAGAAGTACTTTTTTCCTGCCAGATTATCAAGAACTTGATCAATGAAAGGTAGTGGAAAATGATCCTTCTTAGTGGCTTTATTAAGTTCTCTATAGTCAGCATAGACTCTCCACTTTCCTTCTTTCTTTGGAACAATGACAAGAGGAGAAACCCATTGGTTTTTAGTGATAGGATAAATAAAGCCTACACTAATAAGCTTTTGTAACTCTGTCTTGACTATGTCTCTCAAATCAGGGTTTATTCTTCTTTGAGCTTTTCTTACTAGCTTGTATTCTGGGCTTATATATATTCTATGGATATAGAGTTTAGAATATAGGCTTGTCATGTTAGTGTAATCCCATGCAAAGGCTTGATGGCTATCTTGTAAAAGCTTGGGAATACTAAACATCTAAGACTTTGTGAGGTTTTTATTAACATTCAGTTCCCTTCCTGAAGCATTTTTAACTCTCTTTATTGTTTCTAACATTAGAACTTGTGCTATGGATGAAGACATTATCTCATGGGGTAGCAAAGTGTGAAGGTAATCAAGTTCTATAGGAAACTTAGGTGTAGTTTGTTTAGGTGGTATTGTTTGAAGATAACAATTTGGATCATCACAAGATGACTCCTCGGAGTCATATTGGTTGGTAAGATTTGCTACAAGAATGTCATCTTCTTCTTGGGATACCATGAATGGATTTCTTTCAATGACCATGAGTTGTTGCACAGAGCTTACTTCAAAAGTAGGACCTCCCAAGTTAGGCCAGATAGCTCCATCAAGTTCACTTTGGGGTTTTGCTAGAGAATATAAAGTTAGCCTGTTGGTGTTTATTCCATCTGATATTATCACCTTTCCTAAATGGCATGCAATGCAAGCATCGACTATGGCTAACCAAGGCATTCCTAGGATTGAATAGTAACCTCCAAGAGTGGATTTGGGTGATAGGAATATAAAATCTAAAGGCTGCTCTAAATAATCTAGAGTAACGACAATATCTTCAACTATACCATCAAGCTTGGCTGTGGAATTATCAGCTAACTACAATATTGTCAGTGTGTCCTACAAACCAATAATACTAAGCTTCAACATAACTTCTCTAGCCATAACATTAACTGAAGGTCCTAAGTCAATTAAAAAACTCTAAATTTGGATACCATTAATGAAGATGGTTACAACTAGACTTCCTGGTTCTAAATACTTAGGCATGACAACTTTACTTAACATGAGATCAGAGAGTTAGCCTATGACATGGATAGTATTAGGGTCTTTCTTTTTCCTTCTAGACTACTTGATATAGATTGAAATTTATTTAAGTGCATCCAACAAGGGAATCTACACTGTCATTTTTTTGAGCTAATCAATCAAATTAGTGGTGACAAGATTTTCTTTTGGAGGCACATCCTAAGACAATCTCTGCGGATAAGGAGTCTAAGGTACTGGTGCAATTTGTGCAATAGTTGGAACATTAATAGGTTGGCTCATGGGTATATCCTTAGTATCAACAACTTTGGTTATTATTGGCTCTTTGGGTGCAGGTAGTGTAGTTCCTAATCTAAGATGAATATCATTTATATGCAAGGAATAAGCCTGCTACTTACTATCAAGATTTGGAGTTGGCTGAGCTGGAAGCTGAGTTGGCTTCTAAGGAGTGTTATTTGCTACAAGAGGTGGTGGCATAATAGCTTCCTACTAAGGTGGAGGATTTAGTGCTAGTTTTTGATTAGGTTGATTAGATCCCCACTAAGGTTGTGGTTTCCAGTTACCTTGAGGTGGTCATTGGTTATTCTATTGCAGTATTTGGTAAGAATTATATTGTTGTTGGTATGGGTTAAAAAGTGGTTGTTATTGATAGGCTTGGTTATAGTATGGTTGTTGATTGGACAAGTAAAAAGGTTAAACCTCCTCCATTCTATGTTTCTCTAATTATAACGGATAAACTAGTCCACAATTGCATGATCGATTCAGGGGCTAGCAGTTCAGTGATGGCTAGGTGTGTTGCTGATGCTTTTAGAATGAAATATGAGCCCATTGCTAGGGATGTATTATAGTTGGATGGTAGTACTGTCAAGACTGTAGGGATCCTTAGGCATACGGAAATGGCCTTACATGCATGCCCTAGTTGTACTATAACCCAAGATATCTCTGTTGCTGAGGTCAAGCAATATTTTTCCATCTGTCTGTCAAGAGACTTCACTACCCAAATAGGTGGTTTCATATCTTCTAATTGGTCATATATGTCTTTCAAGATGAGATATGGAGCCAATGCTTCAATCAGAGTAGAGCCTCAAGCCCTCCATCATACTGAATCTTACACCCCTAATTCCATCAACATGAATTGCCCTATCCTAGAGATGGATGAGAATGACATAGTGAATGAGCCCACCACTTCCCTAGTAGAGATACCTAATTTTTTCTTAGATGAATGGGCTGATGCATATCAATTTGATTCTACATTAGAAACTCTTGAGACAGGCCTCAGTACATATTGTATATTGGAGAAAGATGCTCTAGTTCCCAATCTTGTGGAGACTAAAGAAGATATGAGTGGGATATGGAGTATGTAATTTGATGGCTCAAGGAATAAAAATGGATTAGGGGATGGTGTGATGTTGATTTCTCCTACACAAGTAAGGTACTACTTCTCCTTTAGGCTCCAATTCAATTGCACTAATAATGTAGCCAAGTATGAATCCTTGATTTAAGGTCTCCTACTTGCTCAAAAAAGAGGAATCCAAGCCTTAAGGGTGTATGGATATAGTGATTTGGTGGTTAATCAAGTGAGAAATCAGAATACCACCAAGAATGGTTTGCTCAAGTCTTATAAAAATAGGGTATGGGATTTTCTTGAAGGTTTCAATGCATTTAATATTCAAAGCATCCCTAGAAAGGAAAATAGACATGTTGATAGACTTGCAGCAATAGGTGCATCTTATGATGTGCTAGGGAATCTTGAGGAGGAGGAGAAGCAACAAATTAGAGTGGTAGTAGGGCATGCCATCCGTGATAAAAACATCCATTGGCAGGTGTTTGAGTTTGATGAGCAAATTGTAAGCTTCTTGTAGAATGAGGCAGAGTTTTCAGGCAGGAACTAGTTGAGACTGCAGGATCAATATGGTGATCAGATCATTCATCTCAGTTCTAAAAAATTTCCTAAGGGTCTCATTACTCTAGAGAGTGTTTTTAATCGTGATGATCAACCAAGAGGTAGGGCCATGAACCTAGCTACTGATGAAAATGACTACACTCCAGTCATCATTGCCGATGGAAAGTCCTTAAACATGGGGAAGGTATGTTCTGAAATTGAACAAGAAAATTTTATTCATCTATATCAAGAATTTAATGATGTATTTGCTTGGACATATGATGAATTAAAGGGCTTTGACCCAAGGTTGTTTCAACATACCATAGATTTAATTAATGATGTAAAACCAGTAAGACAAAAATAGAGACCAGTGAATCCTAAAATTGAACCCTTAATGAGAAAGGAGCTATCCAAATTGATTGAGGCCAATATAATTTTTCTCACCAAACACTCATCATGGGTAGAAAACCTTGTCCCTGTTAGGAAGAAGAACGAAGAAATTAGATTGTGTGTGGACTTTAGGGACCTTACCAAGCTTCCCTTAAAGATCACCATCCTCTCCCTTCTATGGATAAAATTTTGTCCAAGGTTAGTGGTTCAAAGAGATTTTCATTTCTTGATGGATTTTCTGGCTACAATCAAGTGTTGGTTAAAGAGTCTGATATATACAAGACTGCATTTACCATTAAATGGGGTACCTATGCTTATTGTAAGATGTCATTTGGGCTAACCAACTACATTTTAGAAGGCAATGGAGATGTCCTTCAAAATATTGATTGACAAGTTTGTCTTAGTTTACCTTGATGATATTATAGTGTATTCTAAGAATGCAAAGGATCATTTTGATCATCTAAGACAGGTATTCCTAAGATGCAAAGAGTTTGGGGTTTCCCTTAACCCAAGCAAGTGTGTCTTTGCTACCAACCAAGGAAAATTATTAGGACATATTGTATCTAAGGATGGCTTAACCATTGATCCAGAGAGAACGAAAGCAATACTTTCCCTTCCTCTTCCTAAACACAAGAAAGGGATGCAAAGTTTCTTAGGTAGGATAAATTTTGTGAGAAGATTTATCCCTAGTCTTGCTACCATGGTGAAACCTCCTACAGCTATGCTCAAGAAAGGTATGGTCTTTGCATGGACCAAGGAAGGGAAGAGAAGTTTATAAGAGATCAAGACAGCCATAGCCTCAACCCCCACTCTCATGAATCCAAATTTTGAGAAATATTTCATCCTTTATACCCTAGGTGGTGAGTCAAGCATTTTTGTTGTCCTTACTCAAAGAAATGATAAAGGTGACGAGCAACCCATAGATTTCTTTAGTGAAGGGCTTAAAGAGTATGAAGATAAATACAACTATGTAGAGAAGCAAGCTCTTGTAGTCATTAGAGCTTTAAATAAATTTAGACACCTCCTATCTCATAATAAGATTCATTTGTTAGTACCCCATGTCAATCTAAAGGATTTCCTTTTGAGCAAAGATATTAGTGAGAAAAGAGCTGGCTGGATTACTAAAGTGATGGAATATGATGTTGACATTCAGATTACCAAGCTGGTAAGAGGGAGGGGGTTGTGTAAACAGATGTTATCATCTCAAGAACCTGATGAGGAATCTGCTATGATACTAACAGAGCAACAAGAGGTAAGAAATAGCAACCCAAGGAGTTGGATGGATGATATGATGAATTTCTTATTAGGTAATGGATACCCTCAAGGATTAGATAGAACTAAAAGGAGACAATATAGATTACAGTCAATTCCTTATGTCATAGTTGACGGTGTCCTCTTTAGAAAAGATTTTAATGGAGCCCTATTAAGATGCCTTGATACAGACCAGGCTGAAAGAATGATCAAAGAACTTCATGATGGTCCTAATGGTAGCCACTTCTCAGCAAGGACAACTGCAATGAAGATCATGAGGGCTGGTTATTACTGGCCATCTCTATTTCATGATTGTCATAAGTATGTGAGGAAGTGTGAAAAATGTGCCTTCTTCTCTGGAAAATAGAAGCTTGCAGCTCTTCCCCTTCATCCTATTTAGGTGGACTAGCCTTTTTCCCAATGGGGATTGGATTTCATAGGCCCTATCAAACCTCCTTCTAATTCAGGTAACAAATGGATTTTAGCTACTACAAATTACTTCACCAAATGGACAGAGGTAGTTGCATTGAAGGATGCCACTGAATCTTCAGTTGTTGAGTTCCTTGATGGAATTGTGATCAGGTTTGGTGACCCTTCAACCATTATTTCAGATAATGCAAAGTCTTTTGTTGGAGCTCAGATTTGTGCATGGGTAGTGGATCATAATATCTATTTGAGCACATCCTCAAATTACTATTCTCAGGGTAATGGTTTGACTGAGTCCTCCAACAAGAACCTGATCAAGATCATGAAAAGGACAATAGAAGATAACCAACAGTGTTGGCATAAAAAATTGAAGAGTGCACTGTGGCCTGATAGAATAATGCCTAAAAGGTCAATAGGGAATTCACCATTTGTGTTAGTCTATGGCGGAGAAGCAAGGCTTCCAATTTCATTGGAGTTCCCATGCCTAGAGCTAGCTCATCAGCCAGAGTTGATTGAAGATGATGCCATGACAATAAGAATGGTAGAGCTGATGGAGCTAGAAGAGAAGAGAAGTAAAGCCATGCAGACCCTAGAGACACACCAGTAGCAAGTAAAAAAGAGTTTTGATAGGAAGGCTAGGGTCAGAATCTTCCAAGAGGGAGATTTGGTTCTGAAATGGGATGCAGATTGAGAAAAACTAGGAAGACACTCAAAGTTTGATGCCTTGTGGAGTGGCCCCTATCTGATTATCAGTTGCAAACAGGCCAATGCTTTTCAGTTAAGCAGGCCTAGTGGTGAAATTTTGCCCATCCTAGTCAATGGGATTTATCTCAAACCATGCTTCTGATGAAGGTTGAAGGTTTCATGTATATAAGTAGAGTAGTTTCTTTTTTTTTCAGCTCTCCTATTTTCCAAGAACTGCACAAGCACAGCTATCTCTCTATGAGAAAGCCAGTTTTCTCGAAGTTTGTGGTTGCAGAAGAAGGTTTCATCTCTGGTTCCAGTTGTAGAGATAGAGGTTTTAGGGTTTTCCTCTCAGAGGTAGGATTAGGGTTTCACAGTATACATAGGATCCACATCTTTTTGACTCTGTAGCCCAATGGATGCATGAGGTCATCGGTCTATGCATAGTTGGCTTGTGTCCCCTCTGAGTCACCAGATTTTTTGGTCATTTTTTCCTTCCCGCCAAAATCACCACATTTGAATTCAACATAGTAATGTTCATAGGTTTTAAATATCCAAATATTTAAAAGGGGCACAAAATACTTTATGCTAACCTTATTATATTTCTTTCCATACGCATTTTAATGTTTCTGCAGGTCCGCAAGTCCCCATCATCAGATCAAGAGATATTTACGGTTGGCGCTATCTCGCTATGGGAAGTTGCATGTTGTTTTGCCATAGCAACATAGTGCCTTTTGGCTGTATGGCCATTGCGTCCTCCTCTTCCTTGTTGTTTCTCCGACGTCAAATTTTGATAGATCCATGGTGGGTACTATGGCACTATCAAAAAATCTATGTTCCTCACTGTTAATGACATAGCACCTAGACATAAAGTGTTATTACAGCGACATCAGAAGGAAGGTGGGTCCCAAGTATGCCTCGTCGAATATCGGTGATGAAATTTTGAAAACACAGTGGGACCTTAGGCAATGTGGAAGGATGACTGTGCTTGAAATGAGGCTTTGATTCGTCACCAATTAGGCAGTTCGTTGATGTCAACAGTTACCTAGACCCACGCCCCTTTTGAACGCATGAAGATTTCCTCACCCTTGGATCAGTCTGGATCGATGTTAGGCACTATCTCGCTATGGAAAGCTGCAAGGATATTATCCATAGTGACATAGCACCTCGGCAATGTGTGGCATAAACGACATCATGGGCCTGCCCTTCTCCAAAGTAATATTACAACTCATCCTCGGTGGCAGTTGTCAGGTGGGTCATAGTACAATAGTGATATTTCATTGGTCCACTTAGCCAACTTGGTGTGCAGTTGTGCATTTTTGTTGATCACCATAGATCTAAGGAAAATCGACGGTAGACGCTACCTCGCTATGGAAAGCTGCAAGGATATTACCCATAGCGACATAGCACCATTGTGCCACATGGATCAGTGGGGCCAGGTCACGCCAAGATGAAGATGCCAGATTGTGCGATGTGGTTGCCAAGTGTTTCATGGGCCTAAAATTTTAAGGAGGCAAGCGCAGTATTATAAGGAGCTTCCATGATTGTTGATCTCATGGAGATCAATGATCAACGCTTTCCCGTGAGATGAAACTACGAGGACTTGTCAGATAGGTTGGCATGTGGCCAGTTTCTTATTGGTTGGTATACTGATAGGTCGAATCCATCTTGCTCATCGCCAAATCTCAAAAAATCAACGGTAGGTGCTATCTCGCTATAGAAAGCTACGAGGATATTACCCATAGCGACATAGTGCCTCAACGACATGTGGCAGGGTGGGGCTGAGTGTTATGGAACCACATGGATGGTACTAGATTGGGCCAAGTTGAATGCCAAGTGTGCTGATGTTGGTTTGTGGGCCTAGAAGTTTTAAGGGAAAAGCGCAGTAATACGACAAGTCTTCACGATCGCCAGATCAGTCTGGATCCACGGTTGACACTATCTCGCTATGGAAAGTTTCTCAGAGGATACTCATAGTGACATAGCACCTCAATGACATGTGTCCTAGTGGGTCTGATGGAGGCAGTAATGGTTAGATGCACTGGCAATTAATGTGACCATCGCAATTGGAGTTTGAGGAATTGGCACAGTTAGTAAAGAAAGATTGGTCAACCTCGGGAAGACCTTGTGGGGTGGCAAAGTAAAAAGAGATTGTTGGTCCACATGGCTCATTCTGGTGCCAGGGTTATGTTGACTTAGTGACCATGCTAGTTTGTTAACTAGGAATAGGGGATACCGAGGTTTTTTACATAATCTGATCCTATGATCGATTCCAACCACCTTGGAGTAAATATGAAACAAAGAGGAACACTCTACCCCCCAATCCAACCTATCTACCTAGTCAGAGCATAGTTATGGCACCGTTTTCATCCTCTCAAGGCATTATTTGACACAGAAGATCAGATATCATTGCATCTAGATCCATATCTAGATCAAAATTTCTCCATGATTATTCTCTACAGGACTTAATGTCAGGTTGTTGCGAAGTAATTATAGTTGGAGGACATCCCAGTCAGGCCTAAGCTATAAAGGCAAAATTTTACAAATTTTGTAGGGTCGACCTTTCTCTTTTTTCTCTATTACTGTTCTATAGTTTCTCAGTGTAAATTCCCCTATGCCTCTGAACTACATGATTTTCTGTCTTATCTCTTTCAGCCATTGGTATGAAAGTGCAAGAACTCTTTGCCTCTTACTGGTGTTTTGTAGAGATCTATGATCTGCATGACTGTATCTCCTTGGCCTATGAATGATAATATAAGTGAATCTCTCTTTCCTTGTGTCATTCATCTTGGTCTTCTGATCTGCATGTGATTATTAGATTAAAGCAAGTCTGAATGTGTATATCCTTAGTTTCATTCTAGTTCAATAGTGCATATATGGGCAGAGATTGGTCCGAACACTCTATTTTGGTGCACCACCTCTTTAGATTAGATTAGGTAGATTTACTTTCATGCTCTCCTTCTCCCTTTTCCTCTCCAAGAGTAGTTAGGTGCATCCTGATAGTAATAGGAAGCTGGCCTTCTCCGGAGATTCAACCTCACAGTTCAAGTCCCACAACTTGGAGGTTGTTTCCACGTTTCACTAGATTTTCCTCATGCATACGCTTTGGAAAAGGGTGCAAACCTTAGTGACAACATTAATTTTGCATGCATGTCTACCAAGACAATCACAACTTAAACATTTATCCATTTGTAATGCAAGTTTTTTTTGGATTTGATTGTGTGTGTTTTTTAGCATCATGGTTTCAGATCACTCTCCATAATCCATCATTAGCCAGATGAGAGAGTGCAGGATGCATGCAAAATGTCATATCATATGCAAGACGTGAATTATTTTATAGAACGCTTGAAAAAAATTTACATCCAGGCGTTGGTCAAAATTTTTACTTTCATTGGTTGAAATTTCGACCAACACCTAGGTGTTTTCTACCTTCATTGGTCGAAATTTTTGTAATGTCCCCATTTTGGAGGTAATTTGATTTAATTGATTTAATTAATTAAGTTGTCCAAAATAATGAATATTTTATGAGGATGACTAATTAATTTATTTAATTAAATAAATAAGTGGTATTAAGTTAATTATTTATAAAGTTATCAAATAAATAAATATTAAAAAGGTAACTTTATATTTAATTAATTTAATAAAGTGACTTGAATTATATAATATTTTATAAAGTTAGTTAATAAATAAAATAAAATAATGTTCTAGAAGTTTTTGGAGAAAGTCGAGAGAAAAAAGAATAAATAGGCATCCTAGGCTTCATTCTCACCAGGAGATTGGATGTTGATGATTGATGATTTTTTCTTGAGTATTTGTGGAGCTAAGTGGTCTACAGATAATCAATTTGTCTTTGGGAATGAAAACTCCCATTGATAGCAATTTTGAGGGTGTGAAATATCAGTTGACTTATTGCAGCTATGGGAAAGATATTTTAGTCCTTTCACTTATGCTTAATTGGTGGCCAAGGGCCAAGTTCTTTTGCTGGTTTGGAGTTTCAATTAGAGCCATTAATTGAAGAAGCTTGAGCTTCCATTGATGAAGCTTGGAGCTGGAGATTTCGTTATAATATGATATTGGTCTGATTTTATTACAGTCATTAGGGCCAGCATATAGGAGATTCAATTTGGCATAGAGGAGCAACATATTCATTTGGGACAATGTGGAGATGATGATTCTTGGAAGGGTATATTGTTATCTCCTCATTTGGAAGAAAATTCTTCTTGATTCCAGATCATAAAGGGCAGATTGCATACGGAAAGTTTGATAATTCAAACATTAGAAAATTACAGTCATAACGGAGGCCACAATTTGCTTGTAACTCCCTCAACTTGGTTCGATTCTCTCTTCTACACTAGGCACACTTAATAAGAGGGTTAGAAGATGAAATTGGATGCATTTTGGAGGGAATAGAAGCTGAGAATTATTTTATAGAAATTAATTTATATTAGAACAAGGGCGGCTAGGTTTGAGGATAGTTTCAGCATCAAGAGGTCATTATCATTCAAGATATTGCTTGTTAATTCATCACAGCTTCAAGGCAACTTCATGTTCCAGGTTCCTTTTGATTTATACAAGCTTAATAATAACTTAGATGCATTTCATGGTAGCTGTTGTAGGTGAACATTTGTATCAGATTTGTTTGTAATTATTATATGCGTTATAAGCCAAGAGTCTTGGCATTGGCATTGACATCATTGTTAGAAGATTGCATTCTCAATACCATATCAATAGTTGGAAGTTATCACTTGTTGTTTTGAGCATTGAATGTTAAATCCTGAGGATGTATGTCAACTGTTTGATATAATGAGTATAAGTTATAATTGTACATTTAGGTCATGACACTACATCTATTGCATTTCAAAATACAAAAAGAAATCTGCATTGCATCTAGGACCTTGTCTAAATATCATAGGACTCCTTTGCAAATAGTAAATAACTTGGATATCATTGGGAAAACATTTATGCACTCAGACCAGCAAGTTATAGGGTTGCACATGATTTGTTTGACAAAATTACAAGCAGCAAATTAGGGCAAATTGTGGTTGGTTTGAGCAAGGCTCATTACAATTTCTACCTTCATTGATCAAAATTTCTACCTTTATTGGTTGAAATTTCCACCTTTATTGGTTGAAATTTACACCTTTATTGGTCAAATTTTCTACCTTCATTGGTCAAAATTTTGACCAACGCCTAGGTGTTTTCTACCATCATTGGTCAAAATTTTGACCACTGCCTGGTAGAACTTGCACCATGGCTCTGGAAAGTTTTTGACCAATAGATTAGTCAAAATTTTGAGCAACTAGTAGGTTGGTCAAAATTTTGAAGAGAAAAATTTTGACCAATGGGTTGGTCGAATTTGGTCGAAAATTGGGTCAAAATTTTAGTACATATCCCTTATATTTCCAAAATAAAAATTTCTTATCTACATCAATATATACATCAACGATCTTATTTACTTTTGAATCCAATAACTTTAAATTTCACAATCATAATAGAAAAGTAGAAGAAGAATGTGTGACGTTGGAGAGAGTGCTTTCCTAATAAATCTATTTTGAAAATTCAACTTTGGTTATGAAAATTATCAAGAAATTGCAACACTCTTACACCTATAATTGGTTTTCCTATTACTTTCATCTTTTGGGAGAGATGAGATGATTCTTGCGACTGTCAAATTTTGCCCATTGTGGGGAGGATCGAAGACTATTGGCAAAAAATTTGTCAGTGTCACATTCAAGCTTAGCATTTCTTAAATGATCCTCTAAAAGATGGTGGCCCTGTCAAAGATAATAAAAAACAATGTGAAAGGTTATTTCAATATAGATGATACAAATATTAACAACATAAAACTATAATAAGTCAAACACAGACACAAATATATAAAGATTTCCTTGAGATCACATAGTACCTAGAGTTTGGCATATGTAATTTCACAAATCTTGTTGGAATTAAATTCAACCTAATGATAGTTGTGGAATATTTTATAGAACTTCCATGTAGCTTTAGTAGATGTAAAATGCACAAATGCATAGCCCAAATTACATCTATTTCTGCAAAAATCACAACCAAATTAATCTTTTTATTAACTGAACATATCTAAAACCTAATAACTTAATACAAAACTCAATGAAAATTTAATATACTTGAAATCTACTAGAAATTATACAAAATCATATTCAGAGAGAGGTTCATCAGCCTCCATAATTTGCTTATTGCACTACATACAGTGCCTATCGGGAAATTCCAGAACCATGTCTCTGTTGCAAACAAATTCAATGCAAGAACCTTCATGTGGTTGGCCCTGATTGGTAGAGAATGTTAAACTATTCTTGAAACCAAGTGAAGCTCAATATTAAACTATGATTGCATGACAACTAACTATGTGAATCTACTGTGAGCTATGAGAGCATCATAGCTATTCAACTTTTTTTTTCCATTTTTAAATAAAATATGCAACAAGCCATTGCAATTCTAACAAGTAGCCTTCAGTTCCACACATTTTTTGCCATAAATATGTAGCTATGGCGACAGACAGGTTCGATGGCTAGTTGTCACTCCCACAACATTGCTATCACATAGACATCTCATGTGCAATAGGATCTCCAATGAATAGTCATCACATTTGTGATGGTGTATTGCCCCATTTTTCTTTAATTCATGACAACTTTATCCATCATAATTGCAACAAAAAAAGTCCAATGCCTATTTAGTTAGAGCCAATTCTTGTTAGTGTCACTTGAGTGATGGGTGGTCCTCACAAGTGAGATAGCATGATGTTGCAATTCGGGCCCAAATGTAGTAGTGACATTATGAGTATTATCCCCTACTTGTTTCTTTTCCATATTTGGTATTGATTTGGTTGATATGGGGGTTACCCATTTTTCCAATCCTAAAAGTTCTTATATGGATCTTTTGGGACATCCCATGTTTCCTTTTTAAGATAGTGAACTCATTTGTCACTATGCTCAGTAGGCTCTTCATCTTTCTCATTTATGCTAACAAAGGTGAAGAGGCTAGTTGTGGTGCTTGGCAAGAGAGGTAAGCATACACAGATTGTAAAGAAAGGTTAAAGATTGTAGATGCCTTACTTTGGGAATACTTTATGTTTTGAAGGGAAACATAGAGAATATTAGTAAGCGGGCCTTGGTGGAATTTTTTTTGCATCAATAATGTCATTCTTAGCTCTTATGACTATATCATAGGCTACTAATAGGATTATTCCACCCAATGTCTATATAGTCCACGTTATGTCTATATTGAAGGCTTTAAGGTAGAAAAATCATGCCATGAGTGCTAGAAGATGTGCATCTATGTAGATTTTATTTTGTGTTCTATACAATCTACATTTAAATTCTATAATGGGCTCTTCAAGAGATCTTTTTTTATGTTGATAAGCTACTAGAGAAGCAAAGATAAATCACCCTTCTCAAAGAAATGGTTATAAAATAGATTTCCTAGGTCATCCCAAGTGACTATGTTGTTTGGTGCTAAATATTTGTACTACTATAGGGATTTTAGCTTAAAATATGTAGGCAACACCCTCGTGGATACTTTATTTTCTTTTATATGATACACTATGTAGGTATTAGCAACAATTTTCAGTGGTCTTCTCATTTTCACCAATGAATTTTGGTAAAGCCTTTAGGATTTGGGAGGAACAATATCCCATTTTAGATTAGCTTTTGGTAAGATAGGGGGACTTAAACTATCCCAACTAACTTTTGTGCAACCATAGATGCTAAGGGATGTCGTACTAGGTTTGACCAAGAGGATAAATTCTCAAAATCTGATCATAGAAACTAGGGGAGGGATCAATAATCCTAGGTAAAGATTGAATATAGATCTTGTAACTATCTCATGGTTCAGGCACTTATTTCTAGATCAAGTTTTGTAATGGTTTGGTTCCACTGGGTGTGTAAGAAAAAGGAAACTATTGATCCTGATATTATCACTTAACAAAAATAGCAGGGCTTAGGGAAAGTTTGAGTGTCATGGTACCAAACTGTTAACACTCAGAACAATCTCCAATATTGAAAATATGACTAATCATAAACATGAGGGATGGAAAGAGAAGGATACTTAAAATGAAGCTAATCTACATGCAACATGTCAAATTATTTCATTACTAACTCACAATCTCTCTAGAATAAAAGATAAAACCATAACATCATAATGAAAATATTGTCCTATAAATTGGCATAATACACCACAATCTCTTCATAGAAAAAATGAGAACATACTAGCAAGATCCTAGAGATAGATCAAAATATTCATGTCATTTCGTGAGTGTATCTATAAAAGTTGAGTAGCAATAAAAACATTTAAAGATTTAGATTTATCTACTTGCTTCTAATAATGTTACGGATATGCATTGGACACTTATATCCTTTAATTACTTTCAAACTGAAGAGGTAGGTTTAAACATGTTCCATGACTAAAATCAATCTCAATACTACAATACTAGACTAGTATACGATATTCAACATTCATAATGACAGAAGTTTCAATTGTATTTAGCATCATTTAAAACTAAAAGGACTCGTATGAACACAATCAAATCACAATTAACATGAAAGTAATGTGAAATAGTCTAAAAATATACTATCCCATAATTATATTTAAAGTAAATACTCTTCTAGTTAAAATTAATAGCCTTTTGTGAACAACTAAAAAACAACCTCTAAAACAAGAGAAACCTCCTCCTCTTGAAGAACTATTTCTAACAAAAAGATTACCCAAACTAGAAATATCTCCTTGCACTTGATGGATCACCACTTAGAAAAATCATTAGAGATGGATGATTTTTAATGTCCACGAGGCTAAACATAGCCTAACCTTGACAAGCCATTCAAGGAGCCTTCATCAAAATGTTTTGACATTGACAACCTTGACCCTCTGACACGTGTCTAGATGCAATCAAAATTGGTACCCATAACGGTTTTGCATCTCTTGAGGTCCAACTAACTTCGTCAAAATATGTTTGGGACACATGAAAGCATGATGGAGTTTTTAGCAAGAGAAATTTCCTACTTCTTCTCCAAAACTCCATGGAGATGACAGGTCTAGCACTTGGAAGCCCACAACCAAAAAAGCAAAGACAATGGCTAAAGGTAAACTAAAATGTAATGTCACATGTATATCTCTAGCATACCATGCCAACACCATCGTACATGTTGTCTTTTCAGTAGTGCATTGAATTTCATGTCAATCTCAATCTTTTCAATAGGTTATTTGTAAATAATATTTCTATTTTTATTATTTTCAAATTTTCAATTTTTATGTAACTATGAAGTTAAATTTATTTTGTTCACTATTTTTTATCTCATTTATATATTTAATGTTTACATATTGTGAAAGTTTATTTTAATTTAAAATAACACTTCCAATTTTAACTTCAAATACTTTATCTTGAAATCACTTTTAAAAGGGTTTAGAATTTTGATTCTACTTTTTCACATTATGAACATGCAATTCTATTGTACTATAATATAATATAATTATATTGCATAATTTAAAAAAATAAAAATTGGTCAACTAAATTTTAGAAATTTTTTTTTATAATAAAAATGATTTTTGATTGAAACTATACACTTTAAATTACTTCTTAGAAGTATCATTAAAAATCTCAAAATATTTTTTTTTAGTGAACTTTAGATTTTAGATTTGATAATTTTTTAAAAAAATATTTCATTCTTATAATAAATAAATAAAAAACAGAAAGTAGAAACTAATAATAAGATTGATTAGAAATTTAAAAAGTGCACTAATGTATTCTTAAAACTTTAAAAAATAATATTATTACATTAGAATATTAATAATTAGATTGATGTCTTATTTTGAATATTCTAATATAATATTTTTAACAATATTTTATTATTCTAGTGTAATATTTTTAACAATGTTTTATTAATTTAATGTAACATTTTTTCCCTCAAAGTTTTAAACATATTAGTGTACTTTTTAAATTTCCAATTAATCCTATTATATGTTGTACTTGTATTTTTTGTGATTTTTTATAAGAATGAAATGTAAAAAGTATCAAATTTGAAATCTAAAATTCACTAAATAATAATTTTGAATTTTTAATGATGCTTATAATTTAAAGAAATATAACTCAAAAGATTTAAATTGTGATAAAGTAATATACAAGTATGATAGTTTCAATCAAAAACTAATTTTATTAAAAAAAATTATATTTCCAAAATTTACTTGACATAATGTGAAAACTATATCTTTTAATAGTGATTTTAATATAAATGAAGTTAAAATTGAAAATGTTGTTTTCAATTAAAATAAAATTTCAAAATAATAAACATTAAATATATTTAAATGAAATTAAAAATAGTTGACAAAATAAATCTAACTTCATACTTACATTAAAAATAAAAAATAGAAATATTATTTACAAATAAATGTGAAAATGCTACTCATACTCTCAGCACATGCACCGAATTTAATGCATTGCTGAAAAGAGAACACGTATGACAGTGTTAGCATGGTATGTTAGAGATATACATGTGACATGCGACATTACATTTTAGATTACCTTTTAGCCATTGTCGAAAGGAAAGGGCCCTATGATAAAATAACTTTGCCATGTGGAATAAAACTTTGACCCATACACAAATACAAAAAGAGTACTTTGAAAATGCAAGGTGGTTTGTATAGAAATATACAAAGATCGTGGTTCTACTTTGTTGTTGATATTGCAATGGAAGTATTTAATTATGTTTTAGATTAAGGTAAAAACAAGTTTTGAAGGGACCCAAAACCCTTTACAAAAAGCTATAGATAAAAAAAAAGTACCACCAGATTTTACAAGGACCTAAAACCTAGAGTTTTAAACAAAGAAACCATGTTTTACAGGGACCTAAAACCAAAATTTTAAACCAAATAAAAGCGACCAGGTTTTACAAGGACATGGAACCTAAATTTTTAAACAAGGTAGAAAACAAAAAGAAAAACCAATAAAACCACACAGACTAGCAACTAGCACACCAACACCCACAACCAACACCTACAATAGCTCTTTGATGATATTTGCCACCTCTTTACCTACTTCTACAGTACCCTAGATAATTTCAACCGAAGCTAAAGTAGGAGCCTGAAGAGCCTCAATGACCTTTTTCCTCATGCTCTACCTGGTTCTCTTACTAGGTCCTCTTGGACTCCCCATCCTAACATTACCTAGAGACATTATCTCTTCTTGACTAAACTAGTTGCTGCTACACACAGACTAGAAGTGACCTATTTCATTCTTTGCTCACTTTCCTTAATTAAGTAATGGAGCTCCTGCTCATATTCCTTGAGCTTTTCAAGGATGTTTCCAATTTGTAGTTTCATCTGAGCTCTCATGGTATGTTCATAGTCTAGCTCTTTCTTCCATGAAGGGAAGCCTCTGCTTTAAGCTTAGCAGTGTGAAGAAAGTATAATTTCACTTCATGAGACACCCTCTTGACAAGGTCGAACTTGAGTACTTATAACAAAGAAAATATACATCAAAAATAATTATTTCTTTTTTTGTTCACTAGCTATACATGTCATCTATAAAATATTTTCAAATTAGAACAAAAAAAGATGATTTGCACATACTTGTTTGACGGGAACTACATTCTATATTTTTTACAGTTAAAAAAGGGACTTCAAAATAAAATAAAATGAATAAATTCTTAGTCAAAAAAATTATAAAAATCATAGGCATGAAATTCATAAAATTCTACACATTTCATCAGTTTACATCATCTTCTTATTTTAAACACAAATACCAATTTTTTTGTCATTAATGTTGAACTGTCACATTCTGATATCACGTTTCTTTATAAAAGGTGACACAGGTTTGTGCTTTTACCCCCGGGCTGTCATCTACAACAACCCTAATCTCAGAATCAATGCAGTAGTAACTGTAGTGATCTGGATATCAATATTGATATCCTGCTTCTCTATCCTCTCCTCTTTTTCCTCTTTACTCGGGTTGTTGTCCTTAGTAGCAAGGTCTTTACCCTCATTTTCCTTACCAGTATCCTCCTTCATTTTCTCCTCACTGTGATTCCTCTTTGGTTCGGAAGAGTGAACACTCTATTTCTCTTCATCCCCCCCAAGGCTTCCAACCCAACATTAGAGTCATAAATTCTATCCTTTCTACCCTCCACATTATCTTTACCAATTGACACCCCTTTGCTCCCAAAATATCCATCGAGGTTGGAGCTAAGGTCCCCCATTTTTGTTTTGTCATCATCCTTAGAATTCTTAGATTCTGTGATTTCCACCACATTTTTCGTATTCCTCTCCCATTTGAAAACCTTTTTTATACTCTTGCTATCACTAGTGCCCTCCTCACTTTTAACCTTAATTCTCTTAGAATGAGGATCATTGGTAGACACTTTCCTCTTCTTCTCCTAGAACCAAAGAGGGCTTTATGACCTTGCTTTTACAGAAATTTTCTATAAGTAATATTAAACCTTCATGAAGCACAGGATGAGAATCTTTCTTCCTATGAACATAGAGGCTTTGAAGTAGATAATACTTCAAATAAAATAGAAGGGGGATCCTATCTTTATAGCTAAAGTGATTTAGGAAAACAAAGTGAAATTTATGGACTCTCTTTTCCCTACCATCAAGAATAAAATACTCATGGATACATGACAAAACATCCCTCCAAATAACCTTAATTTGTTTCAGGTCATAGAAGTCATCATTTTTCTTCAATTTTATCTCTTCAGCTTCCATCTTCAGGAATTTCTTAAAAGCTGCATTCAAGATACTAGTCTCCTTATTGAATTTTATCCCTTCCATGGGAAGCCCCATAAGCTTAGAAATAAACCCTTCAGTAAAGTTCATTGTGACCCCATGCAAAGTGACCCTTTCTTCAAACCAATTTTTGAAGAAGATCTTAGTAATGTGTGGCTTATACCCATGGAGTCTCTCAATGTAAGTCATAACTTTCCCCTTCTACAGAATCTCCCACATAGAAACATTTGCCTTCCACTCCCTACAATTTCTTGGTGCATGCTCTCTTGGTTCCCCTCCCATCTTGAGTTCTTCTTTTCCCCTACAATTCACCTAAGAAATGAAAAGTAGAGAAAAGAGTAAAGTTTTTATGATTACTGAGGAGCTTTTAACCTTACATACGTGTCAAATACAAATCATAATAGCACCAAAGTACTTCCTAGGGAAACTCATACTATCCTCCATAAACCCACTCAATAAATTTCCAATCTTAGGAAATCTTTCCTTCTCTAGCATGTTTCTTGTAATAATTATCTATCACCATCAGCTCCATTTCCTTGTATAGGTCAGCTTGCTAGCTCGACTTTCTTTCTCTATAGACAGCTTGGTTGGCAATCCAATCAGCAACTAAATTACCCTCCTGAAATATATGAGAAATAAAACATTATCAAATTTATTTATAAGATTTTTAATTTCCAATATACTTCCTTTAATAATCCAAGTAACTGGGCTATTATTGTTAATCATATTAATAATGTTGAGCGAATCTCCTTCCAACCGAAGATTTCGATAACCAGAATCCACTACCATCCTCATAGTATAAAAAGTAGTTGTAGCCTCTGCTTTATGGCTAGTAGATATCCCTATAGGAATAGCAATAGCATCAACAATTGTACTAGTATGGTCCCTTAAAAAACCTCCACAACCTACATTACCAAGTTTTCCTTTTGTAGCACCATCAAAATTACCTTTAATCTTTCCTATAGGTGGAGAATCTCATTTAACATTCAATCTCTCATCATCAATTTTGGCTATATAGCCTTTAGTCTTCATAAGATTATTAATTTGGATTTCACCACTCAATTTTCTATGAGATTTGAAGTTTTCCTTGATTGCTCTGATAATATTGTGACCGAGAACCCACTTGTGAATTTCTTTGTCTCTAAAGATTCTATTATTTCTTTCTTTCTAGATTCCCCACCAGGGATGGGGTAGAGAGATTTTCCAAAGAAAACTAATATCAACATCCTTTGAAGGATAGGTCCAACTCTAGAAACATTGATCAATATTATTATGATGAACCCAATCTAAGTTCCAATAGAGTAGGATATAACTCCAAACTTTTTGATCGAAGCTGCAATTTAAGAATAGGTGATTCCTATCTTTATATTCCATTTTGCATAGACAACATTTGTTGACCACATAAACCCCTCTTTTTTTTCAGATTGTCCAAAGTTAAGATTTTGTTTTGAAGCAAGATCTAGAAAAAATATTAATTTTAGGAGTAAGACCTTTAATCCAAGCTTTAGCCCATAAAGGTCTATTTCCCTTTTCCATAAATCTAAAAAATAGAAGAAACTTTAAAACAACCTCTTGGTTCAATCCCCCAAACCATTTTATCTTCAATATGAGGATAAAGGCTAAAGGTATTCAATATTAACTGGATACTGGCAAAAACCATATTACTTTCATTAGGATTTAACCATTCACTATTAATCTTATAGTTCTCCACTAAAATACCAAAACTTTGTTTACAACTATCAACAAGAGTTGTATCCTCAAAATCCTCAATCAAAGGATGATCTAGAAGCCACACATCATCCTAAAACCTAATCTAATGCCCATTTCCCACTTTCCAAATGCATCCCTTGATTAAAACATTTTTAGGTTCTTGAACAACACCCCAAATAGAAGAAGAAGGTTGGACATTAGGACAAGATAGAAAATCAGACAAAGTAGGAGCAGCAAAAAGATATTTATGTTTCCAAATAGAACTCCACCCCTTATTTTCATGATAAACTCTCCAACCCTTCTTAGCAAGTAAATCTTTATTCATACTCCTAACAGACTTGATACCCAACCCACCATCCAATTTAGGCTTACAAATTTTGTCCCAAGCAATTAAAACCATTCTCCTCTTCTCCTTAGATCTAGACCTAAGGAAAGTCCTTTGGATTTTATCAATAGTATCAACATATTTTGTTGGAATCCTAAAGAGACTCAAAGCATAAGTAGTGGTACATTGGAGGCAAGCTTTAAAACGAGTGACTTTACCAACTTGACTCAACAAATTACCTTTCCATCCTACCAATTTCTTTTTGATTTTCTTAACAAGATCCTCCTAAAAAGAATATGAAGGATTAGGTCCCAAAGGGAGACCTAGGTAAATACAAGGAAAAGAACCTATAAAAAAATCAAGGATATTAGGAATCTTACCCTATCTAGAAAGAAGAGTGTTAATAAAATATAAAGAACTCTCATTCCAATTAATCAATTGACCAGAAACAGAAGAATAGAGATAAGGGCCTTTTTGAGATTCCTCGCCTCCCTACCTATACTTTACCTAAAACAATAGTATCATCCACAAATTGCTCATGAGAAAAAATAAGAGGATGAGAAGAAGGTCTCAAGCCTTTAATTTCCCCTATAGAAACCAATTTCCCAATATATCTGCCTAGATAGTTAGCCATTATAGTGAAGAAGATTGGCAATAAAGGATCTCCGTGTCTTAACCCTGTTGTCGATTTAAAGAAAGCAGTGGAATACTCATTAACTAGAACAACAACCATAGTAGTAGAGATCATCTACATAATAAGCTTAATGACATTGAAACTAAAGCCAAAAGATAATAAGATCTTATGGAGAAAGGACCATTCTACTCTATCATAGGGCTTAGCAATTTCAACTTTCATAATAAACCCATGATTATTAGAGAAAGACAAAGAGTGGATATTATCATGCACATAAATAATAGAGTTAAGGATTTGCCTACCAGGAATAAAACCATTCTATTGCTTGGATATAAGGGAACGAAGCATATTCAACAATCTCAAAGTTAGGACTTTAGAAATGATTTTATAAATTGAATTGCAAAGACTAATAGGCCTAAACTGATCCTGGAATCAACACCAATCTTCATTGGAATTAGATAAAGGAAATTAGAATTAATTTCCTCCAACATCCTTTTAGCCCCAAAGAATTCTTTAACAACATCACACACATCTTTACCAACCAATTTCTACTCTTTCTAGAAAAAAAGAAAAAAAAAACATAGGAAAACCATTTGGCCTTGGTGACTTGTCCCCTCCTTACAAGCAAATAGCTTTATAAATTTCCTCTTCCTTAGGAATAGTACACAACATTCTATTCTAATCTTTTGAAACCAATGAAGGAATAAAATCCAACAACTTAGCCTGATTACTCAAATCAATTCCAAGTTCTAAGGACATCAAAGAAGAAAAATGGGAAACCATTTCCTCTGAAATTTCCTTTTCACTAGTTAACTTAGTTCGTCCTTTATTAAGACTAGAAATTTGAGTTTTGGCTCTATGTCTCAAAGTTCACAAATGATTTTTTTTGTATTTGTGTCACCTTCATCTAGCCATATAGATCTAGATCTCTGCCTCCAATAAATCTCTTCTTTGGTAACAATGTCATGATACTCCTCTATCTTCTCATTTTTTCCATCACCAAATCCAAAGAGTACCCTTCCAGCTATATTCTATCTTGGATAGCTTGTAGATCCTCTTTAATTTTTTATTTACTATAAAAAAAATGTTCCCAAAAAATCTTTTGTTCCATACTTTAACTATCTTTTAACATTTCTGAGTTTAGTAGGCACTCAAAATAAAGTCGTTCCTTCAATATTTATGTTCCACCATTCAGCCAACCAATCCTCAAATTGTGGATGTTGCATCCACATTTTCTCAAACCTAAATAGAAATTTCTTTCTATTTTGAATAGCCTTTGCTCTAAATATCAACAGAAAATGATATGAACCTATCTTCTGGATAACCTTAAGATTACACACAAAATATTTTGTCCAATCTAGTGATATTAGAACTCTATCTAGGTGAGCTTGGATATAGTCATTACCAACCCTTTTGTTACTCCATGTGAAATAAATCCCAAGAAAATCTAAATCCATTAATCCTTCCTTGTTTATAAAATCCAATCTTCAATCCAATACACTAGCATTTCCCCCTTTTTTTCATGCTCATAAAATAGAACATTGAAATCCCCCAAAAAATCCATCTACCATAATAGTCATTACTCTTAATGTTAGATAAAGTAGCCCAAAACCTTTTTCTAGCATTCTTGTTATTAGGTGCATACACATTCACATTATACCATTCATTGTGTAGGGAAATACTCTTTATCTTAACCACCATAAAATATTTATTGGCATTTAGTAGTGTACCTGAAAATAAGGATTACTTCCACAATATCATCATTTCTCATGAGGCTCCTTCAGAGCTACTAGCCATAATACAGTAATTATTAAAAGATTTAAGCTTTTCAGCTTTCTCTTTATCCATTTTGGTTTCCTGAAGCACTAGAATATCTGGTTTGTGCTCTCTAACAAAATTTCAAACAATATCTAACTTATCAATACTATTCGTCCCTCTAATATTCCAAGTAATAATATTCATCATAACTTTTTAGGGGTAAAATCAAGAATAGTTACTTGTTTCCCATCAGCAATATTCTATAAGCTTTCATTTTCTCTGGTTTTCTTAGACTTTTTCCTTCCAGGTTTCTCTGGAGTTCCAACATTTGGTTTAAATTTTGGAAAGCAAATTTCTAGTTTACTACTTCGAGTCTCAACTCCTTTAGATAAAGTGTTAGCTTTCTTCTCTATTTTCTTTCTTTGACTTTGTTTATGTTTGGATTCTTTCTTATCTAAAATCAAATCCATACGTTTGGATTCAAGGATATTATCAATGGATATAATCTATTGACAAAGGGGAGACAATTGAATATGAGATTCAACAACTTGTATATTCTCTAATGTCAGTATACTACTTCTTTCCTCAAGAGTTTCTCCTTCCTCTATCTCTTCTAATTCTTATATATCTTCGTATTCTAGCTCTTTTTTTTCAAAAATAACCATTTGATTCATTGGGTCCACATCCTTCTCTTTTTCCTGCAAACTTGAAGTCTCCTCTACTTCCACCTACATTCCAATATCTTGATTATCTAGGATATCTTTACCTTCAACACCTTGTCAAGCATAGCTTTAGGTTTCCATAACCTTTTTTGGATCTTAGTTTCTTTCATTTTTTCCCACATAGACCAACTTTGGTTGATTTGTGATTTTCAAACGACAATTTTTTGCCCAGTGGCCCTTTTTTTACAGAAAAAACAAGCATTTGGAAGATCTTCAAAGACTATCTCTTGCATCCTTTTACCAAGTTTAAATTTAATTCCACCATTTGGGGAAGGTTCTTCAAATGAGCGACTTTCACATAGATTCTGGCACATTAAAGTTTTGATCTTGAAGTCATCACATTGTCAATAGCTATGAGTTCACCAAACGATCCAGCTATCCCCTTGAAGATTTCTTCATGCCAAAATGCAAGGGGTAAACTAGGTAGTTTAACCCAAAATGGAGTAGTTAAGAAGAAGGCATTAAATAGATCCATATTGGGCTCCCTTTTTTTAATCGTTAGAGTACTATTACCAAACGAACAAGGTCCATTGCAAACCACCATATTTAAATCTTCCTTATAGGTAAAAATAAAGGAAAAGAAACTATTCATCATAAGTGCAATGTCTACTTGACCGCAGAGTGCCCATTTCCTTTTGATCATATTTCTCAATGCATCAATATCAAGAGTAGCCCCAAGAAATTTTCCAACTAGGGTAAAATCCATTATCGAGATCAAAAAATCAATAATCAAATCTGGAATAAAGATTTGAAACTCACCTTTTGCTCAGTAGGATTTTGATGTAACCAGAGGAAAAGAAGATTTTCCTCCAGGTCTTCTCCCAAACAAAGAAGACCACTTGCATTGAGTTACTTCCAACTTCTCTTTCTTCTATTCCTCTGCACTATAAACATTTGCATTCTCATCCACATTCTTCAAGAAATTCCTTTCTTGCAGTGGGTCCCTTTTGTGAATGTGACAGTCAGGCAAAGGAATAGAAAGAACATCCTTGACCCCACTTTTTATGGAATAGGAACTCGATAATTTGTCTTTGTCTTCGATGGATCCATCACAAACTATGTCCGACCCTAAAATTCTTGCCGAGATCCTCGCTATTTGACTCCCTGCCCTTCCACAATCAATCCTTGGCACTAAGTTTCTATCTAACACATTCCTGCCTACCAAAGCTCTGACCATTTCTAAAAAAAAAGTATGGTAGTATATGTTAGATCCATACATAATCTTCATTTAGATGGTATCTTTCATGATGCTATCTACTTAGTGAGAGCTATTGTAGTGACATGGATTCATTATTGATGATGGATGTTCTTAATGTTTTTGGATATCTTGGAGGAGCTCTTGGATCTTGTTTCTATAAAAGATTTCTTTCACATTTATAATTTCAAGATTATTAAATATGGTTATCTTAGTATCATTTGAGATTGACATATGAGTTAGCCATGGAGGACTTGACAATCTTTGGTTGAAGTGTTGGCTTATGACTTGCTGGTTTCGAAAAATGATTCTTATAAATCATAAGATAATTTTGTATTATTCAATAATTTTCTCTACATTACTATTTGGAATGTTAGACATGCTCCTCGGAGCATGATTCTACTCAATGGTGTATACAATCTTCTCATGAGGAGATGTGAGATTATGTTATTAGTGATTTTTGATTATGCGATTGGAGATTTGATTGTGGTTTTTTTGGTTCTCTTGATAATGGTTACATGTTGACCATTTTATTTGGTTTTCACTAGTGAAATTATTTGTTCAACATCGCAATCTTGCTAATCATCTGTGAGAAAAAAAAACCTATCACAAATGAAGATCAATAAACATAAATTCACACAACAAATTGAAAAATGTGTTGATCCACAAAAGATTATAATAAATGAGCACAAGAAATCCTTATAATAGGAAGGATGAATGCAACCCTAGACTAAACATTAGAGGGAATTAGAAAAGAGTTTTACAAGTGTCGACATCATAATGAATGACAACATGTGCTTAATAAAGTTTAAGCTAGTGAAAGATTAAAGCACCTAAGTTTATATTAAATGAATAAAGTAATGAAAAACCTAATTATATAAATTGTTAGATAATGTCCAAATTACTCCTTCACTCCTATTAATTTAGGGGCAATCTAAAGATATCACAATGAATGCATAATGCGAAAAATTAATGTGTTTGAGTAGGAAGGCCAAATTGTGAATTTCTCATAACCCACTTACATATCAATTGCACAATAAATTCACAGAAAAAAGCTCTATCTAATTTATAACAATTAATACTCTGAGTTAATTAACTAAAACTAAATAGTGAAAGATCAGATGTTGATCAGGAGGTGGCCAAGATAATTAAGGATTTGGGAAAACACAAGAAGAAAAGTATTGGGAAAGGTTCGATGGGTAAAAGTTTCAAGTCTGAGGTTAATTCAGCTAAGGATTATAATGAAGAGGATGAGGGGATGGATACTAAAGAGGAAACTCTTGTGAAAAAGGAGGGTACTAGCAAGGTTTAGGCTCGTAGGAAGGTGGAAAGCCTGTCAAAGAGGAGAAGGGGAATTGAAAGTGAAGCCGGTCGGGATTTTGGCAAGGGTTAGGAGACAACTCCCATCGCCTAGGATGTCAGGAATGAGGATTATGGCAAGGAGAAAACTACTATATCTTTCAGCTCCAAGGGAAGGAAAATGATCTGTAGGAACTTTGAGTCTCGGACCATGAAGATGGGAATTGTTAGAGAGACTATTCAACCTAAGGTCTTAGAGGGAGATGATGGTAAAATCCATTTGGAGGAACTGATTATTCCATAATTGGTGGTTCTTAGCAAAAATGCTAGCAAGGTGGGGATGAATCTCCTCAACAATGCCCACAACAATATGGTCAATAACTTCTAGCCAATCAAGTGGATTTTCCATGAAACTGAAGAGCTAAAGAACAAGGTTATGAAGCTAGAAGGTAAGGAAGGAGATGATGGGTCTGATAGAATTAATATTCTAGAAACCAAGGTTACTGAGATGGATAAGAGATTGGACAAGATGGAGTGCACGCTTCATAGTTTAGCTAACTAGAGCCTTAATATTATCAAAGGATTAAATGATAATATCAAAAAAATGTAAGAGATGATGGAAGTTGGTACAAATGGGAAAGTTGACATAGTCAATGAGAAAAATAGGGCTACTGAAGTAGATGTTGACCCCTTGGCTGAAAGCCTGAGCTATAAAGTGAGGTCAAACAAGAGGAAGAGGGACAGGGAGGATACTCTAGAGGAAAATTAGTTGATGACTGAAGCAATAGAGACCATGGAAAAGTTGGAGCTCAAGACAGCTAAGCTAGTCAAAGATACGGTGCCTTAATTTGTTCTCTTGGCTTTTCTATTTTTTATGCCTGGTTTTTTAGTTTAGTTGGGTTTGCCTGCTCCTTTAGAGGCTATTTTGTCTTAGGACTAGTTTGCGGCCTTCCTTGGCCTATTTTTTATTGTTGTTCTTCTTTATGTCTTGAACTTTATTTCAGTATTGTTTTGTTTACTATGGGATTTTAGGAACTCGTTACAACCTATTTTACTTAATCAAAAAGTAAATGGCGGAAGAAAAATAATAGAAGCCAAACAAAATTAGACAATAACACAAATATACTCAAGAAATGTCATGTCCCCTTTCTAGAGACACAATTCCTACAATAGATTTGCCTATCATTGACTCTCGTAGGCAAATGATTTTGGAGAGAGAGTCATATCATTGCCGGATGATTGCATTTTTCCCTTGGAGAGTATAATTAATCCTACATCCACTAAATGGGGCCTACATGTTCTAATGTTGAATTGATATTGCACTTTTAATTTTATAAAGTTATTTATTTAATTTTATAATAAAGTGCATTATAATAAGATATTACAAAAGACGTTTCTGGAAGCTTCTAGTGACTTCTCAAAAAGGTGAATAAATAGAGGACAGGAGGCACCCATTTGGGACAAGAGGATTTTGTGGATTCAACTACTTATCATATTGGAGCAATTTGTGGTCTTCGGTCTGCAAATTTCCATTAGGTCTTTGGGAACGAAAACTCCCTTGGATCTGCATAACTGAGGAAGTGAGGTATCTTTTGAAGGGTTGCTCATTGGAGATGGTATTCAACCATTTCATGAAGGAAAAATCTGAGAAGTTGTGAGAATTTGAGTTCTTGCAAGGGTTCAGAGTTCATCATCTTTATAGGATCAATTGGTCAAGTTCAGGAGAAATATGTGCATTTTCGGATGAGTTTGTGATCAGGTCTGAATTCATATTTTGTTCATAACTATTCACAACGTAGGAGTCTGAATTTTTGCTCAGGGAAGGGTTATATAATACCCTAAGGCGTCTTAGATTATACCAAATAAGGCACCCAATACACAACCAATTATTTGTTGATCAGGGTCGTACATGTTAGAGCCGTACTAGGCACAGGACACAAAATTGCTTCCATTGAACAAACTGTCTAGAAATTGCCTTCGATATTTTTGGGAGTCATTTAATGTACACTAGGCGATTCATCATATATCAGTTTGGGAACTGTTTGGAGGGCTGAGATATTATATATTAAAATCGTACCAGAGTCGTACAGGTACGACAGTACTGCCACCATTCAGGAATTTACACCAGCAGGGTCACAGACCAGTAGGAAAAGGAAAGCCCTGCGTCCAAGTTTGAAGGCCTATGAATCAGAAATAGAGAGGCTGTGTGGGAATTTTCAGGCCCTACGGTAATTGTATGGAGGTCCATGTTGCTCTTAAATGACAGACGTCTAGACACAAGAGGCAGCAAGTAGGATTGTGAGGGGCAGATACATACAACTGATCCTATCCTGGCCACTAAAGGAATTATCAGAAATTGAAGCATGGCATGTTGGAGTGGGTAGCAGCTGTTGGCGAATCTTCTTCAAATCTCAGGTTCTTGATATTGATTTATTGTTTTAGGATTAAGATCAGAACTGTGTATGCTCAAATGTTGTTACCTATAATTGCAATATTACAAAAATTTCTATTTGCACTAGAGTTTGTACGGATCAATCTCTGAATACTCATAACAGTAAAATTTTCCTAAATATTGTTGGTAACTATTGCTCATCTATTTACTTGGTGAATTGTTTCAAATATTATATCTTCATACATTTATGGTTGCATGCTAAGTGTTTGACGGATTGCCAAAAGTCACTTTGGATAACCTTTATAGTAAGGGTCATCTCAAGAAACCCCAACTTGGGGAAATACTTGCAACGATTGGATCTTCTATTTAGCCTAACAACAAGATTTCCCTTCCAGAATACAATAGATTTTGCTATTGCAATATTACATATATAGAGCCCAACTACTTTACTTAGCTTGCGAGAAAATAATGCTTTCTTTCTTTCTTAGGCTTTAAATCATATATAAAATCACTTCATGTTTTTGTCAAACTCACAAACTTAGAAATATTCTTTTAAAGAATAAAAACAAAGATGCTGCTAAATATCCAACTCAAGTTGCTTTAAAGCAACTTCTCTCCACCTTTCGAGCTTAACAACAAAAAACTAACACTCCTTAGTGAGGAAGTATTTCTACACAACACCCAACTTATCTTTGAAGAATACATACTTATTCTTCACCAAAGCTTTGTTAGTATGTCTATCATCTGTTAGCCAATAAGAAAGTACTAGAGCTTTTCGATTCAATTCTCCAGTTAATTTCTAATGAAGAAAACCTGCAACTGCACCTTCTATCCATCTTCAAGAGCAATAACAGAATACAAGATTGTCATAGCAGTTATACAAAAATAACTTCAGCCTCACAATCATCTGTTCGCCAAGAAAACAACTCTCATTGAATGTGCACACACAAAATTGTGCTAAAAACTGCATTGGGAAGACTTTGAAAAAATCACAACTGAAACTAGCAATTTCTATCCACAAGAATAATTGCCTCGGCTTCCCTTGTTGAAATTTTCTTTCTCCCTTCTGCCCCATTTTTTCTTGGACATCTCTTCCTTTCTCCTTATATTTCCAAGAAATTTCTTCCTTTTGATATCTAGGGAACTCTCTTCTCCTCAACATATCAAGGAAATCTCTTCCTCTCAAAATATTGAGGAAATATCTTCGTTCAAAAAATTTCTTCCTCAATATCTCCATGCAACACATTCCTTCTCATTGGATCGACAACATGCAAACCCTGTGCCAGAGAATGATTGTTGTAGCCACCTTGCAACCTACCTTTTCTCAATCACTAGTTGCTATAGCCATAAAAGAAATTACGGACAATTTTTTTGTTTGTAATTTGTGTCATAGATCTTGGCTTTGTATTAAGAGTTCATAGCTCTGATACCATGTTAATTTCTTAAAACCTAGTTATAGATCAATTGCACAATTAATTGACAGAATGAAGCTTTATCTGATTTATAACATTTAATACTCTAGGTTAATTTAACTCGAACTAAATAGCGGAAGCAAAATAACAGAAGCCAAACACAATTAGACAATCACACATAATATTGAGGAAACCCCAACTCGGGGAAAAACCTGCAACTATTGGATTTTCTATTCAACCTAACAACAAACTTTCCCTTCCAGAATACAATAGAGTTTGCTACTGCAATCTTCCATATATAGAGCCCAACTGCTTTACTTAGCTTGCATTAAAATAATGTTTTCTTGGTTTATTAGGCTTTAAATCATATATAAAATCACTTCCTATTTTTCTCAAACCCACAAACTTAGAAATATTATTTTAAAGAATAAAAACAAAGCTGTTGCTAAATATCCAACTCAAGTTGCTTTAAAACAACTTCTCTCCACCTTTCAAGCTAAATTAAACAATAAAAAACTAACACAAATGAGGTATCCATGTACAAAGCAATGGAAACTCTCTTTACTAAAGAAAAAGAGAAAAACCCTATCGAATAAAACCCATCTCAAAAAGAGAGAAAAATACATAAAAAGGTACATATAACTAAGCATGAAGGACTTTGGATATGGTCTCCCAAGTATTTAGTTGAGCACATCAATACAATAAATAGCCCCTCCAAAACTGTGCTCCAAACTTGATTTCTGGGAGTAAGAACTTTATTATGAGACCTCTCATCTCTGCCATCCCCACAAAGCTAGCCATTTCTCCTTAATTTTCCAAGATTTCCATGAAACAACATGCTCTGATGAGATCTAAGGCATCCAATACTTGATTATAATAACATTTCTTCTTAAGATGATTTCTCCTTGAAGTTGGTTAGGACATTTGTAGTTACCATCTTCATGAAAATATGAAAATTTGTTGAGCAATGAGATCACGGGTCCTCAACATCATTATAATAAGACATTGCTTGGATATTATTGTATGAGTCCACATTGGTGAGATTTTTGGTTTCTCTTATTTGGATCAAGATGTTAATAGGAATCTTGATATTGTTCTTGTAAGTCATTTACATTAGTTTTCTAGTTTGAAAAAGAGGGCTTTTTATTCCCATTCTACCTCTCTATTAAGACAATTATTGAAGCTTAGTTTCTAACTTGTCTTACCTTTGTTTTTTGACTATGGACTTTTTCCAAAACTAACTTTCGATGTTGTGCTAAAGATAAAAATATTAAATATTTTTATTGTTCTCTTGTATTTTTTGATTTTCATCTCCTCCTATTGAACATGTTTTATTTATATTTTTGATTGCTTTGCAATTATATCTAAACAATCCATTAATTTAATTCATCTTATAAAAACATTTTCCAAAATTTTTACACTCTCTATATATAGCAGCAGATAGACGCAGTGCTCATTAAATGTTGTCATCATTGGAGATTAGATCACAGGGCAGCAACAAATGCCACGGAACTCCCCTTTCCTCAATCGAAGACATTCAAAGGCGCCTAATTCCGCCAAGTCCTACTCAAAATACAAATAATAATAACAATGCCCCGTAAGTAAACTTTTTGCTCTATCGTTTACCCTCAATAACATGAAAATCTACTAACATTCTTGGAGCTTGATCATATTTTAGAATTCAGTCCACGGGAATATCTGCTGAAAAATATCTGGTATGCAATTATGTTTCCTTTAATATTTGAGATGCAACACGTAAAATTTCAGGGATAAATTTAGAATTTAAATAAATTTCGGTAAATTTACTTAAATCTCTTTCTCATTCGGTATATAGAAGCGGCTGTCTCTGAATGCCTGGTATATAATCGATTTCAGCAACAAATTAAGTAAAATCTCACCAAACTTGTTTTGGTTGTAAAATATCCAAGAATTGAATGACGAAACGCGCCAAATTTTGGTCTACATTTCAAACTTGTTAACATTGCACCAAATTCGGGTTTAAAATGATATGCTTCAGTTCAACCAGTAATAACGTCTTATGTTCTGAAAGCTGCTTTGAGATATGTATTCCAAATTCTATAAATTTAGTTACAAATTACAGAAAATGTTAAGCTTTGGAAAAAGTAAATCCGAAGCACTCAATGATGCATTACTAAAATTCTTAAGTGAAATTTAAAGGTCAGAAAAACATTTTAGAAAATCCGTCTGAAGTGTTGCGTATCGTAATTTGAGTAGCAGGTCTGCATTATTTACAGCAATTCTGCAGCGCTAGAGCTTTTACCAAATAGTCGTCTGAAGATTTCTTTAAATTGATAAATATAGCAAAATTATATCAAGGTACAGTAAACTTGAAGCTCGGGGAAGTTGCGATAAATTTATTTTAAAAGAACGATCAATGTGCTTGTGTGTGATTTTTTTCTTCATTTTTGTTAATTTCAAACTCATTCTTTCAAAAAAAAAAGTTTTGGCAGTTATCTCTGTTTTTATTGTTCGAACTTATATTTCTTTTGAGCAATTGAAGGCAGCAAGGACACAGCACCTATTGCGTTTCTTAAACGTTTGAAACTATTCTAGAAATTGTTAAGACAATCATTTCAAACAAAACAGAGTTAGTAGCTTTTCTTTTTTACAAAACTCGGTAACTTGTACCAAATTTTTTTACCAAGACTTACTAAATTGCGATTCTCAGCGGTAAGAATGTATGATTACGATTGATTTTCAGCTTATTTCGATTCAATTTCCGGAATCTTTACGCTGAGTTCTTCATCTTGGATACTTTTGACGCTTATTGAGGTGATTCACGAGCATCTTGTGGAATTTCTGAGCTACGTTCATTTATTTCGCTGCCGCGACGCTTTTGAAGTTTGAATACATTTTATAACCGTTGAAATTTGAGTCCATGCCATCGTTGCCGCCCACCTACCTCCAGCCACAATGGAAAAGGAATCAGCGGGAGATTTTGAGCAGGATGGAGCTTGGAAATAAGAAAGGAAAAGGAATCAGGGGCCAAGCATTAATGGGATAGGAATCCACCCTTCTCCCCACTCTTCCCTTACCCGCCCCCCACCGATAAAAGAAGTCCAATTCTGAAAAGGCTGCATGAGCAGAAAAGGAGGCTGTCCATCCCATACTTAATTTGTGTTTTGATCTCCTCGGTAGTTCTGAAAGTGGGAAGACAATTTGTGCTTTCTGTCATTTGTGTAATTTTATGTATACAAGACTTCATTTTCAGTTCATAAGAAAGACGGATTGTTCATTCTGAAGCTACTCTTTTCACTTGTTGATCACCATTGACCTGGGTTGATTTTCCTGTATAACGTTTGCCTGCAAAACTAGTTATCCTGTTCTGTGCTTAGTTCGTAGCTCGAGTGGACTGTTGTAGGTCTCTACAGTTGTATGTATGCGCAACTGTACTTCCGTTTTAACTTACAGCAACAGGAAAGCTGAGTGGGAGTCCGCTGATGTTGGGCTTAGTGATTGCACAAGTCCATGCTGATCTTCTTTTAGGCTGCGTGAGTTGCTTTCAATAATGCAGCCTCTCATCATCAAGCTGAGAGTGTAACGAGTGAAACTGACTAGTTTTGGCACTATTCCATCTGTATGTGATGCCATCAGCTTTGTATCAGAGTATAGGGTACCACTAGGGGAAAGAGAGTACTAGACTTTGGCTTAGGGTTGGAATTTATTAAACAAGTAGTTATTTTGAGTGTGTCTCCCCATAGCAAAAATGTTGCAGCAAGAAGGTCGCAGATGTGGAATAAAGTGAAATTTAGGATAGCATGATATAATCTTGAAGGAGAATAATAATGGCAGAGGTTGATCTAGTTAATTTGTTGCAAGTATAATAGATGAGGTAGTAGAGGTGATCAGGGGAGTGAAACAACGTTAGATGCCCTAGAGACAGAAAATAAGGATAAAAATTCATGAAAGAGCTAATAGTAAAAGTTAAGAGGAAGGAGTTGATGCAATGGGACAAGGTGGTGAAAACCTAGATGTGGGAGAGACAAAAAGGATAAGAGCTATCTCCAACATTGGGAAATGAATGAAAACTAAATTACCAAGCTTCTTGAAAAGTTTGGAATTTGATGGGTTGATAGATTGGCTAACAGGAATGGAGAAATATTTTGAGTATGATGCGGTGAAAGACCCTAGAAGAGTGAAGGTTTCCTAAACAAAGCTGGAAGGATATGTAGCACTTGGTGGAAGGAGGTACATGTTGAGAAAAAGTAGAATTGGGAGAATAAAATACCCAATGGGATAGGACGGTGAACAGGATGATGACTAAGTTTCTGCTAGGTGACTGCCAATTAGAGCACAAGGAATTGCAGAACCTGTGGCAAAGAGAACTGGTGTGAAGGCCTATATAGAATGTTTTTACAAGATTTGAGCTATGCTCTGGGTTGCTGGGCTAACCTGCTGATTCCTCTTGGTTATCAAAAAACAGATTTCCTTTAGGTCATCATAATGAATTAGACCATGAAAAGGTAACTGAATACATCAGCATGATAAAGTTTTGGACAGTTGAAGAGGCTTACCAATATGTTCTGAAGGCCAAAGAAAATATAGCTAGGAGCAATCAAAGGTAGAGCTGGATTCGGTAAAGGTAGAGGGCAATTGGCAAAGAAAATATAGCTGTCCTAAAGAAGCCGACCCTGTATAGAGCCAGAAACTAAGTTGCTAGATTCACACCTAGACTCCTCCAAGTCAGGTTCAATTCTGCACAAAAATTCTGGTCCTCGTCAAATTTGTTGCTAATTCTGCCAGTCACCAAAATTCGCTGTGAATTCTGACAGAAGGATGTGGGAGGAATTTGCAGTAAATATTGAGCGATTGGTTTTCAGCAGATGAATCTGAGCTGAATTTGCTCCAAAAACTTCTTTTTTGACCTTCTTTATTTATTTTTTCTAATTTGGTCTATTCAACCCTCCAATCCTGAATGTGACTGCTAAGAAGGCCAAAAAGGTTGTTTTATATGGCAGTTGTGTATGAAAAAGGAAACTTGTTGCCTTTATTGCCCAACTTTCTTGTTTGGTTGCCATTGCTGAAGGAGTGTTGACAGGTGATGGTTGCATGCTCTAAGCTTGTTTGTGAGCTATTACTATGTGGTTGTGGGTGTGGACAATTCCTCAAGGACATTGATATGGTGGTGTAGTTTGACAGTTTGTTCATGTCATTTGGACTAAAACGCTAATATCTATGGTGGTCTGGTTTGTTATGTTGCTTTAATATTAGCATAGTGGTGTATTAACTTATATGCTGCTGCATATACATACATACATACATGCATACATGCATGCATACATGCATGCATACATACATACATACATACATATATATTGTATAGACGAACCCAAGAAAAATTGGAACCCAACCCCAAAAAAACATTTAACAAATTTGAAACCCTATCTCAAACCCAAATTCAAACTGACAACTTAGGCCAGAAATGATTGAACTACAAGAAAACCTTATCTTATGAGAGGTAGAGGTAGACTTCGAAGAATCCAAGGTAAGGTTTTTTAGGGATTTTTTTACAGGCAGACAGTCAAAATACCAATTTTATGAATGTCCACAACATAGTCCAGAAGAATCAAATGTAATGTTCAAACAATTGGGGTTGAAAAGTGCAGCTTACAACAACTTCCTGTAAGGTGCCATAGCCATGGTGTTGCTTTAGAATGTGACAGCTTGATGAGAAAGCAATCCATGATGAGAGAAGTCGTCGTGTCTCTTGCCCAACTCCAATTCCCCTAGTGCCAAGGGCTCATCTCATCATCTCTCTCCCTCTTGATGAGAAAGCAATCCATGATGGGAGAGAAAACACCTACTCTTTGGAGAGGAATAGCTGAATGCACACTCTCACATTATTGACATCTAAAGAAAAATAAGTGGACAGTCTAATGATACTACTAGGAGCGGGAAAATAGTGATATACCTTTGGAAGTGAAGTGCCTGGGAGAATTTGAAGACATTGTAACCAAGGAGTTGCCAAAATGAAAAAAGTGCCATCTCTGAGAATTGTTGTTGGTAAAATTATAAAACAGCCGACGGGTAGATTAGCATGTAGTCGGTAATTGTTATGTAGCCGATGGAACCCTTCGGGAAGGTTCTTCAGAATGGTATATGTACAACTTTGGATCATCATTGTAATCATCATGGGAAGCACTATGTAATCTCTTCAGCATATATGTGAATAATAAAAGGAGTACTGCTGTGTTACATGTTCTTGTCTCTTGTCTGTATGCATTAAACTATTTACCCCATATATGCAACTTACCAAGTCCAGACATAGTAAGGATTGACAGATTGGGAGCTCTTTCTTGATTCTATGGGTGGTGGGGCATGGCCGTTCTTAGTTGGTGGAGCGATTTGTCTGGTTAATTCCGTTAACAAATGAGACCTCAGCCCACTAACTAGCTACGTGGAGGTTCCCCTTCGCGACCAGCTTCTTAGAGGGACTATGGCCTCCTAGGCCATGGAAGTTTGAGGCAATAATAGGTCTGTGATCCCCTTAGATGTTCTAGGCTGCACGCGCGCTACACTGATGCAACCAATGAGTTTCTCTCCTTGGCACGAAAGGTTTGGGAAATCTTGCCAAATTGCATCCTAATGGGGATAGACCATTGCAATTATTGATCTTCAATGAGGAATTCCTAGTAAGCATGAGTCATCAGCTTGCATTGACTACGTCCCTGCCCTTTGTACACACCGCCCATCGCTCCTACCAATTGAATGATCCAGTGAAGTGTTCGGATCGCGGCGACGATGGTGGTTCCTGTCGGCGACATCGTGAGAAGTTCATTGAACCTTATCATTTAGAGGAAGGAGAAGTCGTAACAAGGTTACCGTATGGGGTAAATAGTTTAATGCGTACAAACAAGAGACAAGAACATCTAACACAGCAGTACTCCTTTTATTTTTCACATATATGCCAAAGAGATTACATAGTGCTTCCCATGATGATTACAATGATGATCCAAAGTTGTACATATACCATTCCGAAGAACCTTCCCGAAGGGGCCCGTCGGCTACATAATGATTACCGACTACATGCTAATCTACCTGTCGGCTGTTTTATAATTTTACCAACAACAAGAATCATCCATCATCACATTTATTTAGTCTCAGGAGTGAGTTTACAAAATAGGGTTGCTTATAGATTGACCCCTGCAGAAAATAGAGGCAAACAAACAAGTACAGGAGGTACTGAAAATATGTCTGATTAGAGAAAGCCTATGCTTATGTGCGGTCTCAGTTGTGTTAGCACAAAATGAGGACTGAATGAAGGATGTGCAATAATCCACCTACCATCAGCAAAATTATTATCAGTTTTGGTTTCTTTTTCCTAGAATGGATGATTTCATGGGCTTGGGAATGCTATGTATTTTGGTAAAATTGATTTAAAAGGAAAATACCATTAAATTAGGGTAAGAGAGGGTGATGAATGGAAAACCACTTTTCAAAAAAAAAGAGGAATTTGCAAATGCACCTAGCATATTTATTTAGTTAATGAATGAACTGTTGGGATCATTCTTGGGAAAATTTGTAATTGTTTATCTTGGCGATAATATGAATTTCAGCAACAAGGAAGAACATTTGTTGCATTTTAGGCAAGTTTTGCTAAAGCCTAAGGATAAATTGCTGAATAACTGAAAACAATGTAGTTTTGTAAAGGAGATGATCTATCTAGGGCTTGTTATCTCACCAAGGAAGCTATAAGTAGATCCAAAAAGCTGTGAGCCATAGTGGAATGGCCTTCTCTAGGATTGCACTTGGGGTCTGATGTTTCCATGTTCTAGTTAGCTTCTACTGTAGGTTTATTTATAATTTCAGTAGGGTTTGTGCACCCATTGTCAAAACTATGTGGTAAAGTAGAAAAGAGTTCAAGTCATAAAAGAAATGGATAAGAGCTTTGAGTTGTTAAAGAAGAAAGACACCAAAGAATAAATGGTAGCCTTGCAAAATTGTAGAGAATAATTGATTAGTGGGACAGCCATAGAAATGGTTCTCAGCCAAGAGAACAGACCCACAGTTTATTGCAGCTTAAAGCTCAATGATTCCAAGAGTATGTGTTCTATTTATGATCAAAGTGTTTTCTGCTATAATGCAGGCACTAAAGAAATCGTGACACATATTATTTCCTCTCTAAGGAATTTGTTCTCTACATAGACTACCATGCTCTGCAACTTATTAATAGCCAAACTAGACTAAATCAATAGCATATGAAATTGGTTGGGTTTCTAGTCCTACAAGGTTATATGTTATACTTTGGTTCTGAAACATCATAGTGAGATTTCAAACTAAGTTGTAGATACTTTAAGGAAGCAGCATTATTGATAGAGATAAGGGATGGCGTAGTTGGTGTTGATGCCATGAAGGAGCCATACAAGGATGATTCAAAATTTTAAGATAAGTGGGCAGCTTGAACCAAGCATCCTAGCAAGGAATCTAGATAGAACACCGTGGGTGGATTCATTCATTAAAGATGAACTCTTATTTAAGGACCATAGCTATGCGTACCTTAATGGCTGATGAGAGAGAACCTAATAAGAGAGAAACTTTGTGGCAGATTGTGTAATGTCCCCAATTTCATAAGTTTCTTAATTAGGTTAATTAACTAATTGGTCCAAAAACTTAAATATCATAAGGATTTCTCTAATTAATTAATTAAATCATTCAGTAGAAAGGGGACCCAAATTAATAATATAGTGCTGGCCTATTGTAAATCTCTAGACACATCTTGGAGGCCTTTATAAGGAGATGGTTAGGCATCGTAAATCATCATGGAATGTATTTGACTCTTCTTGTGTTTCTAGAATTGAAGGCTAATGGTAGTTTGCATGGAGTTTCAAAGTTGCAAGATCCTCCCTATTCTGCATTTGTAGTTTTGGTGGGAGTAACTCCTCACCCTAGTCTGTCCTTGGAGATATCGCTCCAGAAATTTCACTTTGTGCTTCATCACCGGAGCTATCTCTATTGTGTGGAAATACATTTATAGTATCTAGTTCTTGTCTATTCAATGTTGTTGGTGTATACTCTATGTTGATGATCCTATTTTGTAATAATCTAATAACAGAGGGATTATCTATGATTGAAGTGGAACATTACTATCCAAAGCCAAAGGGTGCCAAGTGTAGTTGATTGAGGGTTGAAGGTGTTGAAGGTAATTTTCCCTTGGGTGCTTCCTTGGATACTTCCTTTGGTTATTATCCCTTGGGTTCTTCACTTAGGTACTTGCCCTCAGGTGCTTCCTTAGAGTACTTCCCTTAGGTATTTTTCCTCAAGTTCTTTCTCTCGAGTTCTTTCCCTTAGGTACTTGTCTCGAGTATTTGCTCTCATGTGCTTCCCTCAGGTATTTTCCCTCGATTACTTCCCTTAGGTGTTTTCCTCGGGTGCTTTCCCTCAATCACTTCCCTCGGGTAATTTGCCCTCGAGTATAGTGGTACATGATGTGTACTGGAAAATCCAGGTACTGTGCAATTAGGTCCATTACAGTGGTAGTAGAGTCAAATTCCTGTTAGAAATGGATTGGCTTGAGTCGCTGAAAAAAAAAAAAAAAAGGATTGGATTGATGGCGGATGAAAGACAAACATGTCCCTCAAGGACTACATAGACCCGAGGTTGAGGTTCTCATCCTCCAATGGTAATAGGACCTATAATATAAATCTTAGTCAGGTGAGAAACAATGAGGTAATTAGCGATGTGAGCCGTACTAATAAATTCATGCCTACATTGCAACCGCAAGATAATTCAGACAAGAACGAGTCAGCAATTGTCCCTTCAATTATAACACATCCAAATTTTCAAAAGGGTGAAGATTGCACAAATTTTGTTGAGCTAGCACCCGATGATCAACTTGATGGAAATGTAGGCTCTATTGATGACGCTTTAAATGATCATGTTGTACTAGTGGTTGATCAACTTCATGAAGATGCTATCAATGATCTCTTGTAGGAACAACTACAGTTTGTTGATTATGGAGTTTATTTGTTGGTGGAGCATGAGGCATGCATGATTCTAGGTGGTTTTTATACCATAATAATACTTTGTTTGTTAAGGTGTAGAATAATAAAATAGTTGTTTCCAAATGGTGTCTGTTAGCATCAATTGGTGGTCTTAACAAATTGTAATGGAAGGAAGCAAACTATAATCATGATTGTGGAAGGTGATGGAACCTCAAATTTTTGCAAAATTAAGGCCTCCATTTATATACTATCTTTTCACTCAATTTTACCAGCATATGTTGACAAAAGCTGGAGTCTGAAATCTCTTAGTGTGAATTTTATGATGCACTCTCGAGTAGATCTTGGAATATTTGGGTATCATCCAAAAGCGGCACAACCACAGAGTTATTATCCAAGGCCCTATCATTCGCCCATGATAGGTTTTATAAGGTCAGAAATGATTGATGGAATGGTAGTGTCATACAGATAGCTTTCAAACAGATCTCAAATTGGAGATATGCCACAGTATTTGTCAGAGGATCCTAAATTAGTAAAGCTGGAAGTTACCAATCAAATTTGTCATAGGACAAAACAAATTCCAAGAGTCTTATGCTTGTGAATGGCTATTGCGAATAGCAAGCAGCGGTAAAACAAAGTGAAAGATGCATATATTCTACCTATTATTATTTATTCAGAAATTATATGGAAAATCAAAGGAGGGTTTATGCACAACCTAGTATATAACGAAAGTTGGACACTATAATGATGTGCAAGAAAAGAATACATTTCAGTTACCTATGCATGATATTGGAATCACTGATGCAGATGGTCCTACACTCTGCTCGTCTCAGAAATTTCAAGATCCTGAATGCAATCAAAATAATAATATGCTGATTGTAGCATTCTGGTCAGTAACTATGTTGAGCCTGGGACCTTGCAGGATGGTATTAATTCTTATATGGTAAAACGTTAGTGCATAGATGAAGTGTTGTATATATCACAAGATTGAAATGTTACGAATGTTGAAGGCATTGTTCTCTATTGGCATCATACATGGGGATTTGAGGCCTGACAACTTACTTATTCGCCACAATAGTGATGAATTCTACAAAGAATGTAATCCAACAATGATGATAGGGTGCAGTAATGTTGATAGTGTTTCCAGGGACTCATCTGCAGCATGCGAAGAAATGCAATTAAGCAAGGATTTTGTATAGAAGTTGGTTTGTCAGCTAGAAAATGTGAAAATGCAAGACATGACTCACCAAGTATATCTGCAAGCAACAGTTGGCACAGTATAAAGGATTGCGGATTGATTCAGTCTCCTATTATCACCATTTGAGAAAAGATGTTGGAGACTTAATATAAATTGTCCTTGATAAATTATATAGGATTGTCAACATGCCAGAGTGGAGCAATCATCGTCATGAGAGATAATGAACAGACGTTTGAAATCTGGTGAATATACTGGAAAGAAATTCAATGCTATTTGTCACTTTTTGGCTATCAAGTTCGAGGAGCTTTATCATCGAATTTTAACTGCAACTGTGCATATGCCCTTGGTCATATTTCTTATCATCTCATAGGGGCAGGTTTGAAATGGTTACATGGCACACTAATCGTTCCATGAACCCTCTTGACTGTACAGGAGCCTCCCAAGAAAGGATTCCGTATTATCTGTTACTAACCTATGTTTGATAATAAGTATCTAACGTTATTGAGGTTTGATTGCAGGTACGAAATATGTTTCAGGCGTTGAATCAAATGCGATGAGAAGCAGCGGATTTCCTTAAAATGGAAGCCAAACACCTATGGATTTGGTCTCTCAGCGGAGAGAATGCCAGCTAAGAAGATTGAAGATATCTGAAACAGTGAAAGAAGAACCGTAATAAATCAGGAGATACTGAGGAGCGGGAGATTTTTGGGAACCACAGTGAACACAAGTTTTGGGAATAAAGACTGAACCGAGAGTGGTGATGTTGAAGGATATTTAAGCATAAAAAATGTGAGCCGTTTGACCATTCACGGCAAATGATGAAGTGTTTCTCTTTTCTGAGATCACCTTCAGCGGAGAGAGATGAAAACGTAATCACCAGCGCTTGGAACAGGTTTTCCAACTTTAGCAAGTATTGGTCATGGGAGTGACTCATCTATGGCTAATCAATCACTATGCAAAGGTGTGAATATCAGGATTATTATTGCATGGATGAGTCACTGCTTGAGGAACCCATTTTGTATGCTTAGTCATACAGTTATATAATTGATAGGAAGTTATTAAAAATCATATTCACTTATTTATTTATGTTAGTAATTGGGATTAGGTGCGGTGAAAGGATATGTCCATTCTTCACGCACCTTTTGGTGTTTTATAAATAGGAGATATAAGAATTAAAAGGGGGAGGAGATATTGATATTCATTCTTATTTTTAAATTTTTTTTATCTATCCTATGCACAATGATATGTTATATTATTTATTTGGCGGAGAAATGAGCAATTGAACAAAGCTTCTGGGTTTTGAATTATCGAGCAAATTTATATCCGAGTCCAAGATTGAAATTTGCAGTAGATTGATCATCCGTGAGGAGTGTCTCTACGTATAATTTTTATTTCTGGCACAGTCTGTAAGAAGTATTCATTTAATTTATTTGCATTAGAGTTTTAATTTTTTATTTAGTTATGTCCTTTATAAACGTTTTTTATTATTTTCTATAAATATTCTAATATTTGGATAAGTGGATTGGGTCGTTATTGCATTTTAAATTAGATGAACTTAAATATTGTGAAATACTTTATTGTTTCCGTATTTATGTCTTATTTGTCTCCACAGGAGTTAAGGTGCATTTTAGACTAATTTAAATTGCATTCATATAATTGATCCGTCGTGTCTGAATTATTAAATTTATTTATAGTTTAATATATTGAACTTTATAAAGTTGTACGTTTCAACTTATAATGTTGACTCCGATTGCCCGTTTAATTAGGCACTGGTCTTTAACTCCTGATTCATAATCCATATGCTGGCAATTGTTTCATTTCTTTCCATTGAAGAATTAATATATTCATTCATTGCAATCATCTATAATAATCACTTTTATTTAAAAACATTCGTACAATTATTTACTTTTATTTTTTCGTAATTTGTAAATCCTTCTATAATTCTTGCCATTTTGAAAGCTTTCATTGCATTCGCGTTCTAGTTGATCTGTTTTATGTGTCTTGGATCTAAGTGTTTCGTCCAAGGCCAAGTACACCCACCTCGGTTTTGCAGAGTCAGAAGTGCAGGGAACTCGGACTGTGTTGTTCAGTTCCGTCATGTTGGCCTTAACTGGTTGGATATCCCAGCGTCGAGCAGGCAAGGCTCGTAGGATTCCAATCTGCGGTTTTGGGAACCAACAGAAGGAAACTATAATGTTATGAAAAGCCATATCATTCTATCATATCTCCTTGTATGCTGTACTTTTTTGTCGATTCTCTTTGGTTAATATTGTATGTTGAATGGTTATAATTGTTGGAGTAATAGGACTGCTGCAAGTGTAATTGCATTGCCATGTGTTTGGTATATGTTTTTCAAATGCAACTATCAATATTTATATGGAGAATGAGCTGTGAATAGACATGTCTCTTCAGGGACATGTTTATTCATGATATTAATCATTATAATTTTATACATACATATATGTACATATACATATATATATACAAATTATATATTATCTCTTTCTCTAATATATAAATAATAATAAAATATATATGTATATATATATATATATATATATTTATGCACATCTCATATATATATATATATATATATATATATACACACACACATATACATATCTTCGCTAGAGTTTATTAGACTGAAGTTAGAAAACATTAACACAACCTCTTAGCTAGGGAGGATAAACACATAACCATATAATACCTCAATGTAATATAAGAAAATTGAATGTCAACTCATTTGACATTATGGTGTCAACTCATTTGACATTTGAATATCAACTCATTTGACATTTGATTTCTTGTATGTCGACTCATTCAAAATTTGTATGTCAACTCATTTGACATTTGAATGTCAACTCATTTGACATTCACTAAGTTCCTTTGAGTAATAGGCTCCTGAATGTCAAGCTGCAAGATATTCACCAAGTAATGTGAGTAATGGCCTCCTGAAGTCAACTTATTTGACATTCACCAAGTACTTTGTGTAATGGACTCCTAAACATCAATTTGCATACCATTCACCATGTATTCAAAGTGTTTATAAGGTATGTGCATTCACATTCTCATAATGCGTACCATATAAACATCCGCAATGCAAAGTATAATCTATCATGATCAGTATAGACATTATAAGATATCCATCATAATAGATTAAGTTATTGAAATATCATCGCCTTTCAATAACATCTGCAAATACAAGTGATAATCATTTGGAAGTCGTCACTTCCTAATGATATACATAGGGAGGCCCATATAGTTCTTAAGAACATTCAGGAATCACAATCTTCTTGACTGCTACAATTTATTGATTACTAGAGAATCCATCTTCAACATGGTCTACTCCCTTTTAATCAATATGTTTGAGATCACTGAAGGTTGAAGGAACCATCTCCTCTATATTCTACCTCTCTTTTAAGGTTGCATCTATTGAAATTTCAAGCTCCTTTTGAATTTGAATCTCCCTTTGAATTTTAAATCAATCTTCCTTTTCATACAATAATATTGTCAGACGAAAAGATCAAGGCACATCATTCTTATAATAATAATAATGATAATACCTTTAATAATTATTCTCAATAAGATGGATTATTCAATTTGTATACGATTCATTTCATTATATATATAGCTATAACATGTCATACTATAGTTATTCAAATAAAACATCTTGTATTCAAATAATAACATGTCATGCTACAAAAGTATAATAACTTATATTCAAATAATGCATAAACATTATATCACACCTTAACTCAATCCATGTTTCATGAACCACTGCATAATACTTCTTAGACTTCACCTTGGGTTTATCCGCTGCAATTGTGATGCCACCTTTTCAGTTGGCTGTTCTTAGTAGTCATTATTGGAATGTTTTGTATATATATGATTTTACTTCCCATTTGATTCCAAATCAGATGATTACAGACTGGATTGAGCATCCAACTCCTATTTTCTCCTCTATTTATTCATGGCGATTTGTTCCAAACACAAGTAAGGTATAAATTTATTTCAAGATCAAATCAAAGCGTCTACCTGTAGTACACATTTTCCTTTTGACATTTGTGCTTATAGAATATTCGACTTCTTATTTAATACTTCCGTTTTATTTCCTTTTGATACCATTTGATGGTGGTCATGTATCTATTATGCGAATGGGATTATTGCCTTAAAGATGGAGAAAATGGTAAATTTTGTTTCCCTCTATAGTTCATACCTTCTTCACTTTATCTTTAAAAACCCACTTTGCAGTTTTCTCCTAAAGCTTTACAGAGTCTCATCCTCCTAAGGCTTTGATTTATTCCATTCATCATCTTAATATATTTTTCCTCTACATTTGCAGCCAGCTCTGATACCATGTTGGAGTGACAAGATCGTTGCAAATGTAATTGCATTGCCATGTGTTCAGTATATGTTTTTCAAATGCAACTATCAATATTTATATGGAGAATGAGCTATGAATAGACATGTCTCTTTAGGGACATGTTTAATCATGATATTAATCATTATAATTATAATTATAATTATATATAAATGATATATTATCTCTTTCTCTAATATATAAATAATAATAAATATATATGTATATTTATGTACATCTCATATATATTAAATATATATACACATATCTTTGCTAGAGTTTATCAAACTGAAGCTACAAAATATTAATAATAATTGCATTATATTGGCAATACATCTCAAATTAGGCATCTAACATTTTGGTGTCATTACCTAAGTCCAAATGTGGAGGTCTGAAGAAGTGGGATAGGTAGGATGGTGACACAACGGGTCATCTCTTGGACCAACAAGTCTTGGTAATTGATAGTGATGTCAAGGATGTATAGAAGTGACCTGAGAAGACTACTTGACATACAATTTGGTTCGCACATAGGATGTGTCAGTCCATTAGTACATGCAGTGAGGGGCTTGAGAGAGAAATGTCTCCATTGGCATTGTATGTGCCAAATTAATGGTGAATGGTTTAGTGTATGATATTCTGGATAGCCTTCTAAGGTTGTTGGCTTGCACATTTGTGGAAGTCTAAGAACAATGTGAGGCAAGGGAAACATAACAACGCAACAAGGAAATACTGTAATTGTACAAAGAAAGGAACCCAAGGGAGAAAGAATCACACAACACAAGTTGGCACTACACTCCTCGCAAACAAAATTAATGCCCTTGCTGCCAAATAAAGTCAAAAGGCACATGAGGAAGGAAGCATAATTTGAGATGCAGAGATTTTAGTAAGGTCTTTGCAGACCCAACAACAAGCTGAGAGATGACAATGGATACAACAACTTATGGGAAGATCTTCTAGCCCTGTCAACAATCAGAGTACCATGAGTACGTACACTGATGGGGAGTCTCTACCAAGCATTCCCTATGTGCTGCAAGCATGCAACATAGATAGTTGAGAGAGAAATTCTATGTAGGCAAAAATAGAGCCATTGGAGCACTCCAAGGATGTATAAAAGAAAAGGATCTAGAGGGAGAGGTAGCTGATATGTTTCAAAGTACCCTACAGGGCATTAGGGATCTTACTATATCGGAAGAAACATGGATAGGGAGAACAAAACTATAAGAATTTGGCTTAGCCCAGAATTCACCCAAGACCAAAGAACTCAAACACAAGCACAACAGTAGACCAACGGAGAGAGAGTATGATCAGAATGACGATATATTCATTCAATATGCCATATATGCCATATTAAGAGTACACTAGGAGTGCCTATATATAAAGGCCTCAGGAGAGCTTCTAGAATGCATAGAAGTCAGCATCACGATAAGTCATACAACCAGGCACGTGTCCATTAGATATGGGTTATCCTCCATTAAGCACGGAATTAAGTGTGATGACGTGAGGATAAGCCTACAATGGTGTAGCACGCAAATTAGTGGTGTAGACAGCATGTCCTAAATTAGGAGTGCGAATAACTATGTTGTCAACATGACAACTCAGTGAGTGATGCAAACTCCAGTGTTGTAGACACCATGTGCATAATTAGAGTTGCGCACTTCTATGAGAGTACACAAACTCCTAAGTGTCTCACCTAAATAAATAATAAAATAATGCAAAATAATTAAATAATACATTCACCTAAGTAAACTTAACTGTAAATAGTGAATACTTATTTACACCAATAAAAACCCAAAACTCTCAGGAGTATTGAAATCATCAAGGCGGGTGCGACTGCAAAGGGAGAAGAGAAGATGACTCGTGCATGTCGAGAAGTACAAAGGAAGTACAAGGATGCGGAGGAGTTACTGACCCACCCAAGTCTAATAACACACAAGTTGCCCATAGTGGGGGAAAAATAATGAATAAACTAGACAAAAAAAAGCTATCCAAATTCAATAGCAATGGACCTGAGGACCCATCCTGCCATTGTAAAATGTACGTGACCATCTAGGAGGCAAGGGGATAAGACGACGAGGATTACTAGCTGAAATCTTTCCCAAGCACCTTAGCAAGTATGCAATTGACTGGTATAGAGACCTCCCAATATTTGAGAGAATGATTTGAAAAACCTAAAGCAAGCCTTTGAAACAAAATTCAGGCTGCTCCGTGATGACGATGAGGTGGTAGAAAAAATATACAATGCCTGATAAGGGAAGAATGAAATAGCTCAAACCTACCATTGTAGGCTAAAGAACTGATTGGTAAATTGGAAAACCAACCAGCCGATGGGGTGAAGAAGAGATGGTTTATAGGACTAACACCCTTCATCTAGAAGAAAATGAAGGTACTATCTCCATCCTTGTACAAGGAGGTGTGTAATCTGGCAATGGACATTGAAAGTGAAATAAAACATCAAGAGGGAAGAAGAGGGTTAGTAATAATGATGACGGGGGTGATGATGAGGGAAATCCTAGATGATCCAAGAATTCCAAAAGATGCCATGCGGATGATGAAGAAAATGAGAGCAGAGATGGAGACAAAGGAGAGTAAAGAAGTATAGTTTACTGAGTGCAAAATTGAAAGGCACACTAGGGCCAATTGTCCCAAGTAATCTTTTTGTGACCTCTTCCAAGTATTGGGACACTTCATTAAGGAGTGCATGTACAACCTAAAGGTGAGGAACAACCAAGTGCTCTTTACATAGGGGGAATAGGCAACCCCACCAACCTCACCACCAAGACCCCCAAACTCTAATGCCTCACTTGGGGGCTACCACAACAATTAAAAAGGCAACAATGAAAACATAAACACTTCAAAAAGTTGCATCCAGTATGATGCAAAGGGATGACTAATGATACAATACCCCAGGTGTAGTGAATGAGGTCACTTTGTTTAGGACTGTTAGAGTGAGCAAGGAGGTGGAAGTATTCTGAAATGGTGTGGTCCTGAAAACCATGAAGATTTTGATTTTCCTAACGTGTAATGTCCCCATTTTTAGCAGGTTCTTGCATTTGGCCAAGTCAGTTCACCATAGCGACCCTCGTGAGCTGACAGGGCATTTTGGGGGTCTTAGTTGTAGATTTACTATTTTTAGTAAGTCTATTTTTAGTAGTTTCTATTTTTGGCAGTGCAATGGGTGGCTTGGTAGTTGGTTGTCACCTACAGTTGATTAGGTTAATAATTGCATGAGCTCTTACTTATTTATTAATCATTAAGTTGGATTATTATAATAATGTTTATATTATAATAATAATGACTTTAAGAGATATTTCTAAAAAGCGTATTGGAAAGTTTCTAGTGTTGAGTTCTTTTGGGAAACTTCCGCAATTTCTGAAGTGGAGTTTTAAGGAAACCTTGGCCAACGAAAGCTTATAAATGAGAGCTCACTTCATTGGGAAAGACATGCTTGGAAAATATATTTGCTTTTTGTGCCTTTGTGGCTTTTTTCTGATTTCTAACTCGGGAGCCCTTGCTGAAGTATAAGGGTCTCGTCTGAGAAGTTCTTGGCAATTGTGCTGAAGTATACAATTGGCCAACATTCTCCTACTGTATTCCTGTAGCTAAGGAGAACGATCTTGATTATTATATCTTCTTGATCATCTGACTAAGGCTTTGAGAAATTCTAAGAATTCTGAGTTTGGTGTTTGCAAATTATGGTGAGATATATAATTTGCCTTCCTCTTCTATTGTGATTTTTGTGACTAAGAAGAGCTGCATATTGGTGCTTGCATTGGAATTTGGTGGACATATCAATTGAGAATTTTCATTTCAATTCTGAGATTGTCCTGGGAGGTGCGATTTGTGTAATCAGAGAATTCAGCAATCACACTAGCCATATGGAGTTTAAAGGCTGAGAATTTCAGTAAGGAATCTAGGTGCCAATATCTTTGTGTTTGCGGGTTTGCTGATAGAAGTAACCATCAATTTTGTGCCCTGCAATATTGATTTCTATTCCTGTGTTCTTCCCTTCTTGGCCATGGCTGGTCTATATACCTGCAATTTCCTTATTAGAGGGTGCACATTCATTGATTAGGGTCAGCATTCTATTAGCAGGGGCAAGAGTTGTAAAGGTGATGGTCGGCGGTTGGAAATTGTGAAGACCAATTCATTCTCGGGGTCAACGTATTGGAGGACTAGTTGAGAACACCTACATTGTGTGTGACAAATAAAAATCAGGTTCTAGTAATTATTAATTAGTTCCAGAATTTTATGCAATCAATTTGCTTTCAATGGCAACAATAAATTGCAAGTGGGTGCATATATCTTAGATTCTTAACATATGAGTGGCAATTGTTTCAAAATAAAGGGAAAAGAGATTCAATATTGTCTATTTAGTGAAAATTCAGTATTATTATTGAGAATTTCAGCATTTCCAATTCTGATAAAATTTAAACACATACTTTGATAACCGAATTGCTGACCAACTGTTTGACAAAATGTCAAACTCCTGATTTGTCAAGGTAATTGATGTGTTATGGTTTAATTGTTGATTGTAACCGGCTAGGGGTTTTTACAGTGGTATTAGAGCGGTTTCCTGCCATCCCGTGGAGTAGGAAAGTTATTTCATTTTCAAATCTATTGGCCGAGTGACTAGCACTTTGATTTCTCTAGCTATGGACAAACATAGGACTGACAGTTTTAGAAGTTGGTGGAGTAACGAGGAAGTTAGCGTAAAAATGAATTCTTTGTAGGAGAGTATGGAGAGGGCAGCGAGGTATATGTTTTCCGCCTTTAGAAGACCAACATTGAGGTTGCAGGGAAGGAAGCTTGAGTTTTCCTCGATAGGTGTCTATGATGTAGATGTACCTATATTTAGTATGACACTTGGAAGTCTTATCCGTAGTGTTGATGATGGACTTGTTTCATAGGGACATGTGGATGTGTTGGTGCCCGTAATGGATAGCAGCACTGAGCTTCAAGAGGTTGAGGCTCCCAAAGTAGTCACTATGATTAGTTTAGAGGCAGTTGATGATGTAGTTGTCACTGACTTTTTAGACTCACCGGAGGAGGGAGTAGTTATTGGTGACTTATATGTTAGCTACTGTAGTGTTGCTCCAGTACAGGAGGTAGTTGCTTCCTTAGGTGGGACCGAGGCATGTATGGAGTCACCCAACTATGATGTTGGTGATATAGGTGTTACAATGAAGTCAGGAGATGTGGATGCAAATGGTATGGATACATCTGATGATATACTTAATGATGCTATGAGTTGCACCGTATGATATCCCTTATCAAATATTGGGTGATGACTTCTAGGAGGTTTTGGATAAGTCCCAGGATCGATGTTTACACGATCCTATGATTGAGGTGGAAGCTGAGACATGTGAGGAGATTGATATTGTGAGGGCTTCCATTTCTTTGGATGAGGAGTTGGTTGAGGTACCTGGTAGCTGTATCTCGGATGTGGAGTTGTGCGAGGATGATGGCACACGTATGAGTGATCTTGTGGTGAGAAGTGTTGGTTCAGTTTCCTATCATAGTGTAGTTAGTGAGAAAGAGAGATTGCATAGGAGTCAGGGGTTACAGAGGCATCATGTGACCAGTCAGCTGAAGGTTAGTGATAGTGACATTTCTTCAATTCTTGGGCACTATGATGTTGTCCGTCAGATGCTAGTTACATCTAGTTGGGGTGCTCCTATCTCTGATAATCGTAGTGATATTACTCTTTCTCTAGTAGAGGTTCATGTGCTTCGAGAGGCTGTCAAGACCTTGAAGCATAATTACTCGCAGCTAGTTGTTGACCAGGATGACCTTCTAGAGTGGGGTAGCACCTATCATGAGACATTGTTAGAGAAAGAGGAGGTGGTGGAGCTCACCCAAGAGCTTGGGGTGATTGTGGACTCTCTTCAGTGTACTTAGTGGGCTCTTCAAGAGTCATCGTCATGATTGGATGAGGTGACTGTGGAGTTGGAGCATGTTCAGACCTCACCAGCCCCAAATCCAGTTCAGTTGCCTATTGTGGTTGGTGGTGAGTTTGCTTCTATGGTTGGGGATGATGGATGTGATGATGTGGCCAACACATCCGTCCAAGATATGGGTGCAGTAGGTACGGATGAGGTGAGTATCAGTAGAGTTGGGCTCTCATGCTGATTTGCTTCCTTTTGCTAGAAGCGAATCTATTCCTTCATCTCATACAGTTGATAGCATTGGATAGTTGGCAGTGCCACATTTTCAGAGGGATCAACTATGGGTTGCGGGGGAGTAGGTTGATGCTTCCACATATAAATTCTATTGTATTGAGCCATTCATGGAGTATTTTCTTGAGAGCTCGGATTTGCAGGAGGATATATACAGGGATTCTGAGGGTAGTCTCATTCGGGGCTCTCATGCTATACGATGTTTACTAGGGAAGATTGTAGAGACCTTGGCTACAATGCTTGTTTACCGCATAGGTTAATTGAGTAACGCACACGGACAATGAACACGAACAGAAACAACAGTACTCCTTTTATTCGCATATGCCAAGAGATTCCATACAGAGCATTCGATAAGATAAGATAAGATGATTTACAACGATCCCAGACAGGGTATAAATACTTTCCGCTGAACCTTCTCGAAGGGGTTTGTCGGCTGCATAACAATCCTAATCTATCTGTCGGCTACAAATCTTTACCGACGACATGAACACGTCAGCTACAAAATCTTTACCGATGACACCACCCTGTCAGCTACACAATATTTACAGAGATTAATTGATTGGATTGCCCACGATCCTAGTTGACCAATAGTTCAACGTTAGAGATTGGAGCCATCTTCTGATTCCTAGATTGATACTGATTAACCCTTGACAGAGATTGGGAGTTTTTATCGACATTACGCTGTGAGGAGTGCTCATCTCTTTTAGTTTGGCCCATAGGTAGAGGATTTGGTTTCACTTTGGTGTAGGTTGGCTCCAGTTTCATACCATCCTTTATAGATAGGATTGATAGCTACAAATTTGACCCCGTGCAGTCTCTACACACCCAGGACACTTTGGCAGAGGTTGGAGTTGGTGGTAGTGTTTGAGGTACCAATGGTTGTTACCATCTCCACAATGCAGTTGGGTGTGAGTATCAGTTTGATGAGGACTCAGGCATTGACAGAGTTGGTATTTTAGTTGCGTTGAGTTTCGATGGGTTGTTGCCTTCATCAGCACCTCGGGTTAGTTTTTAAATGATTCTGATGTTGATGTTGATTATTTGGGTGTTGGTGCTATAGGAGTTGCTTGTACACAGTAGGGATGGTACGCAGTTCTACCTTTGGGATATAAGTGTATTATGTGTTCATTTTGCTCCAGGATTGCTTGGGACAAGCAATCTTAGGGAGGGAAAGCAATCTTGGGGAGGGAGGACTGTAATGTTCCCATTTTTTGCAGGTTCCTACAATTGGCCAATTTAGTTCACCATAGCGACTCTCGTGAGCTGATAGGGAATTTTGGGGGTCTCAGTTGTGGATTTACTATTTTTAAGTCTATTTTTAGTAGTTTCTATTTTTGGCAGTGCAGTGGGTGGCTTGGCAATTGGTCGTCACCTGCGGTTAATCAGGTTGATAATTGCATGAGCTCTTATTTATTTATTAATCATTAAGTTGCATTATTATAATTATGTTTAAATTATTATAATAATGACTTTAAGAGATATTTCTAAAAAGCATATTGAAAAGTTTCTAGTGTTGAGTTCTTTTGGGAAACTTCGACAATTTCTGAAGTGGAGTTTTAAGGAAACTTTGGCCAAAAAAAGCTTATAAATGAGAGCTCATTTCATTGGGAAAGACACTTGGAAAATATATTTGCTTTTTGTGCCTTTGTGGCGTTTTCTAATTTCTGACTTCGGAGCTCTTGCTGAAGTATAAGGGTCTCATCCGAAAAGTTCTTGGCGATTGTGCTAAAGCATACAATTGGCCAACATTCTCCTATTGTATTCCTATAGCTAAGGAGAATGATCTTTATTATTATATCTTCTTGATCATCTGGCTGAGGCTTTGAGAAATTCTGAGAATTTTGTGTTTGGTGTTTGCAAATTATGGTGAGATATATAATTTGCCTTCCTCTTCTACTGTGATTTCTCTGATAAGAAGAGCTGCATATTGGTGCTTGCATTGCAATTTGGTGGACATATCAATTGCAAATTTCCATTTCAATTCTGAGATTGTCCTGGGAGGTGTAATTTGTGTAATCAGAGAATTCAACAATCACACTAGCCACGTGGAGTTTAAAGGCTGAGAATTTCAGGAAGGAATTTGGGTGCCAATATCTTTGTGTCTACGGGTTCACTGATAGAAATTACCATCAATTTTTTGCCCTACAATATTGATTACTATTCCTACGTTCTTCCCTTCTTCGTTGTGGCTGGTCTATATACCTGCGATTTCCTTATTAGAGGGTGCACGTTCATTGATCAGGGTCGGCATTCAATTAGCAGGGGTGGGAGTTGTAAAGGTGATGGTTGGCGGTTGGAATTGTGAAGACCAATTCATTCTCAGGGTCAACATATTGGAAGACTAGCTGAGAACACCTACATTGTTTGTGACAAATAAAAATCAAGTTCTAGTAATTATTAATTAGTTGCAGAATTTTATGTAATTAATTTGTTTTCAATGGCAGCAATAAATTGCGAGTGGGTGCATATATCTTAACATATGAGTGGCAATTGTTTCAAAATAAAGGGAAGAAGTAATTCGATATTGTCTATTCAGTCAAAATTCAGTATTATTATTGAAAACTTCAGTATTTGCAGTTGTGATAAAATTTAAACACATACTTTGATAACTGAATTGCTAACCAACTATTTGACAAAATGTGGAACTCCTGATTTCTCAAGGTAATTGATGTGTTAAGGTTTAATTGTTGAACTAAACCGACTAGAGGTTTTACATAAGGGGAAGATCGTAAACATGATAGAAGTAACATACCTTGAAGAGGAAGTCCTTGAAATCATGAGACTCCAGGTTAAGAAAGCTACATAGCCTGATCCGTGTATAGAGAAGGAAAGACTGAAGGAAGCCATGGTTGAGATGGAGTTTGGAATTAAGAATGGAGGTAGCGCATTGCTAGTACCCCGATACTATTGACACAAGAAACCAACATCATATGAGAGATGTCATAGACAACCATCCCAGTATGAGTGGAAGACCTAGCGGAGACACTACTAAATTGAAGAAGGCAATTGCTAACATTGGTGATAAACAGGGTAGTTAGGAGGTTGGCGAGCAGAGGTTAGAAGAAATATGAAAATGAACCTAGAAAAGATACTTCTGCAAGTGGCGCCACAAAACCTATATTGTTGGCAGTAAGTGTGGGACCCCAATAGTAGTGGAAATGGAAATTATGGGTAATAACCTCACCAACACAATTCTGGATGGATGCTCTAGAGTAAATGTGCTTCCAGAGGGAAACACGGAAGGATCTTGGCAAACCCATGCTTTGGCAACCAACCTTCCACTTGGTAGGCACAGACCAACATGGTATATAACCAATTGGGTCACTCATGACCTAGAAAGTAATTATTGGGACCTAACAATTCTTCTTAGACTTCGTGGTCACCTCTTTAGAGAAGAAAGGTTGTGATGCCCCCCTCGGGAGAGGATGACTTGGCACATCAAAGGCAAACCAAAATTAGAAGAATACTATCTCCATCAAGAGTAAAGGGAGGAAATATGTCATTGACCCCCCGAAATGAAGCAGTGAACCATAAATTGGCATCAAATTCCGAATCTGATGAGACACTGAGGAAGAAGGGATGGAGCCCAATGACGAAGGAGTATTGAGGCTGGGGAATTGCTCAACAGATGAAGCCAGTTCCCTCAATGGGTTATTCCATTGGTAAATGGAGGATTACAACTTTTTTTTAGCTTAATTGTTACATGTTGGAAATCTTGGAAGTTGGGGAAACGAAGGACACTTACTCATGCGAGTACAACCAGTACAAGGAAGGAGTGAGAAGGGTGGATGACATTCCTACCCATTGGTTCAAAATGCACACAGAAATCAAATACGAAGAACCAAGTGTAGAAAATAAATTCAAAGACGACAAACCATAAAAGATGGCAAGGAAAATAAAGAAAGGGTACTTTAAAATTTTCAAAGGAAATATGCAAAATTCGAATAGGAAGGGCCAAGGATCAGACAAGAAAAGGAAACTACAATGTATGAGGACTTCGAAAAATAAAATATTTAAAAATAATTATACAGCTTAAAGTTGAGGTCAAAATAAAAAGAACAAGTAGAAAAAATAGAGAGGAAACAAGTCCTAATTGAGTAGCTAATGAAGAAAGGAATAATAAAGGAATACAGACCATACTGGTAGACTGTATTGGTGGAATAAAAATTGACTGGTGGACCATACAGACTGTACAAATTGTAGTGGTGAAATATAGGCCATACTAGTGGGCCATACAAACCACACTGGTAGAACTTACAAACCATAGGGAGGATTGTCCGTACAAGTTGTACGACTGTTGGGAGTCACATGGAAGTTGAGAGTGGAAGTGGCTTGGTAGTTGGTAGTCACATATCTGTTTGCAATGGCAATGACTTGGTAGTTGGTAGTCCCATGGTAGTTGCCAGTGGCAGTGACTTGGCAGTTGGTAGTCCCATGGCAGTGACTTGGTATTTGGTAGTCCCATGGTAGTGACTTTGTATTTGGCAGTCATATGGCAGTTTGCAGTGACTTGGTATTTGGTAGTCACATGGTAGTTGGTAGTGGACAACCACATGGCAGTTGGTAGTAGCAGTCACATGAAAATTAAAAATGGTAGTCAAGTGACAATTAGAAATGGTAGTCACGAGGTAGTTGGTTGGGCAGCCACATGGCACCTGGTAGTGGCATGGCAATTAGTAGTTACACTCACATTGTAGCAGGGAGTAAGATGGCATTTTTTAGAGACATGTATGCGGTACGAAAGATGGTTGACTATGGAGTCAGTAGTAGAGATGGTAGTAGAGTTGGCAATGGAGTTGGCAGTATAGTTGGAAGTATAGTTGGTAGTACCATTCCAATTAGCAATACCTTGGTAGTTGGCAACACTATAGTAGTTGGCAGTATAGTTGGTAGTACCGTGACACTTGGTATTGCCATGGAAATTGGTAGTACCTTGGCAGTTAGCATTACTATAGCAGTTAGCAGTATAGTTGGAAGTACCATGGAAGTTGGCAACACTATGGCAGTTGGCAGCACCATGGCACTTGGTAAGTTGGTAATACCTTGGAAGTTGGCAACATTATGACAATTGGCAATACAATGGCAGTTGGCAATGGGGAGATGGCAATTGGCAATTGGCAATTGGCATTGAGATGGTAGGGATGTTAGGAAGTGATCGTGAAGGGGGAGATATGGACAAATGACGACAAATTTCTATCAAAATTCTAGATGAAGGTGCAAGATATACTACCACCCTCTCCCACCTTGATGATGGGACACAAGGATGAGGAGGCTATCCAAACCCAACCAAAGACTATGGAGATTAAGGGTTGGTGTTGGTATATGGAGGAATAACAGGAAGTGGGAACCATTAGTGGAGAAAGTCCCATCCCTCCATTCACAGTTTTAGCACATAGATTCTTGGTAGATTTGTAGGCTACAACAACTGCCACACAAGACTTGGATGACTCAAAAGTTTGATGTGGAGTATATGCTCGTTGTCTAGAAGGAGACTATCCTACAAACTAGAGGGAAAGAGTTGGAGAAGTCAACATAGATGGAGGAGTAGAAGTTGGGGACTTTTGAGAAGGATCTCATGAACGCTTTGAGGTTGTCGAAGGCTGCACACGAGAAGTAGATAGAAGTTGATAGAGACTTGAAGATTTTGCATCACCAACTTGCACATCCCACCACTTTCTTGACTCGAGGGATGTCTTCTCATCCTGTCCTAATAGAGTTTTTGATGTTTTGTTTTCTATCATCTAGGAGACAACTTCTTTTTTGGGGGGGTGGGGGGGTGATGTAGGCTGCTATTATGCCACAATAATACTTTGTTAGTTAAGGTGTAGAGTAATTAAATAATTGTTTCCAAACGGTGTTAGTTAGCGTTAGTTGGTGGACTTAATCAATTGTCAATTCTATTTGTATCCGCAAGGGAAGGAAGTAAACTATCATTGTGATTGTGGAGGGAAACTATGTTTTTATGAAAAACCCATATTATTCTCTCATATCTCTTTGTATGTTGCACTCTCTTGGTTAATTTTCTTTGGTTAACACTATATATTGAATGGTTATCATTGCATTATATTGGCAATACATCTTACATTAGGCACCTAAAAAGATTACAATCTCTCCTTGTGAGGGGCGTCCTCCTGGAAACTACAAGATCTACCTGAGTTATGAGATTCCAAAAGAGATTCATAGCATGCAAGCTTCAAATTTGAGCATTGATGTGTTTGATGATTGGCTTCAGTGGGATCCTGACTCCAGGCATGCTAACGTGTATATCACAGTGACACAGTGGAAACTTGTTGGAGATTTTCTGGTGGTGTTCATAATAATGGTGCAACATCAAGATTTTAATGGATACTGGCACCAACATTCATGTTTGGTTTGGGAATGTGGAGCTTTGCAGCCAGTAAACTATTTGATGATGGATTGCTTAAGGGCAAGCAATCTTTGCGCCATGAGGATTTGTAATGTCCCAAATTTTTCAGAAGTGTCTTAATTAGGTTAACTAATTAAATGGTCCATAAATTTAAATAGCACAAACACTTATTTAATTAATTAATTTATTAAATAAAAAAGGGAACCCAAATTAATAAAATAAAAACTTACAAAAACAATCTCGACCTGCTGTAAATCTCTAGACACTTCTTGGAGGTCTTTATAAGGACATGGTTGGGCATTGTAAATCGTCATGGAATGTATTTGACTCTTCTTGTGTTTCTAGAAGCTGAAGGCTAAAGGTAGTTTGTATGCAATTTCAGAGGTGCAAGACCCTCCCCATTCTATATTTGTAGTTTCGACTTGAGTAACTCCTCACCCAAGTCTTCCATTGGAGATATGGCTTTAGATATTTCACTTTGTACTTCATTGTCAGATCTATCTCTACTGTGTGGCAATATAATTATAAATATATAGTTCTTGGCTATTCAATGTTGTTGGTGTAACTGTGTATCGATGATTCATTCCTATATTTTAATAATCTTATGACAGCATAATTATCTACAATTGGATTAGAACATTACCGTCCAAAGATAAAGGGTGTCAAGTGCAGTTGATTGAGGGTTGAAGGTGTTGAAGGTACTTTTCCCTTGGGTGCTTCCCTTGGGTTCTTCCCTCGATTAATCTCCCTTGGGTACTTTCCTCTAGGTGCTTCCCTCAAATACTTCCTTTGAGTTCTTCCCTTAGGTATTTTACCTCAAGTTCTTTCCCTTGAGTGCTTCCCTTGGGTATTTTCCCTCGAGTGTCTTCTCTCGGATGTCGGCCTTAGGTATTTCCCTTTGATATTTTCCATCGGGTACTTCCCTTAGGTGTTTCCCTTAGGTTCTTCCTTCAGATATTCCCTCGGGTACTTTGCCCTCAAGTACAATGGTATGTGACGTGTTGTGAAAAATTCAGGTATTGTGCAATTAGGTCCATTATAAATTGGTTTGCCATTTTGGACCTAGAAAGACTTTAGCACAACTCAAAGAGATTATTGGCCAAAGGAGGGATTCAAGATTGGGACTATATCATCTATTACCATATTGGAGAGATTGTGAGATGACATTAGCATGGATTTTCCTTTTAAGTTACCAAGGACATAGTGAAATAAGGACTTATTCTTTGTGGTTGTTGATAGATTTTTGAAAATAGTCCATTTGTAGCTTGCAAAAAGACAAATGATGGTACACATGTTGAAAATTAATCCTCATATAGGTTGTGATATTGCTATCAGGATTCAACTATGTAGTTTTTGAGTCAAACTCATTGACCCATATTTCATGAGCAGTGGTTTACATAAACCCATCTCTCATGAAAATGAATGGAATGCTTAGCACACATTGGATCTAGGTGATGCTCATAGAGGTGAAGTACTAGGACTTCCAAGGAGGTCACCCATCCTAGTACTATAGCTTGAGTGCACTTAACTACAAAGTTTTCTCCATGGTTAAACCCACTCTCCTTGCAACTACTGGAGGTCAATTTTGGTGACCTCTTGGGAAGTCTTGATGCTTCACCTCTGTGAGCATCACCTAGATCCAAAGTATGCTAAGCGTTCCATTAGTTGTCATGAGAGATGGGTTTGTGTAAACCACTACTCATGAAATATGGGTCAATGGGTTTGATTCAAAAACTATACAGTTGAATCCTGATAGGAATATCGCAATTTGACTTGCTGTGGAAAATATCTCCTACTTTTCACATATGTTGGTAGGCCGCTAGACTACATGGTTTACCAAAAAGTAAGTTTGAGGGACGTTTAAGGAGAACTTGTTTGAAGATATGAGGTATGCATTTAAAAATCAATTCTGTATATCGCCTTCAATTGGATGGTAGATCAAAGTTGTAAATTATAGCTTCAGAAATTCGTCAAGTGCTTAATTGGTGACAAACCTATACAATAGGATTTGGCGTTGCCACAAGCAGGATTTGCCTATAATGACTTTGTAAATAGGAGCATGAGTAAGACTCCATTCCAAGATGAGTACAGCCTAAGTGGTGTTTCAGTATTTAAGGTGACTTGGAAACACCCAGGGTCATAAGTGCTGAAAGCAAAGAGATTGTATGCAAGATTTTCATCAACAAATAAAGGAAGGAGTAGCCAACAGTATAAACAGAGCGTGAATTCAGAAAGGACAAAGGACTTTCGAAGTGGGAGATATGGTATTTGCACATCTATGGAAGGAGCGTTTCTAAGTCAGATGAACAAGAAGCTAAGAAGAGGAAAATTGGATCTTTTACAATTATGCAGAGATTTTCATCAAATGCCTTTGAGTTGGATTTACCTACAGGCTTCGACATCCCTATCCTTACCTTTTATAATTTCTATGCTTTGTACACTTACTATGAGGGAAAGACATTGCAGCAGCAAGAGAAAGAGGAAACACCGCTTAAAAGATGGGAGAACAATAGAGATTAAAAGTATTCTAGGTTCCAGAGCAAGCAGGAAAGTTAGAGGCAGAGAATACAATTAATATTTTCATATTTATAAGAAAGGCTAGCAGAGGATACTACTTAGTTGAGATCAGTAGAGATTGAGTAGTCTGGGTTCAACTTGCGGCAACAAGTAGTTTTGGTAATGAACAAGCAGACAAAATATTTTTAAATGGGTAATTAGATTGAAGAGCATCCTTTGGAATTCTTGACGTATGCTGATTTATTCCCCTACCTGTGACTATTTTGAAATTTAAGAGCTGTATGTTAAGTCATTTGAATTTAAATCTCTACAACTGTTTGTTTCAGAGGGCAGCCCAGCTACCTCCAGCCGCATTAATGGGTAGGAGATTTTGAGCTGGATGGAGTTTGAAACTAGGGGCCAAGGATTATTGAAGAGTTATTTGGGGTGCCCATACCTTTTAGGTGGATTTTGAATGAGATCTAGAGAGATACAGGTGGAGAAGAAGCCACAAGGAAAAGGGTTAGGACGAAAACAAAAGGTTCAGTTTTGAGGTGGTGGGAGATACCAGAAAGAGGAACAGGCAGAGACAAAGGACGAGCAGAAAGGAACAAAGAGAGTCAAGGAGTTAGAACTGTAAGTCTGCATGAGTCAGAGAAGGAAGGCTGCCAATCCCATAGTTGATCTGTGTTTTGATCTTCTGTGCATGGCTGTCAACTAAAAGAAAATGGGAGTGGTCTTTTATTTAATTCTATATAATGTATGTAAACAAGACTTCATTCTTAGTTATTGAGAAGGAATGATCACTTATTCTGAGCTGCTCTTTTTCATGTGTTGATGCCTGTTTGACTTGAATTGATTTTCTCTCTCTGCAAAGTTGGGTACCCTGTTCTGTGCTTCAGTGGTTGCTCAAGGGGACTGTTAGAAGCCTATACATATGTATGTATGTGTGTGCACATTTTCATTTTAACCTTTTGCAACATAAAATCGAAGTGGGGGGGTGGGTCCATTGAGGTTGGCATAAGGACTGCACAACTCCCTGTGAGCAGAGATATTTGACTTTCTCTTTGAGCTGTGTGAATTGCTTTCAACAATGACCTCCCATCACTAAACTGTGATTCTAAAATGTGTATTTGACTTGTCATGGTGCTGCTTTGTGTGTGTGGGGCACCATCAGAAGGCTTTCACAAAATTCTTTTTATAAGAGTGATTCATTTTCTCAAAATTGGCCTATGTTTCTATTTGGCGCAGTAAGTACCTATTATGTAAGTTTTTTCCCAAATTCTCAGAATAGTGTATTCAAATTGTCCCAAATTATTAAAAATTATAGTAAAAATTAATCCATGTTTCTGCAAATCGCAAAATATATGCTGATCCTCAACTCAATTTCGGCCCAAAATTTGTCTAGAATCTCATCTAATTTTGTATATTTTTTATTAGATGTCCTAAGGCACGGAGCTCTGAACAAAGGATATTCCTTTGGTCAGGTTTTTTATTAAATGTCCTATGGAATAGAGGTCTGGACAAAGGATATGTCTGTGGTCAGATTAAATTAATTACCAACTTGTGACTGATCTTGTATATTTAATATGTATCATATCTCCAGGGAATATAAATAAGGTTTATCATTTAAGTTCATTTCCTCCCACAGTGTAATTTTATAATGTTGATCAATTAAAATGTTTTGTAAGTAAAAATTGAAATGACAGATCTTGTTTTTATATATAAGTTTTTTTCAGATTGAGAATATGCGCTCCAAGTCCACAATTGGCAAGGATCAAGAGGGGACTCAATGACATTGATTCTGAAGAAGTTAAAACAACAGTACTTCTTGAAGATTATTTGGATTCTTCTCTGTTATCAATAGCAGTCTCAAAATATGCAGCAAGTGAGTCTATTTTGGGGAAAAGTAAAATTGTTCAGTCCTTTGAATGGCCAATTGATCAGCTTGAGCCAATGAATTCTATCAAGATAGTTGGTATGATCCTTTAACTTGTCTTATAGATTTTCTTGGATGTTTTATGGATTAAAGATGCCGGGTCTTATTAAGAACTTCTTTATCTGCCTTTATGTATTGGTTCAACTTCCTATATTTTTGGGCTTTCCTTGGTAATTCATCAGCAGGGTAAAGTGGTATCTGATAAGCAGGGAGATACAGAAGCTGTTTAACTACAAAATTAGCTACAAATGAAGCACTCACTAATCAATTATCACAGGCTTTCAAATATTTGTTTTCCTTGTTTAGATTTAGAAGCTTAATAAAGTGATACATGCCTTCTAAGAAGAGTGGAAAGAGTAAGAATTGTTGGGGACACATTATTACACAAAACTCCCCATAAACCTAATTACACAAAACAATTACATAATTACATAATGAGAGCTGGCTACAACAGGTAGACTCATTAGCTATCAATGTACAAATGAAGAACAATTAATACCAGTACCTTCTTGAAATTACACAAACTTATCTCTGGCCAAAGGTTTGGGAAAGTTCTCTGCAAGTTGTTCATTGGTTGGTGTGTAATCTAGTCCAATTCCCTGATGGAGGACATGCTCATGAATGAAGCAATGATTCACTTCAATATCCTTTGTGCAAGCATGAAACACTAGATTATTGGGTCCCTTCTACACACCTTGGTTATCACAGTACACAATCATGGGACTAGTTGTAGCGTCCTACCCCAGTTGGCTACCATTTTTCAGCTCTGAAGTGTAGTTGACCAGCATTATGTCAAAGAGTTTGATGGCACGCTGTGCTCTGAGTTCTGTGATTTGATTAAAATTTCAAAGTGTATGCAAGTGTATTTTACAAGCAGTAAATTCAATATTCATAATTTCCCATTTAATAAATATTTCATAGTTAAGAAAAATTACATTCTGACCTCAATTTTTGATAGTATGAACAGAGAAGAGTCAATTTCCATATATTGTACAACAAAAATCTTGTGCATCAAAATAGACAGTAAGCTCTAAAATTCTGACCTGTATGATAACAAGGTTGATTGACATTCATTTGAAGCCTCAGTAATAAAGATGCTAAGATTCGTTGATTTTTGACAGTCAACATCCTCACCAAACTAGGTCTCAATCTCCAGCAGTGATGCATCCTAGAATAATGTGGTATCAAATCCCAAACTCAAGGAAAGATTCACTTTATAAAGACATTATCTCAAAGAAATAAATCACTCATCCCAGAGCCAAATACACTAAGTTTGACATTCCTGTAAGATACAGAGTTGATATCATAGATGTCGCACCAGTTCAAACATCAAATTTGACATCCAACATATGAAGTCATTTACCACACAATCCAAAGCCAGAAATTAACATCTTTGTGCCAAGGAAAATTAATATCCATCTCTCAATGACTCATGCCATGGACAATTAGCTATGAACATAAATCTCGATTGGCTGGAGAATGCAACATCTTCTTAATGACTCCAATTGACTTTTCCAATACTGATGTAGGAGCATCCATGGTTAATGGTAATCAACATCAACCAAAAAGGAAGTATTTTAATTTTAATTTTCTTAATATTTAGTAAACTATGTAGCTGGAGAATTATTTGTAACATTTAGGCCAAAATATTCTACTTCACCACATTTGGACCTTGGACCTTGGATTCAGGTCTGCATCCGTTTTGGGTCCAAATTCGTGAGTGTATTCGCCCCGATCTGGGAAGGGTCTGTCTTTTACCCTGTGAGTTTGGATGGATCCGCAGGGCCATGGATATGCTAGGATTCTAGGGCAAAATACAAACCTTGCTCGGATCCCACGCGGACCCAGAAGGATCTGGATCCAACACGGATCCACGAGGTTCCATGGGAAAAAAGTACATAAAGTGGGTCCAACCTTCATTAAAAATGAGTTTTATAATATTTGTTTCCTCCTAACCATAAAACAACCCTTTTATTCAACCTTCAAATACATTTTTCTCACATTTGCTTTCTCTTTGTTGCAAGTTTGAAGTGAAGTGCTTGGATTCAAAGGAGATCAATTGTTGAGCTGCAAATACCTTGCAAGAAGTGATTAAGGTATGCATTTCAACCATTTTCTTTAGTTCTTTCATAGATTATTAATTTATTTGTAGTTTTTCAAAACTTATAATTTTTTTCAAGTTTTTGTAAAGTGTTGAAGCATGGTGTTTTTTCAATTTTTTTTCTTAGTTTGCAACAATCATATAATGAGTAGTCAAGGCTCAGTGGGTGTGTGACGTAGGCAAAAAGGATGAATAACTAGGGCCAAAGGCTCACCCAACTATCCAAACCACCCTACAAGAGTTAACACAATGGAAGAAAACACAGAACAACAACCAAAGGAGGAAGAAGAATGAAATACTTTTATTGATTCATCAAAATATCTTCATACATGCCTAGCTGTAAGGCCTTCTGGGTTACGACCAATTACAAATACATTCACATTTAAAGATCCAACTGCAAATTCACACTCTCGGTTGTGCTCTCTAATCTTCTTCCCAAAAACTTACCTAACTCTAAGCCTAAACATTCTATATATACTTGCCAAAATGGCTTACAGATTATTCTAGAACATTACATAAGAGGAAGGCCGACCCAACAACGGTCTAGATGCATCCCAAGAAAATATCTTAACATAAATGTCGCTAACAAAATAAATCCCGCAAGTCAGCTTGCAGAAATCATGTCCAAATGCTGACACTCGACATACATTGGGTAACTTAGTGAATGAAGAGTTACTTGGTGTACAGTGGGTAACTTGGCGAATGAAGAGTCACTTGGCGTACACTGGGTAACTCGACGAATGAAGAGTCACTTGGCGTACACTAGGTAACTTGGCAAATGAAGAGTCACTTGGCGTACATTGGGTAACTCGGCGAATGAAGAGTCACTTGGTGTACACTGGGTAACTTGGCGAATGAAGAGTCACTTGGCATACACTGGGTAACTTGGCGAATGAAGTCACTTGGCATACATTGGAGCTCCAGTAACTCGGCATCCACATGCAAAATGAACAAAAATGAGCAGGATAATAAGGCAACCCAGGATGCTCCTACATCAGTGTGGAGGGATCACAAAAATTCAAAATTAATAAGCAATCTCCTTTATGGAGACAACAAGAATTATACAATGTCTTGGGGGTGGGGCATACATATGGAACTGTAATTATTGCCATGTGCAATGTAGAAGCTCCTATTCCTAAGTGAAACTACATTTCCTTGGTCTTGGGGGTTAAGGAATTAACATGTGTGAGGGCAGTGGGGCAGATATGAAGGGATTGCTAGCTGCACAAATAGTAACTTAGCAAAAGAGAAAAAAGATGCAGATAAAGAACTTGCAAAAGGAAAAAAAAGTTCTTATAGAAAACAAAAATGTAAACCAACACTACCACCCAATCAACCAAGCATTAGAACACATCCTTTCTTTCCTATACCATCTTCAGATAATTAAGTTGTAGAACAAACTCCACTCACTACTTGTGAGAGAGGCCAATTAGATAGGTAGATGGTGTAGGAAATAAATGCAGCACCTTCTTGTTACCAAGGCCTTGGCTATGAAAAGGTGTGCACCACCTAATTACATGATGAGAGAAAAAATCTTGAGGCCCAAATTATACCAATAAAAGATTCTTGGGCTCATATGTGTGTGTCTATTGTTTTGGATGGATGGAAAGATTGTAAAAACCAACCATTAATCAATTTTATTGTTGTATGCCCCAAGGGGAAAATTGTTCTTGAAGGCGGTTGACTGTGAAGGGCAAGTCAAAGATGCAATTTTTTTTTTCCCGCTTTCTCATTGATGCCATAGAGTCAGTGGGTGCTGATAATGTTGTCCAAGTTATCATGGACAATGCAAAAGTATGCAGGGCTGCAGGGTTATTGATAAAGTCTAGAAATGATCATATCTTTTGGACACTGTGCATAGTCCACTCTCTCACTTTGTTGATGAAAGCAATTGGCATTGAGATAGACTAGGTTAAACAGATATATGAGGAAAGTCAAAAGACTCAAATGTTTGTGACAAATCACCACATGTCACAAGTGATTTTTAGGATTTTCTCAAACTTAGACTTATTGAAGATAAATTTGTAAATTTAAAATTTAATTTATATATTATTTGGATTACATAATATTTTTTTTTGTGTTGTTTATATTAGCACATTTTAGATGTGTTACAAACTTATGTTTAACATGTTCTTAGGTGGCCCAAACTCGCTTTGCCTCTCACACAATCATCTTGAGATGACTTGTGAGGGTAAAGGATGCATTGGCACAGATGCTCATTAGCCCCCAATGGGCATTTGGAAGACTTCCTATACAGCAAGGGCCCAAAAAGTGAAAGTGATGATACTAGATGATGATTGGTGGGGTCGTGTAAATTATGTGCTAGAATTCACCAATCCAGTCATGTCATTATGCTTCTCTTTGCGGACACTGATGAGACATGCCTTGGGGATATTTACGATTCCACAGACAACATATTGGACAAGATTAAAATGGTAAGTTAGACATTCCTCTACCATTGTTTATTCGAGAGGTATATAGATTCTAAAATTTAAATTGACATAATCATTAATGATACTCATATCCCAGGTCATACAAAGAAGGGATAATGATCCTTAGGACACCTTTTACAAAAAAGGTGGAAAAAATTGTTTATCATCAATGTAACAAGACGACCACCCTACTTGCATATTCTCTATCCCTCAGGTATTGTAGTGCTTATCAAATTTTGTGCTCTTGATATTTGATAACGTTCAATTGTATTACGTTATCCCCTAGGTACTATAGTGCAAAAGTACTTCCAAGTAGAGAGACACCATTTAAAGATGCAGAGGTTGCAAATGGCTATATGAGGGCATTAGCTAAAATCTTCCAAGATCCATAAATTGGAGTAAATGTGAGGAATGAATTTGCTGTCTTCATCTCAAGAAATTACCACCACCTTATTGCTATAGTGGACCAAAGAAGGATGGATTCCATTAGATAGCAGTACCTTCATGGGAAAGACTATATGCGCCTCCAACCTCTTGCTATAAAGATCCTAGCCCAAGTAAGTTTGTAAAGTTTAACATGTTTTTTGAAATCATATTCGCCTCAAATTTTGGATTTCTTTTCCTTTTTATCTCCACAATTCTAACGAAGAGTATTAATAAGAATTGAAAAGACCTCACCAAAGTTGTGCTTCATGAGGGGTCGATTCTACTCATCTTAAAGAATTGTCAATATAACAAGGTGGAGTCTTTGCTTGGACCCAAAAAGGAAAAGATTACAAGTGATGAACCTCAAGGTGACAGTTTGAAGAAGAGTAAATCCTCTCAAGAAAAATCTAAGGAGGATTTTGAAATTGGGGTCTTTGATAGTGATGATAATGTCACAGAGAATGATGAGGAAGACTCAATGGGTTATTCTACTCAGGGAAAAGCTAGGAGCAAAACTAAAGAGAAGAAAGAGGGTAAAGAGAAAACTGAGGAAGTTTCAACCAAAAAAGAGGCCATTGAGGATATGGACACACAGGATTTGGGAGATGAGGAGACCAAAACTATGGAGAAGAATGATTAGAGTGGGCCTAAAGAAGAGGTGGTTCCTATCCTTAAAAAATTCAGTACTGAGAAAGAAATTGACAAGGATATGGATGTTGTTGATGAAGAGCTGAATAAGATTGATGAAGATAAAGGATTGGAGATTGAAAAGAAACAAGGAGAGGATAATGTTGAGATTATTTAGGACAATATTAACATTGTGGATAAGCAAAAAGGAGAGGAAAATAATGAGGCTAATCAGGAAAACCCTAACCTTGTGGACTACAAGGATTTTTCTTCCCACCCTTAGTAGGATAATGATGATCCCTTCCCTGGTGCTATTACCCCCAACATTGAAGTTGATAATTAGAAGGAGCCTTCTATTCAGCTGGATTCAAACAACCTCAAGAATGACAAAAACAACACGTTGGGAGTTCTTCAAATTGCCAAAGCAAGATATATCTATTCATTCTGAATAGATAAATGGATGATTAATGAGATCAAAGGGTTTTATGAAAAGATTAAGAGGACTGAGGACAAGGTGGAAAATGATTTCAATAGTGTTGAATCGAAGAGTACTGAACCTCTGGACAAAAACAAAGATGTTGCTAAAGATGATCACGAGAAGATTAATATTGATAATAAAGTCAAAGAAATTGTGAATGTCGGAATGTAGCATTTAGTAGATCGAATGGAGCAAAATGAGACCTTACTCAGGACTATTCTCCTCCATAATCATGAGGGCCTCAAGGCTTCGATGAGTAATCTTAAAAGTTTATATGCCATGATGGAAAATATGAATAGTAAGATTAAGATCATCAATGTGGATCACGAAGGGGATTCTGTTGCCGGTCAAAGTGTTGGACCCGGGAAAAGAACAAGAGCTAGCTTTAAGAAGAAAGCTATAAAAGAAAAAAGGAGCTAGATATTAAGGAGCTAAATGACATCAAGATGGAATTTCAGAGGATGGATGAGCTCAAGATGGAAACTGCAGAGACCTTGAAGAAAATGGTCTAGGTTTTTGTTCTCTATTTTGTTCTATTTTGATGATCGATTCTGCTGGTTTTTAGTGCTTGTTATGCAGTCTCTTGTCTCTTTTGGTGACTTTGTTTTGGTTCTATTCTGTTTTGGTCTTGTTTGTCTTTTATGCCTATTGAAAATCTTTATGTAATGCTAGTGTAAATAGTTTCGGGGTCCCTTCAAAACCTGTTTTTGAATTAATTGAAAACTTCCTTGAATTTATTTTGGTTGTTGTATTCTTTTAATTTCTCTCTAGGTTGCAAGCTCTTCTGATGATGTAGATATGGCACTTGCATCTCATCAAGACCCCTCCGATGCGGATTTTCTAGAAAATCCATTTGATGTTTGAAATTGAAAACTTTAGTCATGACTCTTTTATGAGTGAATAATGTTACAAACTTTAAAGTCTAATTATCTATACTATATTTTTATTTTTCATAATTTCATTATGTAATTCAGTAATTCAATGTGAATGTATTGGCTTTCTTTATAATTGTGGAAATAGATCAATGATCAACTATACTAGATTAATAGATTCATACTATGAAATGATTTAGTTTTATAATTATGTATATTTCTCTTATTTTTAGTAAATATGATACACACACACATGAATCCTTACATATCATATTGGGGAATTTGATTTCACAAATCCACGGACCCAATTCTCGTGCCCGAATCCGAATCAGGAAATTAGAAAATATTCATTTATTAATTTGTCACCTATTAATGTTGCAACATTTCTGATGTGGGACTTTGAAATTCAAAAATACCCATCTTGGTGTGGGTTTCTGAGAATTATTGCTTTATGACAACTCATTAGATGCTCCTTATTTGTGGCAATTGAGAATCTGCATGCCCAAGTTGTGTTGAACATCCTTTTACAATTTAAGGCCCTATTTGTGAGGAGTGAGTCTAATTGGAACTTTATTTTTATTTTTATCAATTTCTTGCAGAAAAAAATGTCCAAACAGCTCTTGACCAAATGCAAATTAGCACCCAGCAGTCATGGCATGATTCATTGGGAATTTGTAACCAATTCAAAGTGAAAACAAGTTACAGAAATTCACCATTTCAACAACTAGTGATCAAACCCTTGAGAACTCATAACTTCATAAAAAACAATGCATTAAGAGATGATTCAATCCTTTCTGAGCATTGTATTTATAATATTTTAAGGAAAAGCTTCTTCATGACGCCAATCAGCTAAGGCTTATTGCTTACACCTTTCACTTAAGAGACTTCCTCATCAAACTTTTCAAAGTTATAATTTTGAATTTGGAAGCATATTCAACTTTTAAATATAATAACTCCTTTACGACCCAAAGGCTAGAGTCTTCTTGTGCACACTTCTCACTAAAGAGCCTTCTTCAACACATCATTCAATTAGAACAATAATCTCATAAAGTTATTTAATTAAGTCAAACTTAGTAAACAACCTCCATCATGCATCTTATATGAAATACTGAGATAGTATGAACTCTAGGCAATACTACTGAGCACTGCTAAAGGTAGAAACCACTCTCCTAACTTACTATAAATAGTAATTTGAACAGAGACCCTCAAATTCAAGTGTCAGTTCATGAGGTTTGCAATGATGAGCTAACATATCCATCCTCTTAAAACTTGCTAAATTGAGGACATCACAGTCCTCCCTCGCCAAGATTGCTTGTCCTCAAGCAATCACAATCCTGTAGAACAATGAACTTCAACCTCCACCAAGATCCTATGGAAAAATGCACTTGATGTCCCTCTCACCACTAAATAATCCTTGTAAGTACAATACCATCTATGTGAACAACATAGTCTGCAAAACTACACTTAGCACCAGTGCTGGTGATGTAGAAATCGGAACATCACAAGGAAGCAACTCAATAAGGAGTCTAGATTTGCCCCATTTCTCTATGCCCACTAAGCTAGCATGCCCAACATCAGACTTAGGCACAAACAAACTGTGCACTCAGTAAATATCCTATACATGGGGATCAAATGTGAAACACTATGCACTCCTCACTATATAAACCTCAGTGAACTCCTCAGTAAGAGGTGTCTGGAAACCTGTAGGGATTGACTGATGTCTTGGTGTATCAGTAGAATCCCAAATATCATCCTCAGTCATCACCTGAGGGAGACCAAATGAGGGAGACCAAAATCAACCTCAAATAGTGAATTGTCATATGACAGAGTGACATCCATATCGAATAGGGGATTCCTCACAAAGTTAACTACACCCACATGCTGATTTGAACTAACTGTGAACTACAGGAGACATGACGTGCAACCCACTCCACCTGAACTGTATCATGCCTTTGTAAATACCCACTATCTACTGCACAAAGAGACACAGTATGTAGAATTCCCTTTGGGATACCCCGTAACACATAACTCTTGCCTTGGTACTCAAATTTCTTTCTATTGAGTGCAAACTAAGGATTTATGACACAAGGTAACTAGCCCATGGCAACACTGCTTGTCAGCTATTTGATCTAAATGCAAGGTAGAAAAATTAATTGTCTCATCCTTAACATGGACTTAAGAGCCAAGTAATTATCTAGCCTTTAAATCCAAGCTCTACCTCTAGATTTATCACTACCATCATAGTCAGCTGGAGTCACCTTAACCAAGGCCTGTTGTAAGTCCCTTTGTACTTCTGCTCCTGTCTACTCCACTCTACCACCTCCCCTCTTCTTCCTTCGGTTCAAATAATCACTCAGGGATAAATGTTTCTTAATCTTCCAGGAACATTATCATATTTGGCATAAAAATATCTCACCTCGTCCACCAATGAAAATTGAGCATCCTTACCAACTTAAGCCTCCTCCCTACATGTGAAAGTAGGTCGTGGGTCCTAGGAATGGGTCTAAGCACTGTTGCAACCGTGTCTGTGTTGTTACTTTGGTGCTTATAGACTGTCTCTCCAATATGTATGGTATCACCTTGAGTATTTTTTGAACTGCTTACTGCATGTTTTGGTTGAACTCAGCAAGAATTTGAGACATCTTGTCCAACATTTCATCAAAATCTCTTTCCACTTGAGTGTTCTGATTGAATGAACTAACCGTCCCTATCTCTATCTACCATGTCTCTAGGTGGACTATGATGAGAAGACCCTATGGTACTGTCATTGGTATTAACCAAACCCTCTTGCGCTATTTGATCAACTGAGAAAGCATCTATCGCCTCTGCTGGTTGGGCTTTATGCTGTTTTCCTTCTCTCTTGTGTAGTGGCTTTTTCCCTACTACTCATGTGTGCTCAGTTCCAAGTGTTGATAGCAAGGGCTGGCAGAAAAATGGGCTCTGATACCACCGTAAGAACACCCCTATATTTCTTATTTTGAAATGTTTATAATCAATAGATCAACATGACATTGCAAAATAAGAGCTCTTCACTGATATGAATTATCATTTGATTCTGTTCAATTTTCATTTCAGCGTGCTTAACAATTTTCAAGGAGATTTGCCATTTTTAATGTAGCGTAACAAAATATATTATCAAACTATCAACCAAACACATAAAAATACCTCAATAAGAGAAGCCTTACAGAGTTATTCAGATGTTTTGTAGCAGGTCAAAGTAGTGGGCAATCAATAGCAGGTGCTGGAAATGAAACTTCATTTCCATTTGCTAACCTTATCTGAAAAGACAAGGTCAAAGAGCTCTTCCAACACAAGATGGGTTCTCAATGGCCTCTCAGAACTTGGTAATAGGCATAACCAGAAAATGACAATCATGCCAAATGTAAAGAAACACATTAGAACTTCAGTGGAAGCTAATTGAAGCATTTAAGTGCAGAGGTGATAACAAGATAAATTGACTCTAAATTTTTTGGGTCACCAAACCTGCGAACTAACTCTTGTCCACTCTTCTCCACTTGAAGGTATCCCCTTGGGTAAGATTACAACCTTTTAAGGCTCAAAAATCTACTCAGCAATTCAAAACAGACCCTAAGAACATGTAAAGCCTGCCTATGAGGTTGACCTTAGAAAAATCAGTATTTGAGAAGAGAAATCAGAAACCACATCTAACCTTCTTCCCTTGGTGAGTGAAATCCATAGAAATAATGCCCAAAACGTTTTTACCAAAACATTCAACCCTAGCATCCAAAAAAGAGGTTATGAACTATCCTGTTTAACTATACATCCTAACTGATATTGCATGGAAAAAACTACATTAAACTCCACCCAAATAATGCCACAAACCTAGTAAGAATCCTCCCAACTTGTGACTCCAATCTGCAATAAAAAAACCACAAATATTGTCATCCTTTTTGATACTTCAAATCCAAATTTCAACTAAAACCCTTAGTTTCCCATATAAAAACACTAGACCAGTAGGATGGGTTTTCCACCATTGAACTTGTAAGATTGAAGAGGGTTTTTGTTTTCAACAACTTTTGTAAGAATTCTTCTATTTATTCTCATATTGTCTCCTTAAGTGTGCAAACTCTAATTGAGAGAATGAGAGCAAAAACTCACCTTATAAAAACTTGGAGGGAAATAGGGAAATTTATAATTTGAAATATTTTATTTTTTTCAAAAAAAGAACTTTTAATATTTGTAAACAACTTAAGTCCCAAGTTTCGTTTTCCTAGGTGTTGATGTTTTGTAGCTTCAGTCGGATAAATACTGAGTCAAAACTAGTTAAGATATGTGTATATATATTTAGTATATATACTTAACTTGTACAAAATATACATATATAAACATTATTATTATTTAAATTTTAGAGAAATTATTATCATAATGACTCAAGAGATATTATGTATATACATATACATGTGTATACACACACACACACACATAATTATAATTAACATTATATTAATCACATAATAATGAATAGACATGTCTCTCTTTGACTCATCCTCAATATAAATGCAAGAGAGAGATTGCTGCCTTTGAAACACACATAAAAATACAGGTAGTGCTATTATATTTGTAGTGATCCTAAACTTAACATGACAGACTGCAAATTTAAGAAAGGATAGCAGAGATCAGATATGAAATATGGTTATTATATTCAAAAGGAACATTATATTTGATCCATCCAACAATTGGGAGAGAAGGGAATACAATAATAGACATATTAAAACTCCCATTGGAAATTACTAGGAAAATGAAGTACTGCAATCTATAGCGAGCAATTTGTATTCGTGGTTATCATAAGAGACTAAGAATGAATTTAATGTCCTATCTATGTTTACTCATTCTCATATTGGAGCTACAATGAACAAACCAGAGCATGGGCAGTTATAATCAAGCAGATAAAAAGGCTACGTATCAACTTTTCCCCTTATTTGGAGTGAACGAATTTCATGTCTCGAAGTGGCCAAGTCCAGGGGAGAAGTAGAAACATATATCCGAAGATATGGGTATGTTTTCGGTTTGCGGTGAATTGAAAAGGATCAACAAAGGATGGGATTGGTGTTTTAGGGATCCCCATAAGGGCTATGGCAGGGTCCAAGGTGGTTTTCCAGTTGTTGAGCTTTGAGATGCAGTTGGGTAGTTCTGCTGAGAACAATTCATATTGTTTTGTGATGCCTTCTTTTGGTGATAGTGATCTTAGGAATTTGGGTTCACTTTTTGTCTCAACTTTGTAGGCTTCTAATTTGAATGTACAGGTTGGCACTTCCTACAATTTGGCAGTTGAGGTGAATGTTGATTGGCTTCTTCCAAATGTTGTGTAGGCAAAGATTGCTTGCAATGAAATTTGTCTTATTGGAATTTTTTGAGCTTTTGTCCGAACATTGATGTTGTTTGAAGTTGGGTTTTAGATCAGTGAGTATTCAGTTATGTTTGGGTGGTTGCTTTGATGAACGGATTCCTTGTTCTCTTTAGAAATCCTTGGAGATAGCACAATGATTGTGTTCTATTGAAAGATGGTCTTTTACAGTTGATGTTACCAAGGAACAATTAATAGGGTCTTTTTTTAAAGCTTCTAAGGTTTTGATTACAATACTGGGATGAAGAGATCATATGAGGTATTGCCAATTCATTTCATCAGTTTTTATCTATTTGAGATGTCATGAAATCTATCAAGTGTTTGGCTTTTGTCAGATTTGTGACTATTCATATTGCTAAGCTGCTGCCAAGTGTATTAAACTTGTGTTCCAAACTTGGTGGGGAGCAGAGAATCCAATTTGAGTCCTACCTCCTAGGAGGTATGCATTGACTGACATAAAGTTAGGCATTTCTTCCATTCATTTGAGATATGATAAAGATGCAAATTTTATCTCCCACATTGGTAAGAATTCAGAATCTTGAAGGCAATCCAGAGATTAATGATGTTCTACTATGAGGAATGAAGGGAAGGTTTTGGACAATATAGTTGAGGTTCTTGTAGGGAATGTGCTCAGATATCCCTTTATGGACGAGGAAATGATATCTACTGCCTTTTGTCCTTTGGTTCAGCCTAGATCTTCAAAAAGGGTAGGATGGCCCATTTGTATCAGGCTTTGATTCCACTGATTCCACTCCAGAGTTCTCTGGTGATGTTTGGATTCAAACATTCATGATTGTAGAAATGCACGTCACTTTGCTGAGGTTTTGATTTTCTTGGGTGTTTTTCTGGTTGCATGGCTTTTTTCTTTGTTGGCTCTAGTATCTTCTTGTTGCCTCATCTTGCTATACAAGGTTTCAGGGTCCGTTCAAAACAAATTCCAATTTCTAGCTCCAATCAAAAGTATTTGACATATATTGTATAAAATATATTTTATTTCATTAATGATAGGAAATAAATGTTTCAGTGACTTCCTTAGAGTGAAAGAGGTTTTGGAACTAGTTTTTAATAATAAATATAGTGTTTTACTATTCTGTGTGGATGTGTTTTGAGTAAGATTTATACATTTTATTTTAAATTGTATTATAAATTCTTTTTATGTCCAAATTATTGTATTTAATTTTTCTTAATAGAACTTTTTTCTGTATTTGACTTTACTGCATGAAAGGTTTCATTCAAAATATGCTACTCCAGCGTAAAACTAGCCATTGTAGCTTCTTCAGAGGGATGAATTTTCTGTTATTAAATTTGATTAAACTTTAGGCTTTTACTACATTATCTCATTCTACAAAGTTACCAATAAGATGCCTATGCCCTTGGCTCCCTCCAACAACCTCTGTACTATAATTGAATGCTTAAGGTTTTAGATTTCTTTCTAGATGTTATGGGGTTGAAAAACTTGTCACTATTCATCACTTGCCTTTAATCATTACAATTCCATATCCCTTTGTATCTTAAACTGGTTATACTTTTCACTGTAATTGTTTTTAGTCAATACGTTGGTTAATATTATTAAAAATATATATTTAATTTTTATCTTCTTTCATTCATTAATCTTATTATTTTCCAAATTTTTCAGGCAGTGAATGGCAACGCTGTAGTGAATGGCAAAGCTACAGCAGTGAAAATAATGACACAGGACATAAATATTCAGAGAATTGTGATGTTAAACCCAATGATTTCCACACATTTGATCGGATGACAACGCTCTTTAAAATGTAGGGTCAAGGATTCTGAATTGCTTTGGTAGCCTTGTAAATATTTCAATCTTTCTATAAGACCATTAAAGAATCACATTTTATACTGCTCTGTTGTTTGTAGTGATCCATGAAGACTATTCTTGTATATAATAGCCTTCTCCAAAGTAGGCTAACTAAATTGGACTGCAACGTTCATTTATTGTTTTCTTAGAGCAATAGCATCATTGACCATGAACATAGAATAAGCCCATTCGACAACAGAACCATTCTGTGGCTTTATTTACTTTCCTTCATTTATAATGGCAATTTGGTGACGTCTTAATTTGGTCTTCCATATGGAACTGTTTCGTGCTTGTCCATGATGTATTTAAAGTTTTGATACGAGAATGTGAGTAAACCATTTATTTGGTGCACTATTTTATATGTTGTCTTTACTAATGATTTGTTCTGAAAATGTATTTATACTCGGACACAATGCGCGTGTTACCTTGAAAACCAGAGATTTTATTAATTATTGAAGTTGACAACAAATTTGACAAACTTTTATTTCTTTTGTGGAAAGTGAATAGGATAGGAAAGTTACACATGATCAGTCTAAAATGTTTTTTCACATAGGAAGATTCATTAAGGCACTGATAATTGATTTTACAATTGCATAGAAGATGATTTTTATAAAAGAGGGCTTGCCTAATACAGATGAAATGGCTTTGAACAAGTCCTTTCCAGGCATCTTAGTAAGACCATTCCATAGTATATTTGGCAATCATCATTACAGGGGTGGTGTTGTACTTCAGTCCATCACGTTCCTTATAGATTAATAAAGTTAAATTATGTATCTTTTTTTTCCCTGATTTCTTTTATAGAATTAGATTGAAAGAAAGAAAGGAAATTGGTATATATCCATATAATTTTCAGGAGAAAAAAATTATTCAAAACAAATATTCAGAATTTACTGTGAAAAGTAAAAACAAATCTGTTACAAGATATACCTTGGAGAAACCCTCACAAGGAAAAACTCTAACCTCAAAAGCACTGAAACAAGATTATAATACACTTGTAGAGTCTCCATGTAAGCTTTTGAAGCAACAAGCATCACAGTTGCATTCTTTCATATAAACAAACAAATGAGAATCATGTTTCCCCACATCCCAAAATAAGCTTCCACATATGCAACCTGAAGCAACCTATAAGAGATGCTTAATCATGTGCATCAAAATCATAGGTTTTTAAAATTATGACCCCAGAGTAAATATTTGGTACTAAGATTCTTCAAATATTATAGACCTTTTAATGACTCTAAGATTAAATGCTTATCACAATGCCTTATACAACATCCAAGTGTTCACAAGGATACCTATGCCATTTATTATCCAAATCTCTAAGGTTCATCATAATGTAATATCTATATTTTTATTACTAGCATTATTATTATTATGCAATGTACATCACATTTTTTTAATATCTGCCAATAAAGTGAAAACATAATCACTACCTAGTGGATCTCTTGCTACAAACATTCTCTACCAACTTTAAGCCTACAAATTCACAGATTTATATTGAGTGCTAGTCTCTTGTAGAATCATCGTGATAACAAATAAAGTAATTAGAGGCCACTTGTAAATATTGAAAGACCATCTTAACTACAACCTAATGATATCTTCTAGAATTAATCATTAATGACTAGGAAAAAATATTTTGTTGAGAATTGTATCCTCTTATATAGATCATAGCGTTCAACAAATACCAATAACCTTTGGTACGTTGGCATTGTCTTCTATCATAATGGTTAAGTTAGAAACTACTCTATATATCTTGATCTCCACTAAAATAGGAGTACTCCAAGTCTATTTTTACTATAGATTTAATGTGCTTATGATATATTTAAAAGAATATTCTCCAAGCAGAAGCTCTTTAAATCATTTCTAAGGCACATCAAAATGATCTAGATTTGAAAATACAATCAAACATCTGAAAAAACCTATTTTATTTAAAGACTGAGCTAGTTGTGATATTTGTCAAGTTTTGAACTAGTAATTGCACCTTGGTTGGGGTTTACACATGATTTCATAATCTTTTCTTTATTTGAAAAAGGGTTTTTGTTACACATTCTTCATTCTTAGCTTTCATTCTTGTTCATCCTCCAAGATTTGATATTGATTACCCAACTTAAAGATACATGTAAAATTTTCAATGTTAACTTACTAGTCTTTCAAATAGAGAACTTCCAAAGTTAGTTTTAGATATTGTTCTTGAGACCAACTGAAATGTCAAAAAACTAATAAAGTTATCTAAAGGACAAATAGATGAAAGATTGAAAAGGTTTCAAAACCTTTGTTAAAAGCTAATGTGGTTTTGAAAAACCTTTTTCACCCAAAAAATTAATAAGGAACCTTTGCTAAAAGCTAATGTGGTTTTGACAACCCCTTCTTCACTCTACAAAAAACAAAAAGCATGTAGAATCTACAAGGTTAAGATGTAGGTGAATAAAATCTTGGTGGGTCATGATTCAAAATTTGGTTGATTTTCTAACAAGGCTTTAAAAAGGTGGCTATTTAAAGCAAAGAACAAGAAGGGTTTGAAAACCAGTTCCAAGAGGAATTCTTGGAGCCTAATTTGCTTCTTACACTTTCTCAAATATACGATCGTTCAAAAGAGAGCTGAAGAAAACATTAAAAGAGTCATTGCTAACCCATGTACCATATCAAAACCAATACTAGAGATAAAATAATGCATCATTAACGCATGGTATAACTTGATACATTTAATTTTAGGGCGCAATTGGAGAAACTATTTTCACAAATGTTTGCACCCTTTCTTGATGTGTTACTCTTAGATAATTTTTTCAAACACCAATGCAACCTCCAAGTGTGGGACTTGCACATGTGAGGCTAAATCTCTGGAGAAGGTTGACTTCCTTTCCAATCCGCATGTAGTGTTGAACCAACCCAACACTTGGAACTACTTATAGCCTATTTTAACAACTTGTAGAGGAAAAGGGAAGAAGAAATACATAAATGTAAAAAGGGAGGTAATACACAATATTGACAATATGATCTCCTTTTCCCTATGATTGCACAAGATCTCAATAAGATTAGCCACAATACACAATTTCTTGTGTTTATTAACTACTAGAACAACATGAAAGAGCTCAATAAAACTTCGAAAGGAATCTAAATAATCACAAACAAAGGTATATCTAGCATGAAAATACAATCATAAAAATTAGGGAATGCATGAAACAAATCTAAATAAGAAGACAAGTAGATTTGTATAAGGTATTTGGACTTAGAAACATGTAGACAATAATACCAAAGTAAGGCAAGACAAGTTACAATTGCAGGAAAACCTATAATTTTGTAAAAGAAATAAAAAGAAAATCCTTCAAAATGATAAGAACTACCATTTTAAGAGATAACATAACTTTGATGAAACTTTGTGACTCAAACGGGTAAATGCACAAACCTATGCCACCTTTTATAAAGAAAAATGATCCTAGAATACAAACTATTCAACTTTAATGACATAAAATGGTATTTGTGTTTAGAATTTGAAGATGATGTACACTGACAAAATGTGGAAAATTTGATGAAGTTTATGCCTATAATTTTTTAAATTTTTAAAGTAAGAATTTATTCATTTAAAAAAAATTGATGTCGTTTTTTTTTTAAATTTGGAAAAATAAAGGGTGTAGTTCCTAATAAATAAGTATATGCAAATCATAATTTTTTGCTCTAATTCGAAAATATGTTATAGATGAAATGTACAACTAGGAAAGGAAAACTTATAATTTTGTAAAAGAAAAAGAAAGAAAATCCTTCAAAATGATAAGAACTACCATTTTAAGAGATAACATAACTTTGATGAAACTCTGTGGCTCAAACAGGTAAATGCACAAACCTATGCCAGCTTTTATAAAGAAAAAGGATCCTAGAATACAAACTATTCAACTGTAATGACATAAAATGGTATTTGTGTTTAGAATTTGAAGATGATGTACATTAACGAAATGTGCAAAATTTGATGAAGTTTAAGCTTATAATTTTTAAATTTTTTTAAGTAACAATTTTTTCATTTAAAAAAATTTGAAGTCTTTTTTTTAATTTAGAAAAATATAGGGTGTAGTTCCTGATAAATAAGTATATGCAAGTGATAAATTTTTGCTCTGATTCAAAAATATGTTATAGATGACATGTAAATGAAATAATAGTTTTTGATGTATATTTTCTTTGTTATAAGCACTCAAAGTCAACCTTATCAGAAACCAACAGTTTTTTTCACTCGTCAAAACTTCCCTAACAAATCTACACCATTTTGAAAAAAAAATACATATTCTTAAAGATTACTCTCTCCTCTAGAGCTAAATATAAATTTTAATTTAATTTTATGTGATTTACTATTTTTTTCCCTTTTTTGAGGTAGCATCTTTTCAAATGTTAAAATACCAATTTATAATATTTTAAAATTATAACATATTATATCTAATCAAAACACTATGAAATTTATATAATGATGAGATTGACTCCAAGATCTATAAAAGGGTACAAGTGTAGTTTTTTTTTAAAATTGAGTTTTGATAGAGAAATGGGATTTGACCAGAACAAGTTTAGAGGTCATAAAAGGTGACACAAATGTGTGCTATTACCTCCCTAAGCCGACCAAAGTCAAGATACACATATTTTTTGAGATAAAAAATAAAATAAAATAGATCATGCATGTACATTTGACCTAAGAAGTGCTTTAGAGGGGGAAATATATGACTATGCAGTAAAAGAAAGACCCCTACCTCACATGTATACACTGATTTTTCTTGTATAATGTAGAAATGACACTCAAGGTCACATAGAACAATAAATGGGCATGACATAGCTTGAGTTGATAAAATAAAAGCACTTATAGAATTGCTGGAACTAGAAAAGGCCATCGAATAGTTGCAATGATTAATGCTTAACCCTATTATTGATAAAAAAACCCTTTCCCATTGTAACAATATTGAAAGGATATTAGAAATTTACCCCAATAACACTAGTAGTGTGATTTCTATGATCAATTTTCATGATGGAGGTCACTCTAAAATAAACACTCTCACTAATGAGTATTATGTTTGTAATGATCCCTCTATTGGGTGAGCCTTCATAACTTTTCCCAATGTTGTTACATTTTCCTCATTGGAATGACATATATCATAGCTTAAATAGAGAAAGTTCACTTCGATGTGAAAGTCACCCTAATGAACTCTTCTTCCATCACCATAAACCTCATAGTCAAGTAGTTGGGGGCAAAATCAAACACAAAAGTTACTCACAAACACAATGTACTAAAGCTTGCAAAAAGTGTCAAATGCCCGACATCTTGTATAACCAGGTAGTTAGGGGCTAACCCAAACTCATGAACAAGTTTAAAGTTAAAAAAATACTTGAATCAATGAAAAAAAATGTAGTAAGTGAACGCAACATTTTGTTGAGATCACCAAGGTTGAATTTTTTTTGGACCCATCACCAATAGACCTAAGATAATCTGCAACTTCCCTTATACACATCCATACAAAATACTTTAAAGTTGAAAGCCATTAAAAAAATATCAATTCCAACTAATCCTACTTAATTTGAAGGTGCCAACATGCCAATGGTGGTAGAAAAAGTGAACATATCTAGTGAATGAAAGAGAATTATTATCTACTAAGCATATGATCAGTAGACTAGATAAATGTGTCTAGGCATGGAGTCGCCAAGGTCAAAACCTGAAAAATTTATCACAAAAGAGGGAAATATAGATAGGTTTAATCTCTATCGCAATATGAGACCAGTAACCTATGTAAACCAAGAAAAATGATAGAAACACTATCTCCAAGAGAGAATAGCCTGCACTCATGTTCTTCTTAGAAAGAAAATAAAACTTAACCTAATTTATACAAGGTTTTAACCTCCTTGAAGAGAAAGGCTTAAAACAAATCCCATTGACTAGAATAAGAAGTATTCCACTATCTAGCCTAGGTAACAAACATTTGTTTACCTCTTTATAATTGGTTATAACATAGGATCACTCTAGCTAGCATCAAATTTGGAGTGCCCACCTTGTTTAGCTCTATCTGCATCTTACTTGAGAACAAGGTCACCTTCTTTAAAGATCCTATCAATAGCCTTATTGTCAGAACTTCTCTTGATAAGGTTGTCATCAATTTATTATGTTATGAACTCTAATTGTCTTCAATTTTCCTTTCAATTATCCTTACGAGGTTCTTGTTAGAGGACTCAGCCAAACCATTTCCTTGTGGGTAATTATTGGAGGAATTCTTAAGGCATATAACATGCTCAACTTCCCATGAGTTGGCTTGAGCCCCCAAAAATGATTTGGTATTATCTAATATGATGGTAGAGGGGGTGCCAAAGTTGGTCACAATTCCATCAATAAAATGTACTACTAAAGCTTTAGTGACATCCTTAAAATGTACTAGCTCCATCCACTCAATGAATTATTTTGTGGATTCCAAAATCCATTTATGATCAACAAAGGAAGGTGGGTTTATTGGACCAAAAAAATCAAAACCCCATTGTGCAAAAGGTGGGTCTTCTTGAATGAGATAGAGAGAAAGAACATCCAATCTCTATTTACTTGAGAAGAAGGCTCATTTCTTACACTTCCTCACCCAATGGTGTGAAGCCTTAAATATAGTTGGTCAATAATAGTCACCCCTCATTATCTTTATTTTTGTGGTCCTTATAGAGAGATTTTATCTTGAATGACCATTATGAAATTCTTCTAGCAATTTATTGACCTAATCTGTATTAATGTATCTTAGCAAGACTCAATAAGAGATTATTCTAAAGAGCATACAAAAAGAATCATAACAAATTGATTGTAATATAAAATGTCTCCTTTGTGTACTATTAAGTCCTTGGGGATACCTTCCTTCTCTTAAGAAGGTGGTCATGTCATGTAACCAGCTATTCTAATTTTCATTATATGTTGGTTGTTCATTCTATAATATAAATAAATCCTTGACAAGTGTCTCAAATGATGAAGTCATCAGCTCATGTAGGTCATTTCATCTTACAAGCTTGATGATCTTGATGTCAATATCATATTTTATGACTTTAGCCAATAGATTTATCTCTCTTCTTGCTGATATCCTTATTCGAAAGGAAATCTTTTATACTTCCTTGTAGAGCTAATGGTTGGATTCTATTGTTAGAAAACAAATGTCTAAACCTTTTTAGAGCTTATACAATAATAATGAGTCATCTTTCTACATATTTTTACCTATTCTTATAGTCCTTCATTGAAGAAACAATGTATTTCTCTAATTTTTCCATGTTTAGTTGTATTAGAATAGTGGAAATACTTGATTCCCCTTCAATAGTATAGAGGATGAAATCCTTTTGAAAGTAAGGGTTGAAAGAGTGGGAGATGATGCAATATCTTTCTTGTTCTTCTCAAAGTTCCCTTTCCATTCCTTGGTCCAACTAAACATCATATTTTTCTTTAGCATGGCTATAAGAGGTTTAATAATAGTAGCAAGGTAAGGAATGGACCTTCTTGCAAAATTTATCCTACCAAGGAAACTTTGAATTTTTTTCTTGTGGCTAGGGATCAGTGGAAGAGAAAGGGTTTCCTCCACTCTTTTAGGATATATGGATAGATCATCTTGTGATACAATAGGACCCAATAGCTTTTCTTGATCACTAGAAATTACACGCTCATTTTAAAAACACACCAAACTCTTTACATTTGACAAACACTTTCTTTAGATGATCAAAGGGATCTACTACATGCTTTGAATAAACAATTATATCATCAAGGTATATTAGCAAAAACTTTGTTAGTACATCCTTAAAGGTCATTTCCATTTCCTTTTAGACTATAATATTTGCACTAATTAATCCAAATGACATTTTAAAATAGGCACAAGTGCCCCATTTAGTAGTATATGAAATTTTGTATTGCTCTGATTCTTGGAATAAAATATGATTATATAACCTTAATAACCATCTAAGAATTAAAACCTTTATGTGCCTATAACTTTGGATAATATTTGTTCCATTAGAGAGAGGATGGTGTTCCTTAAGAGAAGCCCTTTTAGAGTCCCCTAATTCTATACACAAGTTGATTTATCCATATTTCTTCCTAACATGAACACTATTAGAAATCCATGAGGAATGCTTAATAGGAATAATAATAATATTCTAACCTTTATGAGTTTGGACAACTCTTTTCTCATTAAGCTTCCAATTTTGGGGTTTATTGATCTCTTCTTTTACCTAACACACTTGCATCATGATTTAATTATATGGCATGTTCAGCGAAGATGGGGTCAAATCCTTTTAGATGTTTATAAGTTCAATAAATTAAATTATTAAATTCTTGATCTAATTTATGTTAGAATCTATGATTGTCACATGTTCATGATTAACCAAAATTAAAGATTACATGAAATAACTTAACAAATTACTTTTAAATGCATAATTGGAATAACATAACATAAACTATTTAATGAAAAGTAAAGAGATATAGAAAGTAGACGAAGACAAAAAAATAATTATGTCTTTGGGTCCTCCAAGTAGTGAGATTGATACTTGTTAATATTTTGAATAATGGTTATAATGGCCTCAATCTAGATAACAAACAATTACTTTGAGCTTCAAGTTATTCCTTGAACAAGATCAAAGTCTTCGAAGTTTGGAAAAGAACACTCAACTTTTCTACAACTCTTACAAAAAATCACTAAGTCATCTCTAGGTATTCACTCTTTTTAAAATAAGAATTACCAATTGTTTTTTAAAGCTATCTAATTTTCAATAAAGAATGAACTTGAACCTCCTAATGTTAAATTGGGTAAAATTATCTTAATTTTTACTTTTGGGAATGTATGATGTGGAGAAGAAGCTTCCATACTTGGTAGATCTATAAAAATTCTTGAAGTATAGATTTTCTCTTGTACTATCCCAAATGCATGGGTCTAGTGCAATGGTTAGAAGTGTTTGATCAATTGTGGGAGGTTGGTGGCTCGATCCACCATCTCACAATTTTCATTTTGGTATTATTTCATCAATAACTTTCTCCCTATTGTTTCAAGTGACCATTCATGGTAGAAAGTGAAAATAGGAATTGGGAGGCCATTGGGTCAACCCTCATAGATACGATTTTTTTGGTTGAAACAAACTTTTCACCAAAGATAGACCATATATGGCACACCTTCATCAAGTAATGTGACATATTATAGTTCACACTTAGATGACACGTAATGTTTGGATTGGTTTAATTGTGCACATTTCTAAATAACCCTAATTTTCATGCCAATGCCAAGTCATTTTTCCATGCCAACATCCATGCTGACTAGATGGCATCATCAAGTCAACCCACCTTTTGCAAAACTTGTCTCTCCATATCTTGAGAAAATGGATTTTATTTTCTATGATTCAAGTTTTTTTAGGCTTGTGTCAAAGAGGACTTTAATTTGAGACCACTCTTGTTGAATTTGAAGACGATCAAATGTTTTCCTTTGAATTTGAAATCTTTAGTTGGTGAACTTTAATTGTTGAAAAAATGAGCATATGAAATCCAATTGGATTTGTTCAATTTGTTTAAGGTTTATTTAGTGAGCACTTTGACTTAAGATAGATTATTGAAGCATTTAGAACACATGAGTTTTTAATGGGAAAATCTACCTAGATCAACTGTTGAAAACAATTGGTGAAAATGTCCTCTTAAGATTTGGAGCATGATTTTCCCAATTTGAGTGTGTTTCATCAACAATGGTGATCAACTTATAATCACATTTCTTTGCAACTAGGTTTGAACCTTCTATTTTTTCTTGATCATCAAAATTGAAGATGCCCTCCTAGTTGACTAGACCTTTAGGTAACTTGTTGGAATAGAGTTATATAATATGATCTCCATATTGGTTCTTGTATCATGGATTGATCCTTAGTTGAGTATTTTACTTCATTTTGTAAAAAATGATAATTCAAAGATTTGAGTAAAATATTTGCCATTTTGTTTGATTATTTGGGAAAACATGCCCCACAAAAATCCTGAAATATTATTTCTTTATGTCTACAACATTTTATAGTATATAATAATGAGCATTGATTTTTGCAAGTCTATCGACATTATTATTTCGATTCCTAGGAGCACCTTGAGTATTGACACCCTAAAATCCTTCAATCAAACTCTAAACTTTGTGGTTGTATATCTTGAGAAGATTTTTATTTTTTTGTGCATTAATTTTCCACCTAATTAACAAAAAACTCACTATCTTCAATGACTTACAAGGTTTTGAATTCCTTATTTTAAGCTGGAGGCCTTGAATCAAGGCTTCATACTCTTCCACATTGTTTGTGTAGTTAAATGGATCCTAAAGGATAAGTATTATTTATTCCCATTAGGAGAAACAATCATTACACTATCACCTACACCAATTGGGTTCCTTTATTCATAAAAAATCATATTCCATAATCGAATTATATGTCCTTGTTATTTTATGAGATTGGCAATCGAAACATTCACTTCATGTATGCAATAGGTGACAACACCAATATCTCTAGCTTCTTCAAGTGGATAAAACTAGAAAGCATTAGCCTATTAATCTAATGTATAATCAAGGACGTCTTTCAAAAGAGTAGCATGCTCACCGATTATTCACTTTTCTTCTTCATAGCGGAATGTGTAAATCATGTTTATGGGACTAGGAACATAAGATTTTATATGATTAATAACTAAGGGTTCTACCTCTATGGAAGATTTTGCACCATATCTTTTCTTGTGTCCTTGAGACCGTGGTATGTGTGATTGCTTCTAAATTTGAAGCTCAAGTTTTTATAGAGGGTGAAATAATTTCTACTGCACTCTTTGAACTTTTGGCATTATGTACAACATCATCATTCCCCTCATGATTGGCACCACAACAATATCCTACCTTCCAATTCATGAAGGTAGAGTCCCCTTACAAATGAGCTTAATATCCACCATTGGATTTATATGTATATATATTTTCCCCGAAGTTCTTAGTTCCTCTTGTGTGCTACTAGAGCTTAGGAAAAGTCTTCTCTTTGACATGAACCTTAATCGTGAGATTGATTTCAAGGCTAGAACCATTTTTTCTTTTGGGAAATATAATTTTGTATCAGGACAATTTCCTTCATTATATTTGCAACTATAGAGCATGTGTTATTTAATGACGTATTAGTTTTCAAGACCCTTTTCCTTGATATGGTGGCCTTGATCCTGCCAGACTATTGGAAAAGTAGAATAGTATGTTTAAAATAGAGAAAGAAGGAACTTCCAACTTATTTTTGTTGAGTAAAAATGAAAATTTATATAATAACTTGAACCATCAATATTCCTAAATGACATCTAATTAGATTAACAAAAAACTACTTTCTAGTGTACCGCCTTGTTAACAATTTTTGGTATCACCAAAACTTGATCCTAAAATTCTTTTCCATAGGTTGTAGCCCAAGGTTAATGGGTTTTTGTTCTTGTATCATGATTGCATCATTTTTTTTAGTTAATCTAACTTATTGAAAGATGTAGAGGTTGGTGGAGGATGATCTAGTTCTCAGACCTTGCATCGCATCCTCCTCTATTGCTATCACATCTATTGTTACTATTGACAATACATGTATTACTACCATTAAGAATTTTTGTGATTCAATGTAGAAAAAGATGTGTTGTTTCTTAGATAGAGTTCCCTTGGATGACTACTTCACATACATTTCCAGTTTTCATATAAAATTCTATCTTACAAATTTGGGACACACTATTGATGATATTTGTTGATCTCTAACAGGCTCGTGCCTAAATAAGAGTAACTGAAAGCTTTACATGAGTGGGATAAGATGTGTGTTATAAAAAAAACCTCCAAGATTTTAGAAGTTGACTCTTCAAACCAAATGTTTGGAGGAAAGTAGAGAGGAAAGCCTTTCACCAACAACCTAAATTGAGGAAGGTTCTTTGCCATAGAAAATCTTTTCAAGACATAGATAGGAATATGTAGGATGACATTCATAGAAATTTGACATTTTCTAGCCAAAAAATCATATCCTCACCCAAAAGACACCATGCTTCGCGAACCCTTCATTGTTGGCTGAGAGAACAAAATAGATAAACTATACATGACATAAAATGTAACATTTGGGTCTTGACCATGGAAACCACCTATAAGACTCTAAATAAAGACTCAAATATCTAATAGAGAATGTAGATCTAATCATCCTATGATGTATGGTACAAGAAAACTAAGTAGAAGTAAAATAAGAAGCACCAAGAATGAGTTCTTGCTTCTAGATATAAATAGTTATGATAAGGATTCAATGAAAACATAATTTAATACCCAAAAAAATCTTTTTGAGAAGAACATTATAATTCATCTTCTATTCTAGATGAATTATGAGGAGAAAGAAACATTTATGATCATGGATGCACCAAATTGAACAAATAATAACCACACCAACATAAGAAAATTGAATCAAACACATGAAATATTAAAGATTACAACCTCTATGAATTGTAAAGTATTCCCTACCAACTTGACCAAAAGTTCAAGCTAACCCTTTTTACAAGGCAAGCCGTAAGGTTTTGCAAGAAACCTCCACCCTTTTTCAATAAAAAAAATTGATCATTTTATGTTACAATCCATTGAAATGCTAAAACATTGGGCGCAATTTTCTTGCTTTCCATGACATAGGGAAAATGTCTATTTTTATTAGTCACAAGTAGCATACTTTCCAACATGGATGAAAAATGTTGTCATTGTAAATTGTTACAGTGAAGGATTATTACCTCAACACCTATTTGATAGGTCATTTTTGGTCTCAAATATACCATAATATGAGATATTCCCTTAATATTATGTTGGTAGTCTAATTGAATGGCAGCGTAGTTGCATGGCACATGTCACATCTATAAACATTGAGAATGAGGGGCTTCCAGTGGGATTTCTAGGTATCCCATTCTGCTAACATGTGTCAAGTATGAAGGAAAAATTTGAAATGGGATATGTTCTTTGAAAAAGGGTTGACAAGAAAATGTCATTGTCATTGCTTTATGATTGAGGTAATTTGGGCCAGTATCAGGGAGACTTCAACCATGTACAACTTTGGTTTTGTTTCTCTCTATGAGAAGGAATGTTTTTCAATGATCATGGACCATTTTCTACATCCATTTTGAAGCATCTACTTTTAGTATTCATTTTACATTGAGGGGGATATACATAGTCTCTCTTCTTCTCTCTTTTGGAGGGTGACTTTTTCCTTGCATAGGGTTTTGTTCTTCTCATTCTTCTTTGAGAAGTTTTTTTTTCATTATCTTTTATATTTGGAAATCATGATTAAGTGGTGTTCCTAGTAAGTTCTTTTCTTTTGTCCTAATCAAAAACATTGCCTAAGTTTTCTTAAGGACCACGTAGGAACATTCCCACTTTAAGTGAAACCTTCACTTTAGTGAACTCATGACATAATCAATTTTCTTTCTTAAATGAGTGATAAATTATCATTTTATGTACCATATTATAGGATTTAAGACACTTGTCATAATCTTATGCTATCCTATGTATCACCTTGACTTACATGAATAACGAGTCTACTTTGTACATTCTACCATTTTATTGCATTTATAATGAGAATATAGTTTATTCTTGTCACATTGATCTCCTCTTGTTCTTGTAATTTTCATTAAATATGTCAATCTTGAGCAACTATCTCTATAACTAAAACAAATGATAATGTTCTAATTGTGACAAGAAATCATATTATTCTAATATTTGATCACTTTGAACATTAAATTACATTCTTTTTCAAATGCTTTCTCATTATTATCTTTTGTAGATTTGTTTGGTTAACATTTCCTTCATATACATTATGACCATAGAATATATGAATTGCATAATAGATTTGTATTATGCATAATGTGATGAATAATATTCACGATCTTGTGGTTCAGCATTCTTCGGATATCCTTTGTATCTAGGAGACCAAGCTTTTAGGGGACTCCATGTTTAGATGTGCTCCTAACATTTGGTTTCTAGGCCAATGTCAGTGTATTGGTGCTTTGGGGAGCTTTGGTGGTCTCACCATTAGCTGGGATCCTAGGAAAGTTATGCCACTTTACTGGGTTTCTTGCCTCTCGACTCTTTCAATGGTTGCGTCCTCTCTAGAGATTGGCAAGATGATTCTTGTTACTAATGTGTATGTTCCTATTGATCTCCTTGGAAAGTCTAAGCTCTAGGATCATATTAAGCATGTCAGAAGCTGTCATCCTTTCTTGCCTTGGATTGTGGCTAGAGACTTCAACTCTGTTCTCAGTTTAGAGGAGAAGAGGGGTGGGCTAGCTCGCTTGGGTCCTTCTTCTAAGCTTCTTCGACAAAATATTGATCTTTTACATCTCTCTGATGTCAAACCTCTCAATGGGCTCTTTACTTGGAACAATCAAAGAGTTGGTAATGATGCTATCTCAGAACGCTTGGACAGGTTCCTTGTTTCCTGCTTTTGGAATTCTGGTTCTCTTTCGCTCTCTTCTGAAATTCTTGATTGGAGAGGTTCTGACCACTGGCCTATTAAGCTCACAGCTAGTTATGTTGCTGTCCCCAAGAACCCTCCCTTTAAGTTCTAGCTGATGTGGCTTTGAGACTCTTCTCTTCATGACTTAATGACTCACTAGTGGAGACAGGGAGGCCCTGCCTATGGCACTGCTATGTTCTCCTTCTCTAAAAAACTTCAATTTGTTAAAAGGAAGTTGAAGCATTGGAACCAGAATTGTTTTGGTAATCTCCATATTATGAAGAAGAGGGTTCAGGATCATCTTGATGTTATTACCAAGTAGATTTGGGATCTGGGTTTTTCAGAAGCTCTTGGCATTGCAGAATCCCAAGCTTCTTCTAATTTAGCTGAGTGGGATCTTAGAGAAGAAATCTACTAGAAACAGAAGGCTCGAGTTGACTGGCTTCAGGAAGGGAACAAGAACACTGCATTTTTCCATAAATCTATGCAGGCTTGACGTAACAGGAGTTACATTTCTTCTCTTGTTACTTCTAATGGGATGCGTCTAACTTCTTCTCAAGCTATTTCCAAGGAAGCTATTCAGTTTTACTTAGCCCTTTTTTCAGATGATTCACCTCCACCAGAGATTGAGGAGAATACTATCTTGTCATGTATTCCCTCAGTTGTGACTAGGGAGATGAATGCTTCTCTTATGAGGCCAATTACTATGTCTGAATTGGAGGGGGTGGTCTTCAGCTTGCGAAAGGGCAAAGCTCCGGGGCCGGATGGTTTTCCTGTTGAATTCTTTCAAGAATTTTGGGATATTATCAATCATGACCTTTTGGATGTGGTTCAGGAGTCCTTTTCCAACAAAGAAATGCTTCGGGCCTTGAATGCTACTTTCTTAGTCCTTATTCTGAAAAAGGAAGAGGCTAATCAACTGGACTTTTTTAGGCCCATTTCTCTTTGTAATGTGGTCTATAAAATCATCACTAAGCTCTTAGCAGAGAGGCTTAAAGTTTTCCTTCCTATGGTTATCTCTAAGGAACAAGGGGGTTTTGTGGTAGGAATTTTTTTTTTGGATGGGGTGGTTATTGCTTCTAAAGCTATTCACTCTATGTGTACTTCCAGGGAATGTGCTATGTTTATTAAGCTTGATATGGCTAAGGCTTATGACAGAGTCAATTGGGATTTCTTGCAGAAAGTTCTTCTTGCTTTTGGCTTAAGTCAAGATTGGGTTAGATGGGTTCTTAGCTGTGTTACTACTCCTTCCTTCTCGGTCCTTCTTAATGGTGAACCGACAGAGCTTTTTGGGGCTTCTAGAGGTCTTCGTCAGGGAGATCCCATCTCACCTTATTTGTTTATCATTATGGCCGAGGGACTTGGTTGACTTATCAAGTTTCATGTTTCCCAAAATTTGATTCAAGGATGGCAAGGGGAAATGGTTTGCCTACTCCTTCTCACCTTCAGTTTGTTGATGATACTACCCTTGTTGGGAGAGCTCGGATTCGGGAAGCTAGAGCCTTTCGGCTCACCTTGGATTCTTATTTGGCTGTCTCTGAGCAGAAAATTAATAACCACAAGTCCTCTATTTTTTTCTTCAACACTCCTGAGCCAATCCAGCGGAGGATTGCTACTATTTTGAGATTCCAGATTGCGTCTCTCCCTCTGACTTACTTGGGGGTCCCTATTGTGGTGGGTAGACAGCCTAGGCTTTTCTGGCAAAGCTTGCTTGACAAACTTTGACAAAGGGTCAATAATTGGACTCACAGGTGGCTTTCTACTACTGGTAGGGTGACACTCCTTCAATCTTTAATTCAAGCTCTTCTAATATACAGAAGCATGGTTCAGGCTGCCCCGATGTATTTTCTTAAAGAATTTGATGCCCTCTCTCGCCAATTTCTTTGGAGTGGCAATTTACAACATACCAAATGGAGCCTCATCAATTGGGATACTATTTGTAGGCCCAAAAAGGAAGGAGGCCTTGGCCTTCGGTTTGCTATCTTGTGCAGTCAAGCTCTTGCTGCCAAGCTCTATTGGCGTTGGTGTACTAGTCAGTCTCAGCTTTGGGCCCATATCCTATCACACAAGTGGGTAAGTGCACCAAGTTGTGGTGCCAAAAGGGGGGTATAAGTGGACACCTTTTTCCTAAAATCAACAATTTCTGGACTTCAACAAGAATTTGAAGATAGTTACGCTCAAAATTTTAAGATATGACAAAAACAAAAGTCATAGTCCTCTGAATCTAGTTTCTAAACTACTAATTTTTTTTCAAAATGGTTTAGTTTTAGGTCCTCAAAAAAGGGGGCCACAAAAAGTGGTGCTGGTTTTTCCAGAAAAACATAACATAGTACAAAGTGTGGTCCCCCTAAAATTTTAACTTTTTTTTTGAAATTCTTTAATCGCTCCGGTCAAAAGTTACCTAACACTATGTAGTTTATCTTAGATTTTTTGGGTAATTTTATAATATGTTTTTTTTTTTAATGAATTTTTTAATTGGACACATTCGAAAAATGTGAAATATCTATGTGCTCCCCCTATAAATGATTGAAAGCTAATCTAAAATCAAAACTTCTTTTTTTCAAAGTGTGTAGAATGGAGTCTAGTTTCTAAAAAACTAAGTTTTTTCAAAATTCGATGAACGAGCTAAAATCTATAGCCCAATTAGTACATGTTGGTTTTTGACAAAAAATGGACATACATTCAAAAGAAATTATAGATGAAAGGCTTAAAATAGTTCAAATTAAAAATAAATTATATGGTTGTGTAGCTAACAAAGAGACCTACAATGTCATGTAACCTGATTTTATTGATGCTCAACCACGAAGAAACTAGACGGAGAGCACACAAAAAAAATCAATCATTTTTTGTATGTTTGCAGCAAAACACGTCTCAGACCAGTTTATGGACTCCAAAGCTTTGGTTTGGATTCCCAAAGCAATACCAAATGTTAGGCTTGGTAGTATTTAAATCTTTAAATAGCGCGTGCGCGCTATAGTGCGCACGCGCTATTTAAAGCTTGTTAAATTTACTTTCAAATAGTGCGTATGCGCTTTGTAAATTTTTTTTTTCAAAAAACGTGCACACGCTATGGTGCGTACACACTATAGTGCGTACGCACTATTTAAATATACTTTTAAATAGTGCGTACACGCTTTGAAAATTTAATTTTTTTAAAAATAGCGCGCACGCGCTATAGTGCGTGCGCACTATAGCACGTACGCACTATGGCTTGGCACACCCAAGCCATAGTGCATGCACACTATAGTGCACACGCACTATAGCGCATGCACACTTATTAAAAATAGAAAAGAAAAAAAGGATGTCATCTTTTTGGCACCACAACTCGGTGCACTTACCCAAGTATTTACCTGGTGTTGAACCTTCAGAAGTTTCCAAGTTTTCTCTTGAGGGAAGAGGCTCTATGGTGTGGCATACCCTCAAGATTGGTGCTCACCTGGTGCAAAGAAGTTTATTTTGGATCTGCACCAGAGGCACTGAGGCTCTATTTTGGAGTGATTCTTGGAATGGGCATCCTCCTCTCCTTTCCTCTCATCCTCACTTGCAGGCTCTTTGTGATTCTTTCCTTTCTGCTGGATGGAATAAGGTGGCTATTTATAAGGAGGCTTTTAACCTGGGCATTGCAGTGGGTTATAGATGGAATAATTCTTCTGATTGGCCTTTGGGTGGCTCACTGGGAGATCGGCTGGAATTATCTCAGATATTGGCTTCTGGGGAGTGCAGCTCGTTGTGGGAACCTGATGTTTTGGCTTGGGGAGGTGCTTCTTCTGGCAAGTATTATGTTTCTTCTAGGTACCTTGCACTGACAAAGCAAATTTTTGGTGAGGTGGAGGTCTCTTGGTGGAAGAAAGTTTGGAATAGTTTTTCATGGCCTAAGTGTAACTTTTTCCTCTGGATTTTGGTTTACAATCGTTGTCTCACTTGGGATAATCTCTGCAAGAGAGGCTTCCAGGGGCTTTCCCTCTGTGTTCTCTGCCGCAATAGTGAAGAGATTGTATCTCACCTTTTTTTTCAGTGCCCCTTTGCCAAACAGATTTGGCACCTCTGGTGGAGTGTGTGGGGATGCATGTGCTGGCATGTGCCCTCTTTGTCTGATTTCTGGGACCGTTTGGGCCATTCCCCTTCTAAGACTTCTTTTCTTCAAGTTGCTTGGACTATCGACCCTTCCCTTATTTTATGGCATGTTTGGCTTGAGAGGAATAGAAGGATCTTTCATGATTTGCAGTTTGAGATCAAGCACACGTGGGGGAGAATTGTTAATTCTCTTTAGGAAACACTCCTTGCTAAATGTGACATTGGCGAAGGTTTGGATCCTACTGATGTTGGTATTTACTCTCGCCTATCCTTTCCTCTTCAGGGTTGTTCTCCCTTGATCCCCCACACTCGCTCTGGGAATCGAGCTAAGCAACACCCTCAGCAAGTTAATCGTCAGGGACGTTGGTCTCCTCCTGAGGTGGGCACTCTTAAAATCAACACTAATGGTTCTTCTTGGGGAAATCTTGGTCTAACTGGTATTGAGGGAGTTGGGCGTGATAGTTCTGGTAATATCCAATTTCTGTTTTCTACTTACAAGGGTTACTATACTAATAACCTCATGGAAGCCCTGGCTATCTTGGTTGCAGTGGAATAGTGTTGTCTACGTGGCTGGAAAAGAATCCTCTGTGAGACTGACTCGCAGGTGGTTGTGAACTTATTGCATAATAGGAACCTTGTGCATGTGGATTGGCATTTGGCTCTGGTTATTCAGCAGATCATTCAGTTATGCAATTCGCTAGATTCTGTGTCCTTTATGCATATCCCTCGTGAGTGGAACAATGTGGCTGATTGTCTGGCTAAATGGGCCTCTGAGCAGGGGCCGGCTTGGAACATTATTGATCCTAGGATGCTTCCCCTTGATTTATCTCAGATGCTGGATCAACTTGTGGACAAGGATAAAGCTATGTAGTTCTCTTTGTTTCTTGTGTTGTTCAACTCTCTTTGATATTCAATAAAATTTTTACCCCTCCTTTAATGATAAATAATATTCTATTCTATTCAAATATCTAAATTTAAAGTTTATTATAGATTTACCATATTTACCATATTAACAATTGTAAGGGATTTATATAATCTTGCATAGTTGATTTACTAATATTTGAAGACATGAAGTTCATATTTCTTTAAAAATAAACTCATGAAATATCTCTCCCTTTACTTGCACTATGTAATGTATCGCATGAGATCCGTCCATGTCTTTTACATTTACACACAGTTTAATAAGTAGAATGACAGGTTATTGTATTCCTAAGAATTAGATCCTAGTCATTTTACCAATCTGTGCATTGAGATAATTGTTTTAACAAACAGAAGGTCTACATCATGCATTATCATAATAACAAACTCTACGCTCAGAGCAGAGCTCAGGGCTTAATATTGTCGCAGTGCCCTTTCACTACAAAGGCCCATCCACCGGTAAAGAAAAGCAATAATAACAGTTACATCATACAAGCCTCACAGCTTTCATTACTCGGTACATCACTGCTGTCTTGTGTAGATATATTATTATAATCATTTTCACAGCTCTTTGAATTGCACTCACAATGATTCATGACAGCATTAGAAGAAATCCGCTCTCTTTAAAGGTGATTCGCGGCAATTGTTGGTGGTGTGCATTGGATTCCATTACGAGGTGGGGAGAATTTAACAGGCAAATAACATTCCACGTTGCTTGGAAACGTGGAGCTCAGAAAATGTTCTTCTAAAGCCGCCTTTCCCTGAGGAAGTGAAAGAAACAGATCAAGTTGATGTCCAAGTCCATCTATTCTAAAAATCCAAACCCTAACTTTTCAACTTCAAAAAAAACAGAACCCCATGAAACATGGAGTTTTATAATGAAGTCAACGTACCTGCAGACGAGCATAACTTATCTCGCAAATCTTGCTTGAATTGAAGTGCTCCCACATTTTAAAATGGCGAGCCTTGTAGAACCTCACTGCCCCTTTAACACTTGTGAAGTTAACAAACCCATAACCCAAATTACACCGGCTTCTGTTAACAAATCATAAAAATTGTTCACTTAGATTATACAAGACTCTTTGTTTTAATGGAAGTAGATGAAGTACAGAGTGTCTATTACTCACTTGAAATCAATGGGCAAGTAGACAAAATCGTAAGCAGATTCAGCTTCATTTGAAACATACTTTTGAGTGTTCTGTTCTAAACAGTGCTCGTCCAGCAATTTAATCAGCTCAGGCCGGCTGCAGCATAAAGATGATAATGTGAGCAACTGGGTCGATTTAGTTTTCCAAATGATAAGAGTATGAAATCAAGGAAATCGGAAGTGAAAAAAAAAATACTGAATTTGTTGAATACCTGTACTTGTTTGGAATATTTCTGATCATGAGAGTAGTGCGAGGGGTGCCACTGCCCTCACATAATTCTGCTGCATTCTCGTCAAACATATAAAGCTCAGCAAGATCTCGAGTCATGAAGAATGTCTCAAGACTCAAAAGATGGACACCTCCATAATGCCATAGTAATGGCTTTTGCTGGTCGTATTTCATTTGGCTGCTGACAGCCATTTGAGTGCCATAGATGTTATCATGAGAGCTCAATATGAGTTGGGAATACAAAATTGAAGCAGGAATGAATTCTGGGGCATTTGGGTCCAGATCACGCTTGCCTTTTCTGGGACTCCAACACGAATCCTCCGAAATGGCTGCAAACATAATGTGTAAAATCACAAACTTTGTGGTTACTCCTAGACTAGAAGTATTAATATAACAAAAATAACAAATCTTCAATTGTTGATTTCGATTTCCCATTGGTTTCAAATGATAGCGCTAGGGTTTCAAATAAGTACAGAAGGGTTTAGTTTTAAATGGGAATAAGGAAGAGTTTTTATAGCAGAAGAATAGAAAAACCCTAGTTTTCCCTACCTTTGTTGCTTCCTTCCATTGGACGTGCTCCCTTTTCCTCCTGGTTCTTGACATCACATTCTTCAATCCTCATTCTGCTTCTTTTGGATAAGATTAATCTTTCCTCTCCCTCCCTCCTGTTTAAAAGAGTGTAGAAATTGGTATGGCAGGATAATGATGAAGGGACGTGCATGCAATGGCTTCTTGGAGGGTCTTGCTTTCATATTTAAATAGCAGACGTTATATGGGTAGTCAACTGGAAGTTATAATAATTTGGAGCATTGCATTGTGTATATTAAACCATAAATAGACCGTTTCTTATATTTTATAAACGGGAGATGTTTAAAGCGCTAGTCAACTTGAAGTCAGAAAAGAATTGCATTTTGCTTCTAAATATAGATTGCTTCTTATATTTTTAAAAGGAAAATGCTTGGAAATACAGATTTTTGAGTTGTACAAGTGTTACGGCAGTTATGAACATAGGCTGTGGAATGCCTGATTTGATAAATCTGCCAAAATTTGAAAACTTTTATGAGAGTACTCATATAATTTCAGCATCAGATGTGACAGTGCCAGGCCGCTCCCACATCGTTGACCCAGTAATGTAACTGATTGATTCTATTTTGAAGTTAATAAATTGCATGGAATGCGAGCCTGCACATAATTTTAATGCAGTCCCCTAATTCACCACTTGAGGCTGATGACATGGCGCTGCAATGGGCTGTTTTTGGGCTTGTAGTGATTACGTAGTCGTATTTCCTACATTAGATATGCAATATACCATACCATTTCTTATTTTGGATGGGTATGGGCTATTATATTGCCTGGACCTCTTATAGTTCAATTACGTTTTGTTTCAATTAGCCAATATTGCCGATAGGTTTTTCTCTTTAAAACAAAATTTAAGAGATGTAAAACAAAAGAAGGATTTCAATTTGGTAATGTACAATTTTCAGAAGTTGAACAATATTAATATTTTATTTAATGTACTACATTCTAATTGAAGAATTGGTTTGAAATGTACAATTGTTGAAACAGTTTTTTTGCATTTAAAGACACACATAATTTGAGTCATATTCATGACCAGCCAACACAAACCCGAATGAAAAAGAGAAATGGTTTTGATTGAAAAGAGGAAGTACATATGATTAAATGGTGTATAATGTAGAATGTAATTAGTAAAACATTTTATTAATATTAATATTATTATTATTAAAACAATCTTCTCTTGTATCTCACATTTTAATATTTCTGGAGTTAGTATTAAAAGTGAGACATAGTTATTAGTATATTATTATTAATAGTATATTCATAGGATATAATAAACTATTCATATTCTATAAGATATTAATAGCTATTATAGTATAGGATACCCTATTAAATATTATTTGGGATATCTAGTTAAGGATATTTATTAATTCGACATCTTATACTATAATATTACACATGAATAATACATTAATCTGTATCCCTCTAATTATTTTAAATAAGTTCCATCATTATTTTGTGAGCTAGTTTTTTTTTCCCCTAAAAGTTGCTAAATGATTTCTCATCTTCAAATTTATGCATACAAGGGCATTAAAAAGGAAAGATTGTGACAACCTCAATAGTGGGAACAAATAAGACTCCAACATGATACAAGTAGGTTTTGTATCCTTAAGAAAGAAAGTGGAAAAATCATAATATAAATTTACAACAAAAATATTGTCAACCAAATTTTCAAGTTTATAAATCTTAGATATAAAAAGGACCAAAACTTGTTGAGCTTCCAATGTTCGCCCATTATGGTTATATTATTATTGGATAGAAACTCTTAGGTCAATCTATGGTCAAGGTGCTCATATCTTTAAGTGTTTGTTATGAAGTTTTCTTGCTCATCATAATAGTCAAACAAGACAAAAGTGTTGTTATGAGATTTTCTCAACTAAGAGATTATTATTTTGTTATTATTAGATGGATAGTTTGTAAATGATTATTGTCATTGATAATGTCTATATTACATTTCATCAAAAAAATTTATCACACTTTATGATTTATTATTAGTAATGATAAAGAGTATAGGTAAATGTCAAATGATAAGTTGTAGATCAAGTATAGCAAAAATGTAAATGATAAGGAAAGGACTCATGTTCGATATTCCTTTGCATGTTGAATAGTCTATCCATTGCATTTCACCAATCAAAATGACACTATACTATTATCAAGTGTGTCAATATTGGCTTATTCATCTGTCTAGTAGATGAGAAAATAATAATAATTAGAAGAATTGTGCAGTTTATTGGTTCAATAGTACACAACAATTAGAATATTTGTACAAATAATTTAGTTATAACAACTAAATTTATACCAATTAAATTATTTATACAAAAATATTAGCTATAGAACAATAAATAATAGTACCATAACATTAGCTGCCAATTAAAACTAAAAATAGACATCAGGATAGATAATTTAAATTGTCTTATTCTAGGACTAGTCATTATAAATATCATTGATTTCTAAGAATAGATCACATGGTTTGAAAATCAAGAAATTTCTAACAAAAAGTAATATAATTAGAAACAAAAAAATAATTAGATTAAATAACACATTTTCTTGCTTGAAGAAAGATGATATATAAAAGGTGAACAATAATCTGTTATTTAAAAGTCATAGAAGTATACAGTGATGCCCATCTCCAATGACATCTTTCCCATGGTGCATTTTATTTAGACATAAAAAATAAAAATAAAATCTTCAAACTTTCCATTTCTGAACCATCTGATATTGCTCATTATACATATGATCTAAATCAAAAGTTTGCTTGATTATGATGTTGATTTTCATATCTCTTACTAAACAAATATGTTAGTATGCATTGTTTTAAGACTTTTTTCATTTAACTTTGACATCAATCTTTTCTATGTTTCAAATTAAATCTCTATAATCAAATTTCAAAATATTTCCTTCAATTGGAACATGTAGATCATCTTTCTATTAGATTTGCCATCAAAATAAGTTGATTACAACTTAATGTTTAGCTCTTGGGCTCAATAAAAATATTCAAACGTAACCCTAGAAACAAAAGAACAATATATTAATAGGAAGAATATTATTTCTAATGCTCTGCCAATTTTAGATGTTCTTCACTCCATAATGGCACACAACCACATAGACCTGCACATTCTCATGCCTAAGCAAATTAAAAAATTCAATCACTTCTACACCAACCGATCTTTATCTTTTTTGCCATCTCAGGTGTCTTTGAAAGCTCCATCTAGGTTCTTGAGATTTGTTTTGAATCTCACTTGTGGATCCAAATGTCGTTAAAAGTGGACAATGAAACAACATGCTATTAACGAAAGAACATAAAAGAACATGTTCAGATGAAAAATGCACAATATAAGAACATGTTCAGATGAAACATACATGATGAAAGAACATACTAAGATGAAAACTACATGTGAAAAATAATCATATTCACCTTCTAGTAAAGCTGAGAAACACATTAAGATATTGTATGGAAAATGTCAGGTAGATCATTTTCAAGAAAAGATACCATAGTGATTGCGCAACTTCTACAACTTGGTATTGGTATTGGAGAGGCTACAGAGGAAAAAAGAAGAACACCCAAAGACAAGTCATGGTGCACAACAACTAGAAACTATGAATGATTATTTGTAAAGAATTGTAATATTTCTTAAAGGCGAGATTACTTCCCAAATTACCAGTTGAGAATGATCTTTTTGGGTCAAAAAAAACTCAGAGACCCCACTCTAATGACTGTGATAGATCTGAGGGAGTAAAGTTTCCAGTTCAGGATGACAATTCTCTGGAGTCTAACACTTTCAAACAATGCCCTTAATGGAAGCATATCCAATCCATTTGACGATTGAAGTCATTGCAAGAGTTGAAAATGGGGGGGGGGGGGGGGGGGATTCTATGCAAGACTTGATTCCCCAATGGGCCAAACATGGAAAAACTATCCTCTCATGCCATGGTGTGAAAGGAAAAACCAATGGCAACAGTGATAACTCAATGGCAGCAAAAACATCACTGAAGTACACCACAATTGAATTGTTGTTGGGGAGCAGTGTGGAATGTCAAAGCCACACACACTGCTGTTACCCATAGAACAATGTGGCCAAAGTAGTCGTCCACCTTTGATGAGTACATAGGCGAGACAATTAGAGCAATCGCCAATGAAGCATGAAAAGTTAGAATGTCTGCAACCAAGAACATCAGGAAAGGAATGCTATCATCTATAAGAACATTGTTAACACCTCCATGAACATTGAACTTGGTGTTGAAACCAACTCCAACCAATGCCAATTCTAATGGTGGGAACATTGAACATGGAAGTCTACTTAGAGCTCTGTTGCTCTCCATCGATCAACCTCATTTTGCTCTCAAATCAACGACATCAAAAAAACTTTTTATAAGATGGACCAATTTACAGTTTCAAACATCTCTTTTCAACAAAAAAATAATTGTAGAAAAATGTAAGTCGTGTTGTGAAATGCCATTTTATGTGATCAAATAGGGAAAAATATAGTCTCACCTAACTCAAGTGTTGGAATATTAAATGCAATGGTCATTTGTCCCTAGAGCCAAATGCCCACCTACCACCTGACGAACTCCAGAACAGATAGAAACAATAACTACGGTGGGTGAGTTTTTGAAATCAGGAAAGAGGGGGAAAAGTATGACAAAAGGAATGTTTTAGATTCATTCATGTGATCCAGCAGATCAGAAGTTTAGCAGAGAGTTGCAGAGCAGAGAAAGAAGAAAGAAGTTGATCAGTAGATCAGTTGTTGCAGAGACAAAAGGAAGTTTGTGTCATGTTTCTAGTTACACGTGTTTCTTTTGTTCATTCTATAAGTTCATTATTGTTGGTTTTGTCCTGTTGAAGTAGTGATTGCTCCAGGCACCATTGTATGCAGCCATTAGAGCTGCAAGTTTAAAGTTCATTGAAGTTTGAAGTTTTACCAGTTTAGGGTTATTTAGGGTTTTTTGGTTGAAGTCAAATGCTCCCAGATTTTGTAATGTTTTTAATCAAAGTTCAATAGAAAGCAAGTAGGCATACTTGAATCCATTTTTCTTTTCCTATTCATTGCATTTGAGAAGTTTGTTTAGAAGCTTCAAGATTTGGCTCTCTAGTTTTAATGGTGGAAACATTCACGTTGAAATTTCTCTAAGTTATAATTTTTCCAATTTGAGCCGAGCTCACTCGGCATCCATTATTGCCAAGAATTTCCCTTTGTGTGCCAAGCTTACTTAGATTCTTTGCGTGCCGAGCTTACTCAACTTCTTCTTGTGCCGAGCTAACTCAACACCTACTGCCTATCACTCGGCACCTTCATGTGCTAAGCAAACTGCCACTCAGCTCCTTAAGGTGCCGAGCAAACTGACACTCAACAATAGTTTGTGCTGAGCGAAGTTATTTAAAGTTGTGATTTATTTCTCACATGGTATCAGAGCTTTGAGGCCCCACATCCGTAGTGAGTTAGGGCATTTATTTTCTTAGGATATTTGGTAGTAGATACAAGAAAGATATGGTAGCAGCCACCATCCTTTAATGGGAAAAATTATGATACATGGGCAAAGAAGATGAAAACCATAATGGTTGCAAATGATTTATGGGAGTTTTTTTATAAATGGGTTCAATGATGTGATAGACCCAACTCAGTATGCTACCCTCACAACTGCACAAAAGACTCATTTGAAAGAGTCAAGGAGGAAAGATGCAAAGGCATTAAGTTTGATTGAAGTAGCAATGATAGAGACACTTTTTCCAAAGATTGCAGCAGCAAATTATGCAAAGGAAGCTTGGGATATCCTTGAGATGAACTTCAAGGGGACTGATAAATTTCGTATAGTAAAGCTACAAAATATAAGGAGGGAGTTTGAGAACCTTTAGATGAAGGAAAATGAATCAGTTGCAGATTTTAGTTCAAGGACCTCCAATGTGATTAATCAACTAAAATCAAATGGAGAAGACTATCTAAAATCAAATGGAGAAGACTATCAAGAGTAGAGGATAGTGGAAAAAATATTGAGGAGTTTACCTCATAAATATGACAATTTGGTCATGACCATAGAAGAGGCAAAAGACCTCACTGTTTTGACAATGGATGAGTTGATGGGTACTCTTCAAACTCATGAGCATAAGATCACCAGATCTACATCTTCTTCTTCCCAAGAGCAAGCATTCAAGGCTTAGTCAAATCTAAGAGGAAGGGGAAGAGGAAGAAATGGCTCAGGCAGAAGCCAAGGTAATGGAGGACAAAGAAATGCTGCAGCAGAAAGCTTAGGAAGAGCAGATGGAGCAAGTAGCTCACAAAATACTTCAAGAGGAGGTAAGAAAAAATACAAATCAAATAGGAGTAATGTAGAATGCTACTACTGTCATAAATATGGACATTATGCAAGTGAATGCTAGAAGAAGCAAAATGATCAGTTTGGACAAGCAAATGTGGCTAATGTGAACATGGGAAGTGGAAACAATGCCACTACCTTCATCATGTGTAATGTTGGTGAAGAAGGAAGCCCTAAGGTTTGGTACCCTCGACAGTGGATGTAGCAACCACATGAGTGGTAATGGAACCTGTAATACCCCAAAATTGGCTCATTGCCATTATACCAATTCTAATCTATTTATGATAATTCCAAAGTCCTATTCTAATAGGCAATTCTCATTCTATTATTTGCTACTTGACTTAATTGTCAGATGCAGAAAAACCCTAATCTGCATTCATCATATTTCTTATTTAATTCCTATAGTACGTACTCATATTAGTTGCATTAAACCTACTTGATTAATATTTAATTTAATTATTAAGTATTTATACTTTAATTAAATTAAATTATATCCTAAGGCTAATATACTATGTAATTAAATTTATTTAATTTAATAAATACGCCTATCTTAATTAATTAAATGTAATTATTTAATTAAATTGGAAAGGTATTTCTAATTAATTAAAAGAAATTATTTAATTAAATAGAGTACTTACTTCTAAATAATTAAACAAAGTTATTTAATTAAATAGGAAGACATTCCTAATTAATTAAATAAAGTTATTTAATTAAACAAAAGTGTCTCTAATTAATTAAAGATTATTTAATTAAATAGAAAAAGTAATTATGAGAGCATATTTCATTTTATTAAATTAAATATCTCAACAAAATCTCTCTTCAGTTCAAAAAAGGGGAATTTCCAGTTCACTATTGATCAAAAATGAGTTAACATAGTTAACTCCTTTTTCTACTCAAATTAAAATAGTTAACTCCTTATTTATCTCAAATTAAGTCTGTTAACTCCCTTTAACTTGGGAATCTCCCTTTATGACTGAAACTCATCTTCAATCCTGACTGTTGATTTGAATCGATCTCAACCATTGATGGATTCCAGGAAACTCTATTTAAGAGACCCTCATCTCTTCATTTGGGAGAGGATGAATTGATTTACTATCGAATTTCTGTTGAAATTCATGCTCATATTTACTTACATTTCTTGCACACATTCTCATTTTTAGTTTAATCTCATTTTAGTTTAATCATGCATATGCTTAATCTAGTTTGCTTCATTTGTTCTTAGATTACATTGCATCTTTCATTTTCTTAGATTAATCCGTATACTCATTCTTAGCTTAATTCCATTGTCAAATCCTTCATTCTTAGAGGGTCTGGTTGCCTACACCTCGATTTTGAGGATATTAACAGGCAAAATCCCTTTAGATAGAAGGCAATAGGTCGCTTTGCAGGGCAAATTTTGGATGTACAATTCAATGTTCATTCCGCGATGAATCCGCAAATAAGGACCGTGTTGAAGTGTGTGTGTTAGCATAGGCCGCATCTTCACACATACAGAACCTCATTTTCATTCATTGACAAGAGTTTCAAATCTGAGATTAAAATGGGTAACAATGGAACCCTACCAGTAGTGGGCAAAAGATCTATTATGGTCTGCACCAAGCAAGGTGAGAAGAAGGAAATACAAAATATGTATTTTTCCCCTGGTATGAAGCACAATTTGATGAGCATTGGTCAGCTCATTCAGCTCATTCAAAATGGATACAAAGTGTTGATGGAGAATGACACGTGTGTCATTCATGAAAAGGATGGGAGTAAGAACTTACTTGTAGCTGTTCAAATGACAAAGAACAGAATGTTTCCCTTGAGGATAGAGACATGTTTCTCATCTCAAGTTGGTGCTGCACCACACACACAATCAGCTCTAAGGAGTGTGATTGAAGACCCCTCACAGCTATGGCACCTCAGGTATGGTCATCTTGGCTATGCTAGTTTAAATTTTTTGTCAAATAAAAGAATGGTAGAAAGTTTTCCATGAATAGGAAATTCATGTGATAAGTGTGAGGCTTGTATTTTGGGTAAGCAACATAGGCTTCCCTTTAATTCTAGAATTTATAGGAGGGCTAGATATCCATTAGAGTTAGTGCATACTGACCTAGTCGGTCCTATGCAAGTTACTTCCATTGGGGGGAATACTTATTTCATGATATTCATTGATGATTTCAGTCGTAGGACATAGGTTTATTTTTTGAAATCTAAATATGAAGCATTTGATAAGTTTCTTGAGTTCAAAGCCCAGGCTAAAAGAGAATGTGGACACTATATCAAGGTCCTAAGATTAGATAGAGGAGGGGAGTATACCTCCAATTCTTTTATAAATTTTTTCAGGAAACCTGGTATAAAGAAAGAGCTCACAACCATCTATACACCACAGCAGAATGGAGTGGTTGAAAGAAAAAATAAGACCATTGTTGAAATGGCAAGGAGCATGATGAAAGAGAAAGGTATCCCAACTGAATTTTGGGGAGAGGCTGTGGCAACAATAGTTTACCTAATTAATAGGTGTCCTACAAAGGCAGTCCGTGATAGAATTCCAATGGAAGCATGGTCACGAGGAAGATGGACAGTTGAACACCTAAGGGTGTTTGGATGTGTTGCATATGCACATGTGCCTAAAGAGAAAAGGAAAAAAATGGATGACAAAGGTGTGAAGTGCATCTTCATAGGGTACAACTCATAATAAAATGCATACAGATTGTATGACCCATTGAATAATAAGATGATTCTCTTAAGAGATGTAGAATTTCTTGAAAATCAGTCATGGTATGGACAAATTGATGAGTCACCAAGCACTTCTAGTAAAGTGCCAATTATGAGTGAAGAGGAAGCTGATGAAAAATAAGAAGAAGGAGCAGATAGAAGAAAAGGAAAGTAGTCTCAGTCATTTTCGAGCTCCTCTAGGCATGACCAAGTGTCAGTGTCGAGTAATAGTGAAGATCGAGCTAGTCGGCAAAGCAGCAATAGTGAAGATTCTGATCCCACACTCTCCTCCCTATTTCCAAGAAAGACCAAGAGTCTTAGGGAGATATACCAAGATGAAAGGTATGAAGATTATGATGAGAGTGTTAATTTTGCATTATTTTTTCATAGTGATCCAATATATTTTGAAGAAGCTGTTAAGGAGAAGAAATGGTGCAAGGCCATGGATGAGGTGATAGATGCTATAGAAAGGAATGAGGCATGAGAGCTAAGTGAATTGCCTCCCAAGAAGTAAGTGATTGGAGTGAAATGGGTCTACAAGACCAAATGTAATGTTGGAGGCAAGATTGACAGGCATAAGGCAAGGCTGGTAGTCAAGGGCTACAAACAATAGTATGGAAGAGACTATGATAAGACATATGCCCTGGTTGCAAGAATGGAAACCATGCATGTTGTCATAGCAATTGCAGCTTAGCACAAATGGAAGGTATTTCAAATGGATGTGAAGTCTGCCTTCCTAAATGGTGTAATGAAAGAAGAAGTATATGTGGAGTAGCCACCTGGTTATGAAGTTGCAGGTGAAGAGAATAAGCTATATAGATTGAAGAGAGCTCTTTATGGGCTCAAGCAAGCTCCACGGGCATGGTACAATAGGATTGACTCATATTTGATGAGCAATGGCTTTAGCAAAAGCAATGGTGAGCCTACTCTCTACATCAAGGTAGCAAATGGAAATGTGTTGATTGTTGTCTTGTATATAGATGATTTGATTTTTACTGGTAATGATAAGGCTCTAATTGGTGAGTTCAAAGGGGCCATGCAAAATGAATTTGAAATGACAGACCTAGGTCTCTTAAAATACTTTCTAGGCATAGAAGTAAAACAAATGCATGATGGCATCTTCATCTCACAAGAAAAATATGCAAGGCTGATCTTGGAGAGATTTGAAATGCAGAATAGTAAGGCAACCCCAACACCAACAGCAGTAGGTCTGAAGTTGAGCAAGGAAGACTCTAGCAAGAGAGTGGATCCAACACTATACAAGAGTATGGTTGGAAGTCTGATGTATTTGACTGCAACTCAGCCAAGCTTGATGCATGCAGTAAGTTTGATTTCCGGATTTATGGAAAAACCAAAGGATTCCCATTGGCAAGCAGGAAAAAGGATCCTAAGGTATGTGAAAGGTACCAAGGGATTTGAGATTTTCTATACTGCATCAAATGAATTCAAGTTGGTTGGTTACACTGATAGTGATTGGGCTGGAAGCTTAGATGATAGGAATAACACTTCTGGATACATGTTTCATATGGGATTGAGTGCAATTTCATGGGCATCCAAGAAGCAACCTATTGTTGCTCAATCTACAACAGAGGCTGAATACATAGCAACGAATATAGCAGCATGTCAAGCAATTTGGCTAAGGAGGATCTTGATAGATTTGAATGAAAGACAAGAGAATCTAGTCTTCCATGGTAGAAGTAAGCATATTGAAATCAGATATCACTTCATTAGAGAGTTGGTGGAGAATGGGGATATCAAAATAAAATTTTGTAAGTCTGAGCAGTAGCTAGCAAACATTTTCACAAAGCCATTAGGCATTTGAACTTTTGTACACCTAAGAGAGAGTCTTGGTGTAGTTGATTTGGATCAGCAGTGATCCTTGTTTATTTGGCTCGGGACAAAGGAGGAGTGTTGGAATATTAAATGCAATGGCTGTTTGTCCCTAGAGCTAAATGCCCACCTACCACCTGATGAACTCCAGAATAGATAGAAACAATAATTGCAGTGGGTGAGTTTTTGAAATCAGGAAAGAGGGGGAAAAGTATGACAAAAGGAATGTTTTAGATCCATTCATGTGATCTAGTAGATCAGAAGTTTAGCAGAGAAAGAAGAAAGAATTTGATTAGCAAATCAGTCATTGTAGAGGTAGAAGGAAGTTTGTGTCATGTTTCCAGTTGCACGTGTTTCCTCTATTCATTCTGTAAGTTCGTTATTGTTGGTTTTGTCTTGTTGAAGCAGTGATTGCTCCAGGCACCATTGTATGCAGCCATTAGAGCTGCAAGTTTAAAGTTCATTGAAGTTTGAAGTTTTACCAGTTTAGGGTTATTTTAGGGTTTTTTGGTTGAAGCTGAATGCTCCCAGATTTTGTAATGTTTTTAATCAAAGTTGAATAGAAAGCAAGCAAGCATACTTGAATCCATTGTTCTTCTCCTATTCATTGCATTCAAGAATTTTTTTAGAAGCTTCAAGCTTTGGCTCTTTGCTTTTAATGGTGGAAACATTCACGTTGAAATTTTTGTAAGTTATAATTTTTCCAGTTTGAGCTGAGCTCACTCGGCATCCATTGTTGTCGAGCATTGCCCTTTGTGTGCCGAGCTTACTCGACTTCTTTGTGTGCTGAGCTTACTCGACTTCTTCTTGTGCCGAGCTAACTTGGCACCTACTGCCTATCACTCGACACCTTCACATGCCGAGCAAACTGGCACTCGGCAATAGTTTGTGCTGAGTGAAGTTTTTTAAAGTTGTGATTTATTTCTCACATCAATATCCCACACATTCCTTGGTCTATCATTTTCACCTCTACTCACTATGAAAAAGCCTCCCATTTTGGAAACATGAGACCAAATATTACTTGTAACTCGAGACAACGTTAGCCAGAGGTCGGTTGCCATATTCTATTCACCATAAGAGAAGTAGTTTTACCCAACACACTCAAAACAAACTTATTACAAAATAGTGTCACCCAACGAGCTCAGAACAGGATTATAGAAAAATTAGGAGAAATTGGAAGTATAACTCTGTTACCTTCGCCTTCCCAAGTTCCATAGTACCCTTTATTTGTTTTCCTTTTCTTACACACATGCAAAGTTAAGCTGAATTAAGGTGTACCTAGGTAAGCATTTAGCTCCATTGAATATATATACACAAGGTAGACAAAAGGGTCACCATGAATGTTCCTCCCATAGTCAAGGAAGGTCACTATCTTTTACCTCGAGGTACTTTCAACACATTTTTTCCAACCACCATTTTTCCTGAGACCGCTTGCTCTTTCCCATTTACTCAACTGGTTGTCATGTCCACTGTTGCAACAATTTTTAATTTCTGTTCATGCTCTTCTTAATCTCTATGTCCATAACCTCAATGGTGGTTCCTTTCTGCCATTAGAAGACTGAGTTTCTTGCTTGATTTTATAAAGCTAGGAAATGATGAGCTTAAGATGGCTAAATGCAATGTACATGTTTTATTGTCACAAATCATAATGGACAAGATTTCTGTTAGATTTTTCTCATTACAGATTTTAAGATTTTCTCATATCAAATCATAGTGGACAAGATTTCTTGAAGATTTTTCTCACTATGTAAGAATAAAAAATTGATGGCCCAACTCACTTGTACATCTCAAGACGTAACATCAAGTAATTGTAAATCATGAGCAATAAGCAGGTGAAGTATTCTATATGATATATTTTTGTTGGTGATAAAAAACAACTGACTGAAGATGGTATACCTTCTAGTGAGTGAAGAAGGTTTGTAGGTGTGAGACAATTTTCGATCGCAGGCAATCCCAATGGAAAAGCCTATCGGCTAAATATATTATATAAATTATTTATTTATTAATTTAATATTATATAAATTATTTATCTCGTGATTGATTTAATTAATTTGGTCTTATAGAATCCCTTTTGGGAAGAGATATAAATGTATTTAGCTTGCTTATAATTAAATTTAAAAACATCTTTATCTTCCAAACACATAAAAATATTATTTTAGAAAAGCATATTATATTTTTAAATAAAATTGACAAATATATTCAAAAAATTTATACTAAAATAACTTTAAGTATAATATATATAAAATATACTTACAAAATTTGAAAATTATATTAAATAAAAGGAATTATTTTTAAGAGATTTTTTTTTGAATTTAATCAAGTTGTTTAGATATTGATCTTTATACAAATAATTATTATTTACTCATTTTTTAATTTATTTCTATCTCTATTTCCTTTTATTATATTTTGAAATATTTTATTCTTAACAAAGTAAACCCACCTTACCTATTATAATAATTTTTTTAAATATCATCATTAAAGATAAATAAATGCACATTTATATTCACATTAACCTTCAAATATTTATTATATAGCTATAAATAATTATTATAATTGAAATTATAGATTATATACACAATATAATAATACTATATCATATATGTAATTTATATACTTTAGTATTTTATTATATTAAAATAATCTACACTATAAAAGATTTTAGTCTATCATATAATTCAAACTTACAATTATACTTATGAAAAGTACTAGGTACTACATGGCACTTTTATGCATATGCATTAGGTACTTGAGCTTGTTACAATGTTTATTTCTTATGTATACTTAGGTTATTACCTTGTGCATATATAATGTACATGTATGTTAATTATTCTTAAGGTGGTCACTATACCTACATTTTCTTAGGTGTGAACTAATCACTTATTTGCATAGGTTATGTATAGTATATTTATAAGACCCATAAAAATTAATCGTTAAGGTAATTTCAAATCTAGATGGAATTATACATATTGGATATAAATGATATTTGATTGATCCATTTATTATAAGAACCTATATTGTTGGGACGATGTGATGTTTGTGTATTTCAACTCTAATGTTGTAAAAAATCTAACATTTGATTGGACCAATTTTGATATATATTAAATTAGTTCAAAAGAGAAAATGTAATTAATGTTTGTAGTTTAAAATAAGAGACCTAAAAACTAAAGAGATAATGAATAATTTCTTTTCTCCTTTTGTTTGAATTTCTCTTTAACTAGTTGCTATTGTCTTCATATTCAAAATACTTATCATTCTTAATATATCAATATAGATTTGAACAAATTTATCTTTTGTTTGATGAAACAACTACCATTACATTAATTATTGTCTAGAGGTATGTTCGAGGAAGTGAATATGAATTACTTCTTTGATATGTTCCATGAATTCTTTCATACATGGTTATCATCAATATGTTCGTCAAATACTTGTTTTCTATGCTTGTTTCACATGAATATCAACTTTGAAGAGATACAATATTATTTTTAATCTTGCATCTAATCAATTCTATAAAAAAAATCAGCTTTGATAACAAACCATCAATATTTTCTACATCAATTTTAACTTGAATGGAGTACATAATTGACATGGCAGGTCAATTATGTTTCTTAGTAGACAATGACATATTTATTGTATCAATTGAAAGAATAGGAAAATCATTTCTTCTTATTTCTTATTCAATGCTTACTCTATCACCTTATTCTCCAATCATTTTTTTATCATATTAACCTCAAAGAAGTTACTCTTACTGAAATCAATATTTTAATTCTAGCCATTGATATCCTAATTGTATATGAGATATGCCACATAAGAAAAATAAGCTTTGGTACTACAAATATAAACTACAAAATCAATAAATATTAGTACATAGTAAAAGATATATATGATTATACCAAAACTAAATTCTTATAGTCAAATTGTAATGTTTATACATTTATAGATTTGTACAAAGTATACCCTTCTCAACGTGAAGCCAAACTTGTTCACAAACCTAGTACAATATTTGGTCACATCACTTCTTAGACTTCTGGTTGGTGTGGTTCGCTATGTCAAGAATGTTTTTTTAAAACATGATAAATATTCTATGAAATCTTAGACGAATTATCTATCTCCCTTTTTATGATGATTGTACATGTCAATGGTTTATAGTGCAATATTTATAGAAGTTGATGGTTGGTATAATTTTAAAATTGAGGGATGTCAAGCCAATCAATTTGTGTCATTCACTTTCTATAATTAAGACATTATATGTTATAGCATGCATATTTTTTGTACTAGGAATATTTCATGGTGGCATTAATTAATTATGTAAGTGCTCAAGAATCTTATCAAGCACATTATTATGCACAAATGAGCACATGTGACACATTCATGCTTTAACTTAAGCTCATTTAGTTAAGCCTAAATTTAGGCTAGTCTAGTCTAGTTGAGCTCCAGATTACACATTTTTCTTATCATGAACTCCTAGCTCATATATCTAGCTCTAATTTACTTTCTTTAGCTTGAGTACGTTGCTTTTACATACTTTTAGGACTATTATCTTCTATAACAGAAATTGATCTCTTCATTGTAATTCATCTTGTACATATGGTATTATTTTCTTGCACTTGAGGAATATAGAAATTATTTCTCATTACCCTTGATTGTTGAAGATGGTTTTGTTTCTTATTTAATCTTTTAGTGTTTATATTACAAACTTTAATATGGTATCAAACTGTGGAATTAGAAAGACCCTCCTTAAGATTTAAGGGTTTCTCTTCTCAAGGGCATTGAAAGGTCCTAAGTTTGTTTTTGTAGTGGATTTGGATTTGGATTTTGTTTGCTCTTTTTTGAGTTTCATGGATCTCATGATCATGTTTTCAAAATCAAAACTTCTAGATTGATAAATGTTCATCAAATTCAAGTAGTTGAGCATTTGGATGGTCTTTCCTATAGGCACATTCGTTGAGGAAAGAACATATTTTTGGCCATTTAGGTATAAAATAGACATCACCATCAAAATTATAGTATGCCAAGATCCAAAGATCGATAGTCAATTCATCAAAATTTGAGCACTCCAATTTTGAATAAATTTAGCTATAAGGTCATAAAAAAGCCAAGATCCTTTTTTCAGCAAAATCATTAGACACTTTGGTACAAAATAAGAATTGTCTTTAAGCTCAAAATTTCCAAAAACTCATAGATTAAGGGCTCATTTGTTTGCTAGAATTAGTCAGGAACTAAGATTCTCAAATCCTAGAATTGACATATTCAATGTTTGTGTTCAAAACATGAAACTAGAATAGGGATTTGTTAATTCCAATTTACACCCAAAAATAGCATTGAATCTTCCATTTAAATAGGTGAAATTGGAAAATAATTTCCAGTTCTACTTAAAATGGGAATTGAAAATAAAGAAAAATCTATAATATTTTAAGATCTAAATCTAAATAATTTTTTTTAGAGCATGAAAATTAATTAGCGAGATTAAAAACAAATGATCACTGTAATTTGGTGTAAGGCCACTGCTTGTCATACAATGTTGTAGATTTGAGAAATGATCTGTGAAAATTCCTATTGCAGTCACTGATTAGTAATCTCCTATCATTAATGATTATTAAACTACCAAAAAAATAATTCATGGATAATATCAAAAAATAACACAACTGCAACTTCACCAATACAATATGGAAAGAAATTCACAACACAAAGAACATAATATTTTTAGACAAATCGTCCCTAGAAAAACCCATAAGGGAAGATTATAGGACATAATAACCTGGCCAAAATAACCCAGCCATAATAACCCAAGGACAAAATAACCCAAGGTCATAATAACCCAATCCAAAATAACCCGAAGTCAAAATAACTCATGGAAAAAATAACCCCATAAGATTATAGAGAAAGGAAAACAAAATTTATAAATTACAAGTATATTTCTAAGAAAAAAAATATTCAAATTTTCAATTAAAGTGTCAAATTATGAGAAATGCCTCTCATATAATCTAAAATATTATTATTGTCATAACCATCAACTAGTCTTTTTAGTCTTTCTTTGAGTTCATGTTAGTTTTTCCTGCTTGGTTGTGTAGTGTGTCCAGTGATATATTTCTCTATTTTATTCTCTTGGTGACCCTATTCTTTTTTCACTGCTTTGATGAATCTCCAGATTGAGCTATGCAATGATTGAAGTGATTCATTAAATCCTCTATGCCATCCCTCAATAGAATTATTAGTTTTGGGAAGATCATCTTGAATAGCTGAATAGTAGTTCCACATTGTGATTGGAAACTTGGGTGACCATCTATTGCCTCTTCTAGTTAGTCTTCCAATCCATGTGTCTTGAAAATAATCAATTATAGGTTGCAAATTTTCCTCATGTTCTATATAATAAGGAGATTGTAGAAGTATTTCAAATGCATTGATTACATATATTTGAGGGACAAAAGCTAATGCAACCCATTTTTTGATCTCAAATAAAAATACTTCATTGACACTGTAACATGTTTGTAGACCTACTTCTTGAACTTTCCTCCACAAGCACTGAGAGAAATGGAAAAGACATCCTCAAATAGTGATATTTGGAAAATTTTCAGAAATAGCTCCCTTGAAACCTAATTCAAAATTAATAAATATAGTTTTTGGGTTTAGATCAGGTTGTAGTTGTTTTAATTTTGCAAATACTTGTGTATAAGTGGGTCTTGTTTTGTTGGTCATAAGAATATAGACAAGTGGAAATATTGCATCACTTTTCAAGCCATGAATTGTGTACAACTATTGAAAAATAATTGGTACTATTTTAAATGTACCATCACTAAACCAATTTTCAGATTCTTTTAGTAGTTGCAAATTTTGTGTGGTGGTGAATATTAAAAAATGATTCTCATCATTACTGTCATGATAAAGAAACTTTTCCCCTCTCTTGGTAATTGTATATTCAATTGGTAAGATAAGATATCTCGATGTCTAAGGATATGGTGGTGGTGCTTCAAATCTTATTCTTTTCCTTCGAATCATTTTGGATAATGCATTGGTTGATGGTATTGCTCCTACTACCGGTAATGAAATATTAGAACATGTAGTAGAAATGATATTTCTTGCATAGTCTTGAGTCAAGCATGCCATATCTTTCATTTCATTCAACTTCCGTTTGACAATGATCATCTCAATTTTTGGAGCATGATTGTGTCTTATACTGCTAATCACATCACTGAATTCTATTTGTGTTGTAGTATAGCACCGACTTGAACATTTATTTGTAAAATATTCTTCACAATGCTAGATCATTTTATTGACAACTTCTCGATGAAGCAAATAAGAGTAACCATGTAAAATGAGTAATTTTTAAATTTTTTTGACTTGTTAAAAATTGAAGAGGCATTGTATATATTAAAAATTATGAAGAATTTCTTAATTCCCTAAAATTATATTTATTTTTGTATACTTTATAGAAACCCTTAGAAAAATTTAATATAATGTTTAAAAAATTATATTAATTTTTTAATTTTTTTTTAATGAATTTTGATTTCTCTTTTTCTTATCACTCTACATACTCTTCATTGTTCTCCCCTTCTTCCTTCATTTACTTCTCTAAGCTCTTAATTTTACCACTCCATATATCCTCTTAATGCCTCTTCATAATGCCTTTTGACTTACATCTTTTCATAATAACTCTTATTTAGCTTATTCCAATGAATTTGTCTTTATTTTTATAATCATTTACCATTTGTTGATTTTTATAATCATTTACCATTTTATAAGTTATTTAAGCATATTAAAGATGTTGAAAGGCTATTTTAGGGGTATGTAATGGATATGTGGATTAAAAATGACCTAAATATCCTATATGGTGCCTCACAATCCCTTTTTAAGCATACTAACATGATCTAGAATGACTATAGGTTATTTTGTCCAAGGGTTATTTTGTCCATGGGTTATTTTGACCGTGGGTTATTGTGACCCTGGATTATTGTGTCCTTGGGTTATTATGGCGGGGTTATTGTGCCTAGGGTTATTTTGGCCGGGTTATTATGTCTAGCACCCGTAAGGAAAAACTAGTTCTATAGATGGAACATATATTAACTTCACAAAATCAAGAGATACAAAATTCCTTGCTTCTCATTGGAAAAATTTAGACAACCTCCTAATTTCTCCTACTGATATTCCCCACTGCTATTCCCAATGCTATCACTGTGCCCTTGCGAACACTGCAAGACTGTTTGCTATCACTACAATCTCATTATCTAACACCGCAAATTCTTCTACAACTTGTGTTCCTCTATTCACCAAATGCCTCCCTTGACCCCCTTTTATACTACCTAACCAAGAGGTTTCTAGTTGCTTCTTGATCAAGACAACCTAACCAAGAAGTTTCTAGTTCCTTCTCGATTAAAACAACCTAACCAATAGGTTACTAGTTACTTCTAGGAGTCAATTAATTAAAAAATATTTGTTTTAACTCTAAAAATTATTTGCTAATTAGACACATATGGATGAATAGCAATCCAAGCTACCTAAATTTACACTCCCTCTTAATGAGGAAGCTATTTTGCATGACACCCAACTTATCTTTGAAGAAGATGAATTTAGCCTTCCCTAATGCCTTAGTCATAATGTATGTTACCCACTCCTCTATAGGTATGCATTATAGATGAACAATCCCCCATTATATAAAATCTCTGATGATGTGATATCTGATGTCTATATGTTTAGACATATCATGAAATACTAGATTCTTAGGCAACTTGATGCAACTCCAATTCTCACAGTATATCATAGTAGTCTCAACCTTCTAAACAAACAAGGCTACTAACAAATTCTAAATCCATATAGCTTCACATGTCACCTGATAGCTATTATGTATTCTACTTCTGCTAAATGAGCCACAAACTTTTGCTTCCTACTGAACTAAGATACAACTCCTGATCCCAAACTAAAACAACACCCTGAAGTGCTTTTGCCCATTGTACTTCCCACCCAATCTACATCAGTATAGCCTATCAATCTAATACCTTTACCTCAAACATATCTGATCCCATAATCAACTATACTATGCAAGTAATGCAATACGTGCTTGGCCACTGTCCAATGCATTATCTTTGGTTCAACCATGAACTGACTAAGTGAGTTCACTGCAAATGCAATATCTGGCCTGTTGTTGACCAAGTACATAAGAAAACCAATAAATTATCTATATAAGATGAGATCTACATCCTTCTCCTTAGATGTATCTACCTTCCTCCAATTCATGATCATGGGTCTAGACATGGCTTTGCAATTCTACATCGTAAATCTCTTCAAGATTTCAATGCAATATTTCCCTTGACCAAGGAAAATCTCTTCATTTTTCTATCATAATTCCATGCCTAGAAAGTAGTGCATAATTCCTAAGTCCTTCATCAAACTCTTTTGCAAGGTCCCTCTTGCAGTCCTCTATGAGCCCTAGTGAACCTGTAAGAAACAAGTTGTCAACACAAAGAACAAGAATGAGAATCTCACCACTAACCACCAAGTAGTAGAGGTTAGCATCTGCTTCACTCTTCACAAAGCCCATTTCCTCCAAGTATGTATCAGTGTGCTCATACCATGCTCTAGGAGCTTGCTTGAGTTCGTACAATGCACTCTACAATCTACACACATGAATCTCTTTGCTATGTGCTACAAAGCCTTTTGGTTGCTCTACGTATACCTCTGCCTTCAATTCACCATTAAGGAAGGTTGTCTTGACATCCATTTGATGGATCTGCCATCCCATCTGTGTTGTAAATGAGATCATAGCTCATATAGAAGTATACCTGGCCATTGGAGAAAATGTTTCCTTGTAGAATATTCTCTCCTGCTGAGAGAACCCCTTGGCCACAAACCTTGCCTTGTATTCCTTGATGGTACCATCTGCACCATGCTTTATCTTATAGATCTAGCGTGATCCAACAATTACTCTATCTGTTGGTCTAGGCACTACCTCCCACACATGATTCCACATTATTGAGGAATACTCCCCAACCATAGCATCTCCCCATACCTAATGCTCTACAGCCTCCTGATAGCTGGAAGGTTCACTATCTACCAACTGACTAACTAATGCCACATAGTCCTTGAACTTGGTTGGTTGTCTCTACTCTCTAGTACTCTTCTTAGGAACTCCCACAAACTCTTGAGTACCCCTTAGTGTCTCTTGAACCTCATAGTTCCTACTATCAAGTTTAGAGGATGAAATATCAGCCTCTAAGTCTTATAGATGCATTTCCTATTGCATCTTTTGCTCCATGCTCTATGAATCTTCACCACCTAAGCCTACACTTGTACTGGTAACTATACTTGTGCTTTGCTACCCTTGACTAGACCTTGAAGCTTCTTCTAGCTGATCACTTTGATCATCTATTGGTAAATCTTTGGACCTTCTAAATGCCTTGTCCTCCATGAATTTAACATAACGTCTAAAAATAATTCTTCTCCTCATGTGGATAAAAATCTTATATGCATTTGAGGTTTCATTGTACCCAACAAAGTATCCCCTCTATGCAGTCCGATCTAACTTGGTACATGTATCACCTGCAATATGAAAATATGCAAAACTCCCAAATATTCTGAAGTGACCAACATCTAGCTTCTTTCCAATTAAAGCTTCCTCTAGTGTCATCTTCCCTAGTGCCTTGTGTAGAACCCTATTCTAAAAGTAGACTATTGTACTACACGCCGCTGCCCATAAGTAGCAAGGCATATACTAGTCATGTAGCATAGCTCTTGCCACCTTTGATATAGAATTTTTCTTCCTCTTAGTAACTCTATTCTATTGTGGATTGTAAGTAATAGTCCACTCTCTCTTGATTCCTTGCTTGGTACAAAACTCTTGGAATTTATTTCCTTTGTACTTGCCTCCATTGTCTAATCAAAAAACCTTTATCTTCCTTCTTGTTGAGTTCTTCATTGGAACCTTGAACTCTTGGAATCGACTAAAAATGTCATCCTTAGTCTTCAAGAAGTATATCTAGGTCTTCCTAGAGAAATTATTGATAAAAGTAGCATAGTACTCATATCCTCTGAGAGACTTTGTCAACATTGGTCCACATACATCTAAATGTACTTGATCACAAACACCTTTAGATCTAGTGTCACTCCTTGGCAAAGATTCTTTCACAAACTTCCCTAATGTGCATCCCTTAATTGCATCATCATGCTCTGTGCTCACCTTTGGAACACCTATCATAGTCTCACGAAGCAATTTGAGTGCTCCATGATGAATATGGCCATCCTCCTATGCCATAGCTCTCCAAGATCTATAGGATTATTGCTGCTCATGGGTGCCTTAGGAGTATCAAACTGCAACCTATTAAGGCTACCACTCATAACTCAAATAGTCATGGGTGATTTCCAAACCTTATGCTTAATCAACACATCTGTCCCTCTAAAGAGTACATTATACCCCCTATCCTGAAGAAAAAATATAGAAATCAAATTCATACCTAATCTTGGCACATGCAACACATTATGAACTGGAATTATCTTTCCATTCTCCCTCTGAAGGTGAATAGTCCCTTTCCCAACTGAGTTGAGTTTGGTAAGTTTCCCATATAAATCTGGATATTGATGTTCTCCATTTTATAACTGGAGAAGTACTCTCTAACTCCTATCATATGAAATGACCCCACTATCTATATACCATATAGTTTGTAAGGTTGAGCTCACCATATAAGCTATAAGTGCAAACTCATCTTCCATTCTACTAGAGAGTTCTTTTGCACTTGTTGAAGCTGCCACCTGCTTCTTTTCCTTCTTCCTTTTTGGGAAATCACTGACATAGTGGCCATACTCATGACATTGAAAGCACTTGATCTTAGAAAGGTCCTTCTTCTTCCTCTCACTTTGTGAATTCAATCCTTTGCTAGACCCCTTCTTTGTTTTCCCTTTCCCTACTAGGGAAATGTTTTCCTATTCCACCTCACTTTTTTGACTCTTTGTGGTCCCATTGAGAAGACTTAGTCTAAAATCCTCCTCAGTGAAATCACTCCATAGTCGATCTCAACAGTAAGGTATCTCAGCCACTGATAACTTGAACATAAACACTCCACTACTCATCATCACTGGGACTATCTCCAACAACTACTAACTCGTCCTTGACAAGTTTAAGCCTTGTGAGGTAACTTGTAACATCTTCTCCTTGGTTCATCTAGGTATTCTTCAGCTTCTCTTAGAATCATCTTCTTGTTGGTGGTAGCATTCTGGTACAGATTTAAAATGGCATCCTACATCTTCTTTGTCATATATAGCTCTAAGATATGTGGAGCAATATGATCCTTGATACCATCAAGGATAATCCTCCTTTGCTTGACATCATCCTTCTTATATGTTTCAAGCTATGTTGCATCCGTTGGTATAGCTACAACACTGGAAACATAATCCTTGATACCATTCTCTTCCAACAATAAAGAAATTCTGGCCTTCCAGACACCAAAATTTAAGGCACCATCCAATCTATTCTAATATCTCAAACCAACTAAAGCCATCTCAGGGGATTAAAGCAATAATAATTCTAAAGAGACCAATCTAGGCTATATAAACCCTTAATTTCTTTCCTAGGGAAAAACTCTTCTACCCTCAACAATGCTCTGATACCATGTGAAAATTCCTATTGTAGTCACTAATTATTAATCTCCTATCATTAACAATTACTAAACTGTTAAAAAAAAAATTCATGGCTAATATAAAAAAAAACACAATTGCAATTTCACCAATAAAATACAGAAAGAAATTCACAACACAAAGAAGACAGTATTTTTGGATAAATCATCCCTGGAAAACCCCTAAGGGAAAACTAGTTCTACACATCAAAAATATAAATTAACTTCAGGAAATCAAGAGATACAAAATTCCTTGCCTCTCACTGGCAGAATTCAGACAACCTCCCAATTTCTCTTGCTGATATTCTCCACTGTTATCCCCAACATTATCACTGTGCCCTTGCTAACACTACAATATTGTTTTCTATCATTGAAAACTCATTTTCTAATACTAAAAATGCTTCTACAACATGTGTTCCTCTATTCACCAAATGCCTCCCTTGACCCTCTTTTATACTACCTAACCAAGATGTTTCTAGTTGCTTCTTGATCAAGACAACCTAACCAAGAAGTTTCTAGTTGCTTCTCAATTAAAATAACCTAACCAATAGATTACTAGTTACTTCTAGAAGGAATCAATTAATTAACAAATATTTGTCTTAACTCTAACAATTATTGCTACTTAAACATATATGGACAAACAACTATCCAAGCTACCTAAACTAACATGATCCAACTACTGAAATTCATTATTCAACATTCCCCGTCCATGGATGGCTAATTGTATCCTTCTTATTTTCTCCACCATGATGTTCATGAATAACATTAGGTCTGTTTTGTGCTTATGTAATATGAGTAAAGTGGGGAGATCCAAGTTGAGGAGAAGAGTTTCTTCATCTTTCCCCATTGTGTTGTGCAGGCTAGAAAGATGTACAAAATAGAACATAGTGGAAACAAATGCACCTTATGTAGCAACCCTAACAATGTTTTTCTTTTGAGACAACTCCATGCTCCATCCAAGAACACATCGTGTACAATACAAACAAGAGCTTCCCTCCCTTCAAGTTGGGCTTCAAGTCAATGCTTAAAAGGTTGCTCAAGCTTATTGAGTAGATGAAAAATCAAGTCAAATTATTTTAGAAGGAATTTTCTCAAAAAAATTCAACTCCCTTGAGTTGTAAGAGAGAACACCACTATTAATATATGTCATTGCAAGAGGAGAATTTTCTTAGCAAAAGATTGTAGAGCTTGTTGTCACAAGGAACTTTAGCATTCATGGAGCATTTGGAAGGGTTAAAGACAAGCAAAAGTTGTTTGTAGCAATTAGATCACAAGGCATTGCAACAATATAAGATCACTCCTTGTGCACATGATTTTTCCCACATTAAACCTTATTATGGTGGTATTCCAAGTGTAGAATTATGGAATCAAATGTAGAAAATGTATCTTCTCACTATGAATACGAGGTGAGCCAAACAATTCCAACCATATTCAAGAAATCATTTTTTGGATTTAAAACTTCTCGAATTGTCAAATTCTTATTTTTGACAATTCCAACATTGACTAATCCCCCTAACCAAATGAACATTAATAACACTCAAATCATCAATTTTTACTATCATCAACATCAAACTATTTTGTGGGGTTGACACATCTTTAATACAATTGTGCGTAGTGAATGTTTTGATTAGGTAGTGATAGGATTTTTATGTGCAACATAATTTTCAAGAAAATTGTACTACCTCTCCATGTGGACATGGTGCACACCTACATCAGCATTGGATAAAATTTTTAATGTCATTTTTCAAAATTTCTTTTTTCAAAAACTATTTCTTAATTTTTAAAGAAAAGAATCATACAAAAGGGGTGTGAATTTGTACTTTACTTTGAAGGATTGCATATTTTTTGTACCTAAAAAATGAAGCATAGGTCTGTATGAATCTATGTTGGTGGCTACACTATCGCCCCACATTTTTTATGGTGGCTACCTATGTTTGGTGACCCTCTATTTTTGCAAGCCATCGATAACTTTAGCAAAAGAACTTACACATTTAGTGAAGACTTTGAGCATCATCTAGGAAGAGTAAGGGTGGGGTCCCATGGAGGGAGAGACCCTAAAAATATTTATTGGGTACTACAGAGAATTTTTGGGAATATTTTAAACTCTATAGTCCCATGAATCTCTCATGCAAATCAACATATAAATTTAAGTTCTAAAAATTAAGGAATCTAGTGATCTCTTGGATTTTTTAATATCTAAGATAGATTATTATTGTGTGGATATATTACTTAGAATTTTTAGATATATCTAATTAGAATTTTTTCACATATCTAAATTTGTATATTATTGACACACTGTATAGATTTCTAAGCTAGTGGAGAAAATTCTAGTCCCACCTTTTTTTCTATGCTCAAATATGCAGCCCTAAAATATAGAGGTTCCTACTTTTTCAGACAAGATTCTAATTTACCACGTAGCAATTTATTTTATGCTTCATGAGATCTCCCATTAATTATGAATATAATCTTAAGCACCCATGGGATCCCAACCTAAGAGAACATTTTGATGACTTTTTCAATCATTTTTATAGTGACCAATAATATTTTGTGATAATAATGTGATTGTTAATTTTTTCTACCAATCTTTCATTGACCAATTTGACTTCTTTTTCAAAAAAATAAACCTTTCATTTTTAAGCCCTAATTTTTGTTTGATGAATAGTCCCTTCTATATTAATAAAATATTAAAGTTACATATTCACAAAAAGGGGTTGAGGGATCAGAAACACTTCACAACTATTCATTAAAAAGTAAAAACACAAGCATTACCCTCAGGTGGCCAAAGTAGTGCCAACTAAGGGAGGAGGACCATGTCTATCATGAAAACCCTAGTTATCTGCAGAGTTGGAAGAAGGCTCATGAGGAGCCCATCTATCATCATCAACAACAAAAGCTTGTTCTTTTTCTTCTCCCTCCACCATGGGAGGCAAAATGGCTAGGTCTACATGGGGGAATGACCACTTGGGGTCAAAAGTAGGAGGAGTCAGCCAACCAGTAGAAGTAGGAGAAATAGGAGGAGCAATTAGGGACCACCCAGAGCCATGTTGGGAAAAGACAAAGTGACGACACTAAATATCCCAATCGCTAGGAGAGTGGTGTGGGGCTTGGGACCGAGGCATCTGCGAGTGGTGGGTCAAGGAGACATGCCCACAGTGGCTACCATGGGGTGGAATCTAATCCATCGAAGCAAAATCTGGTGACACCCAAGCAAAATACATGGAACATTGCCTCAATGATTGAGAAACTCTTGTAGGTGGGCCATCCCTAGGGCCACCTTGTTGGCTCGTACTTGAATCTGGAGTAGTACATTATTGCAAATACAAGATTTAGTATACAAAGACACATTAATATCAGGAAAAGTGTGAGTGAAAAGCACCACATTACTATCTTTCCATAAAGAAAACAAGATCTCCACCTTGAAAGCATGCCAAATCTAAGAAAATTTGAAGGGTGTCTTAGTGGAGTCCCCAAGCAAGGCCATGTGCCAAGAAAATGGCTTTGGCCTAAAGGGTTTGAAAAAGTCATGTATTTAGAGCCAACATTGATGAGCTCTACGACAAAACCAAAAGATGTGTAGGAAAGACTCACGTTGCCTGCAAATAAGACACCGTCAGTTAGGAATACCTAGATGCTTGAGCTGAGGTCCCAAAGGCAAGCCCTAGAAGAGGACACACTATGAAAAGTGTGAAATCTTCGGCTCAATAATGTGTTTCCATATAATATTAAACATGTATCTCCAAATCTATTGTGTGGATTGAAGCTAGGTGCCAGTGGTAGTTGAGAGACTCAACCATGAGTAGGTGAGGCACCAACCACAAGTATCTTATTTTAGGCTTTTAATTGACAAGATAATTACAAGGATACCACATTCGGTCCTTCCACTAAGGTTTGACAGATTGAATATCTAACTTGTGAGGGAGGTGAGCGGGAATAACAAAGACTAGTAAATCAAAAGTTTGACTATATAGGCAACTCAAATGAAACTAGACCTGCATATCATCCCATTGAGCCCTAATTTCACCATTAAAACTTTGAAAATTAATCATTTTAGTGTGTTCAATAGAATTTTAGGTTGAGTCTAAGGCGAAAGATTTAGGGTGTGGCTCAAAAGGTTGTCAGTTCAAATCACGTAACTATCAGTTTGAAAGCTATTACGAAAAATTATATATACTCCATTATAATGATATTTTTCTATTGTATGTAAAGATACAATTTCATTTTATTCATCTGAAGTAAACCATTTTTAGAATTCCATTGTAACAAATGGACTCTCATGGGCTTGGAGCACAAGTAGCTCATGGAACAACAAAAAATGATTGAGAAAGCAAATATTATGAATACACCAACTTTTGCTTTAGAAACAACTTTGGATTAATAAATAAAACAACACTACCATTTATTTTCCAAGAACAACTCTCAATTATCTTAGGAAGATGCTAGAGGGAGGGGTTGAAATTCTAACCTTATGATTAATAGCCTCATGCTCTAATCGACTGAGCTACTCCAACAGATTTTTGTTTGAAAATACTAATTTATTAATTTTGAATATTAGGTAGAAAAACCTATTTCTATTCCATTTGTATTGAGGTTTATTTTGATTAACTACATTTTAGAGGCAAATACAAAATCATAAAAGTAAATGAATACGAAAGTGGATGATTTTACAAATTTCAATTTAATAATTTTGAGTTAAATTTTGATATCATATATCTAGAGATAATTTGAAATCATGTAGAGTCTTTAAGTCTAAAACTAATTACATTTAACTATCTATTAGTTATGTGATGTAGATTTCTTCCTTCCAATCATCATGTAGGAATACTATCTTCACATCCACTTGTTCAATTTTAAGAATAAAAGTCAATAAAAATCTTAACAATAAACAAGTGGATTTAAACTTGTCAATTGAAATAAAAAATAGAACACTGTAATTGATTCCCTTGACTTAGGAACATTCCTTAATATTAATTTTTAAAGTTCAAAATTGTTAGGGCAACTAAATTTCTCTTTGAAGACCCATTTGTAATTAAATTTTTTTTTTTAATATCTTTCATCAATTGAAACCAATTCCAATTGACATTATGTTTTAAATAAGACATCTCATCATCCACGAACAAATTTTAGAATTCCTTATTATCTACCAAGTCATTTTTTGAGTCATGGCTAATGGATCATGGCTCATGACTCAATATTGTTAGTAGTTAAGGAAAAATACATATTAAAATAAGAAAACCACAAACCTATTTGTCTTTTTTCCCTTTATCGAGTAGATAGATCATTGTAGATTGAGGTGGAGGTTATTCCTTCAAATCCTTTGAGAAACATATAATAGGCTTTTCCTAAAACCTACATAAACCTTTGATATGGCTAGCTTAATTTTAGTTGTGATTTCATTGAAAGTTTGCAATTGGATCAAGTTTTTCAGCTATAAAGAATATCTAAAATGTCAAAAACTACATGTGGTTCAATGGAAAAGTCTATTTTGTAGGCACTTAGATAGTGTTTAAACCAAGTCTTCTTCAGTATGAAAAAAATATTTGAGACCTCTCTAATAATAAATTTCTAAGTATACAATTTACCTGATCTCATAGCTTGAATTCTTTGGTGTAATCACCACAATCAATAAGAACACGCATTATTGTCTTATAATGCATCTTTAACTTATTCCTCTTGAGTGCATGAGCATCATGTTGGAGAGATGAAATTTAATTTATTTAACATTAGAAAATGGTGGTACCTATAAGTATTTATAAAAGAGACATATTAATGAGCATATGATGATAAATACATTTGTATATCATTCTCAATCCAAATTAATTCTCTTCACCATACTCTTCACCCTCTCCATATAAAAAATCTATTTTGCAATCTACATGATTATTTTTCCTATGGACTTTATGATTTTTATCTTATTCTATGTGATTCCACTCTCTTTTATCAATCTTTGAAACTCAATAAAATAATACTCTACATTGTTGTTTCCTCTCAATGCCTTGATATTTCTACTCATCTAATTTTCCACTAAAGCCTTATTTTTTTTAATAACTAAACACCATGGATTGTGAAAAAATGAATACCTACTTATCTAGGTATTTTTCTAATAAAGGTGCATCCACAAGGCTAAAATTTGTTAGAGAAAAATGTTAATTTAATTTAATTTATTAAATTACCTTTTTATCCCTTCTTAAGATCTCACTTTATGCACTTACGCATTCACATTTAATAATTAATTAGTAATTATTAAATGGCTTTTCCCTTTTAGGTTACCCTTTTTCATGTTTCGATCTCCTTCTATAAGGATAGATCGTTTATGATTATCTCTTATCTTTTTCATTTCTAAGAATACAATTTGCATATTTTCAAAGCAAACCCTCATCTCTTCTTGTCTTTTTCTTCTTCTAACAAGGTTTTACATCCAGGTATTCGAGGGCTTTATGGATTTGTATTGCATATTACTCAAATCCTTCATAGTATTAGAGCCAAATCTACTATAGTTTGTTTGATATTTGGAGTAAAAGGAGAACTTGGGTTTGACAAATCAAATCTAGTGCATTTTTGGGTATTTTTAAAATAAAAATAGGGGGATCTCTAAAATTTGGAGCACTTTGAGGCCAAATAGACCTCACGGTTGGATCCAAAAGGCATCAAAACCCCTATTTTCATAAAAAGTTTGTCGATTTTGAACAACATTGATCCAGGAGGCAATTTTTTTTGCCAAGAAGGCTATATGGCCTCTTGCATGCTTCTCGAGGTGGTTTTAAAATAAAAAATAAAAAAATCTTGAAAATTGTCCCACAAGTTGTTTTCTAACTTGGGGAACTATATTTGAGCCCACAGAGCCATTTTTTGGCACACAGGATGCTTACTGGCAACACATGAGTTTTTTTTGACCCACTATTGCCTTCCAGCCATAGATGGTATTTCCCAACATGAAAAATTTCCTTCAGCCACCATGAAGCTTTGCTGCACCACCACCACTAGCAGTGACTCCCGCGCACCACCACCATTGCTCAGCCAAGCCACTGCTTAGCTTGATCGCCACTCCACCTAGCGGTGATTTTAATTTGTTTAATTAAATTTTTTTTCTTCATGTCATTGTGGGGGGCCTGTAGTTGTTTGGTGATATCTTGAGCATATAGGTGTCTTTATTTATCTAAAAAAAGTGCCAAAAATCTAGTTGCAAGATAGAGATGATGGAGTAGGAATTTTTGGGATTTTTTTTCTAGTTTGATACCTATTTTGGTGCTTGAAGTCTACTGATGACTTCTATCTTATGGGGGGCATAACTTCTTTGTTTTAGCTCTGTTTTTAGATCCAAAAAAAGTACCGAAAAGCTCTTCTCGAACACTTTCTAGATTCTCTATCATTTCACTAGTATTTTGTACCAGGTAGTTGTGATTTATTTCTGAATTTTTTTTCTCTTCTCTCATTTACACATTCCTTCTAGCAGCTGGGGTTCAGTGTTTTGCATTATGGGGGGTGTTTTGTCTTATTAAATTATGTTATTTACTTATATAAACCAAAATTACATTATAAAATAATTCAACACTTTCGAAGACAATGGTCAAGACCTCTTCTTGTCTAGAACTTCTAATCCCTTATAATTATCACACATGGAAGACCTTGATGACATGACTTGTCCAGTCAAAAGGGTCATGGTCTTGTTTAGATGCAGTGCAACTAGTTTTATAGAGGCCTTTTGAGGTCATGCAACATAGGAACAAGATGGACGAGGTAATAGGATCGATTTCTTTACAAGTCAGTGTTAGTCTACCATTTCATCTTGATGGGTGCAATACCCCTCTAGCTATGTAGACCAAACCTGAAGGCTTGTTTGGTATAGTGAGTGAGTTCAAGGCACTTTAGCTTGAGGGTGAGCTTACCTCACTTATACCGAATTAATTTCCCTCCATTGAGGACTTGTTAATAAAATTCAAAAAACTAAGATCTTTATTGCAGGGTTGTGGAAAGATGAAGACTGACACTGAGTGTATCTACCTAATTCTTTCTAAGGTTCTTGCAAATGTTTAGATTTTTGATTCTACCTTCTATTCCACCAAAGATGCTTTGGGTAATAGATTTTTCATTCCATCCTTTGAGGTTTTTTTTGATCAGTTGACTCAAGAGAAAGCTAAGCTCTCTTAGTTCGATTCTCTCATAGGCTCACAAAATCATGCATTGGTAGCTCGGCCATCTTCAAATATGAAGGAGAAGAGTTGGAAATCTCATTCTATAGAGTCTCAAATTTATTCCAACACTCACAATTCATTAGGGACACCTCCTCCTAAAGGGGGTAAATCAAAGCTAGAAAGGCTGAAATGTGCTTATTGTAATAAGCCTAATCACGATGCGTCACATTGCTATGAGAAGAAGTTTGATGGCTATGCTAGACAAGTTTCAAATTTGGCAACTCTTCTTCAGAAGAGCAACATTGATATTCCTTCTACTTCTTAGAGACCTTCGTCACCATCATCATTTCAGTCATATTGTAAAGATATAGGAAAGGTTAATGCACTATGTGCAAGTACTATTCCTCATTCTTTTAGATGGTTATTGTATTCAGGCACTTCACACCATATGGCATCTTCTTAGGATTTGTTCTCTTCTTTTCATGCTTCTCCTACTCCACACATTTTGATGGGGAACAACACTATTATGACTATATATGGGAAAGGTTCTATTGACATTGGTGATGGTACATTTCATGATGTACTTTGTGTTCTATCTTTGTCCTCTAACCTTCTCTCTATTCATCAGATTACACATAGTGGGATATGGAAGACAATTGAGTTTGCATAGGATTCAGTGCACATCAAAGATAGTGAGACAAGAAATATTATTGCCATAGGGACTATTGATCATGCTTCCCATCTATATTCCTTCTCACATTTTGGTCCACCATCTCCACTATCGGAGACTCACTCTCTTTTCTCACAAGAGTCTACTGAGGTGAAGTCGGGTCACTTGAACTTATGTGTTATTCCTGAGACCAGTGTTGTGACTTCTATACCTCCATTTCTTGTTCAAATTCCATCTCTTGCATAGGATTATTCTTTAGCATTACCTACTATTATAGCTCCAGCCATTGATCCACCTATTGTAGTTTTTGAGGATATATAAGAAGACACTCATCTCCTCTCAGATGATAGATTCAACACATTTGTCATCCGACCTCCATTGGAGATTCCATTTCAGGATTCTCATGATTTCTCCTTTGAGCATCAACTAGTACTTCCAAATGCACCTTACATACATGGGTTTTATCATCCTTGTCCACTTCCTTTGTTTTCTTCAGCTTGGAGCCACATTGGTATGTTTATCAACACAAGAGTTCTACCATTTTGGGAGGGCTATGGAGTCTCAAGCTTCTATCATGGTGGCTATCATTGTACTTATGGTCTTGAGAGATTCTCTTCAGATGTTTCATTTGTGCATCTTTTTTTATATAGTGCAAGGTAGGAGAATACTTAAAGGAGATGTCCTATCCCCTAGCAAATAACCGCATAGTAAAATATAAACAATAACACAAGATATGATACCAATTCACAACTCTTTGTTCATAAAAGAATTGATTACAATCAATGGGTTAGGTTGTAAGGCCTTCCTAATTATGACCAAATACAAAGAAATTACAATATCTTCTTCAAGATCCATCAAGATCCAACTCAAATGCTAGCTAGTCCAGATCTGTAACACAACACCAATCTGGGAGAAACCCCCAAGATCTCAACTTATGCTCACAAGCCACCAAGCAACCTCCTTGTTTCTAAACTGCAACCACTAGATTTTCTCCAAATGTGCTATCTCAGATATTTCTTTACTGATGATATAAAATCCTCCAATGATCCACCCTCATCCAATAATTCCCTAATGATTTCTGCATCAACACATGCTCCTTATATAGCCAACTAAGGCACAAGTTGGCTAGTAAAGTATTTAATTACAATATAGATCCTCCTTGGAAGAGTAAACCAAAACTATAAGAAACATGAAAAAAAAATGAAAATTTATATTTATGTCCACATACCCAATAAAATTTCACTATCTTAACAATATCCCATTTCCTCATACGAAGTTGCACAAGATGAAAACTCCACACGTTTCTATGAAAACTGCCCAAAAATTGATGTCCAAGAAAAATGATGATATCTCCTAGCTTTTATTGAATTAGAACTTGTGATTAAAACTAATGGTAGTAATTTAGGTCCTCTATAACCTCTTAACTGCACAAAGGATTATTCCTCAAGGATAATGACACATCCATCCTGAAAGTCATGCATAGAAACTCGTCATGAAACTAGTAGAAAATCAATACGTTAGACAAATGGCCATATCTCCTAAACCATGATGAATTAGAACTTTATCCTTGTATCATAGATATTAATCTAGGTTCTATTTAATATATCAAATTTTTAGTCTCTGAGGCATTGTGAAAGATTAGTTACATCACCCATAACAGGCACATAGAAACCAGAAAATACAATTCCAGCAGTAAGGTAAAAATGGTTCTAACTTTAACATGATAACTCCAATCTCTATGCACACATAGGAAAAGATTCAAAAAAATTTCTCCAACACATCCCTAACCTTGCAAACCATACTTCCACAACTTAAGCTTGAATCCATATCATACAAGATTGTTGACTTCCCTAGGATGCTCCTGCATCACTTTTTCTATCTTTTTTTGGAGTAGAGTTTTTCCCACTAGGTTTTTTCTATTTCTCCATTTCATAGAGATTTGATTGTGATTGGGTACCTCAATAGAGCTTTTTTCTATGATCCAATTTTTCTTTCTACATTCTTTCTTTTTTTGCATTATTTGTAGTTGCATTGTTGCTCATCTTTGGGGGGTGTTAGAGAAAAAAGGTTAATTTAATTTAATTTATTAAATTACCTTTTATCACTTCTTAATATTTCACTTTATGGACTTATTCATTCACATTTAATAATTAATTAGTTATTATTAAATGAATTTTTCCTTTTAGGTTAACCTTTTTTGGGTTTCGATCTCCTTCTATAAGGATAAATCATTTATAATTATCTCTTATCTTTTTCATTTCTAAGAATACAATTTGCATATTTTTAGAGAAAACCCTCTCCTCTTCTTGTCTTTTTCTTCTTTGTGATAGGATTTTACATGCATGTATTCATGGGCTTTGTGGATTTGTATTGTGTATTGCTCAAATCCTTCAAAATTGTCACTATGAAAATTATCCAAAATTTGAAAAAAATTATGAAAACCAAAATAAAATTGAACACAATTTTTTTATAAGTACATTGTTTACAAAATTCAAGAGCAAAAAAAAAGTATCAATTCTATAACATTTCTTCTTAACATCTCTTAAGATGATTCTCAATAATCTGATCCATATGCTTTTGTCACTACATAATCTTCTAATAACCTACTTTCTAAAATAAGAACCTTTTTACAAATGTACATCACCTTTCTTCTTGGTGCAAGTCTCATTGTAACTTGTTTAAAGACTAAAATTCTATCACAAATGGAACATCAACAAAAAAAAAAAAAGATCAAGGAATTAGTTAACAAGTCAAAGGTCGAGTGCACAAGGAAATGAGATATAAATATAGTTGAGATAATATAGGAATAATAGATGTGTACAATTACTATCAATTTTTTTGAAAATATAAGGCATAACTTGATTTCCAAGAAAATTAGAATATTGATCATTTTTTGAATGTCCTAACATAATTGCAAAAAGAGATGTTAGATCGAGCCAAACAAAAGTTCAACCAACTTGTCTTAATAACAACTCAAAAACATCTCAACCAACTATCGAATCATATCAATGTGAAAGATAAAGATTAAAATGCATATGAACTTCCATGTTAGCGACAAAAGTAGACCATAAATTACCAATACCACCAGGATGAAAATGTAGGAGCATAAGCTCATTATAAAGAAAGTCCTTCTTGAAAGAAGTTAGACCACATACTCACACAAATCATTAAGGAAAAGAATATTGTGGGAGTGCATTTTCAGCCTACTAAGAAGCATTAATGCTTCCTTAGAATCCTTCCTGGCATGAAGGATACCCAATCTAGTACTACATGGACCCAAGCACACTTAACTGCAAAGTTTTGATGGGATTCAATGCATTGATATCTTTTTGAGTTGTTTACCAAACAATTTGTCAAAATTTTATTTGGGTTGATGTTTAACATCTCTTATTATGATTATGTTAGGAGATTAGATAGATGGTTGACGTTCCATTTTTCTTGGACACCAAGCTATGCATTATCTTTGTTAGGATTAGATAGACAAAAATATAATTACATGAAAATATAAAAAATATCAGAAAGGAATAAATCACACAAAAGAAAACATAAGACATAAATATTTAACATGGTTCATGCAATCCTTGGGCTACATCCACCAAATAATAAGTTTGATATTATTATCTAGTGATTTTAATCTAATTACAATATACAAGAAGCTATTAAATAATCATAAATTATAGAATCCCTAATCCTAAGACATTTTATACAAGACTTAACTCACTTACAATATTAGGGCTAGAATATATTATCAAATAGAAAAAATAACTCACAACGCCTTTTATAGTAGTAAATTCATTTTTTGCTTTAGGGACACTGCCCCTAGACCTCATCCTACATTTCCATAGGGAGTGCACCTAGGGCATTACCCTAGGACCTCGCCTTGGGAGCTACCTAGATAGACCCTACAAGGGGTGCTACCTCTTGACCCCTAGCATGGGGGCACTATCCCCAAACTTCTATAGGAAAAACTAGGGGGAAACTATGTCAAATGAGATGGGAAAAAATTAACCTTTGAGTCTGATTAGGCTCCACATAAAAACAAAATTTTCAATAGTATTGGTAGTAATTATAAATATGTTATTCCTATACTATCTAAAATATATTTATATCTTGTCACCTTGTGAACCCAACCTTCAACTTGTTAATTGACTCCTTGTTTATTTTTATTTTCAGATAGGGAATTTGTAACAAGAGTTCATTCTTTACACTGTTGAAGTTGATGAAAGATCAACCCACAGCTCCCAAGAATCACTTACATATAAACACCTATCACAAAAAGAGAGAATAAAAAGCAATGAAGCTTGGAATTCTTAGATCCACATATGATATATTCTTGATGAGAAAAAAGAGAAATTTCTATAATCAAAAGTGAATCAATGTTTTAATTATAAAAAGAGATCGTCCTTATAAAGGAGATCAAAACCCTAACAGATAACTAACCTAGGTTACATGATCAAAATTAATAAAATAATTAATAATTATATGCCCAAAGTCTAGCTTAAGTAAATTAGAGATAATAAGTGACTTAATACTTAAATTAATATGATTTAATTAATAAGAAAATGCTTTATTACTCTAACACCCCCCTTGAGATAAACTTAGGGAGTTAAAAACCTAAAAACCACTACTGAAGGGAAATTTGGGTCCTAGCAACAAGGCATGATGAGGTACCCAAGCACAACCAAATCTCTGAAAATAGAGAAATAAAGAAAACCACATGGGAAAAACACCACTCCAGAAAGAGATGGAAAAAATGTTGAAAGAACTAGTGAATGACTGAAGAAGCCTCCAAAATAGGGACTGTTCCAAAAGATAGGAACAAAAGATGATCATGAAGAATACCACTAAAGCATGAAGCTGCAAACATTGCCAAATTGCCAATCTGAAGAACCTCCAGTGTATAGAATAGGACTAGGTAGAGAAGACTAAGTTTGAAGAGTTGATCAATTAAAGATGGAAGGTATCTTCATGACCTCAAACAATAGGAATGAAAGAATGCCTATATGGTAAATGATCCATCTCAATGAAATTCATATGTAAGATAGCCACTATAATCACCTAGTACATAGGATCAAATACCAAATACATAGCTCACTCCATCGAACCAAGAAAGTAATAGAACCAACATAACCCACCTATAATGCTGAGAGGTGTGACAAGAATACTAAAATTGAATGCAATATATCTGGTAGAAAGAAGAACCAGAAGCATCGAGAGTGTAAAATATGTACAAATGTACCTATAAAGGCATGTGTCATTGACACATCATGAGGCTAATGTCGTGGAAGGAACACTCACTTGACAAATGAAGATGGTGAATATGGCCAACATGAAACCTGCAAAGGCACTTTATAATGTATTGTGAGTACAACAAAACACAAATATGTGCAAGATCTCGAAATGCAATAGAGTGGCACTTTATCTCAGTGTATTTGCAAAATACTACAACAAGATGTCAACAAAGATCAAAATAAACATAAACTAATACAAGAGATAGTACAACCCCTGACAAATCATCTGAAGCAATAAAATCAATCTCTAGACCCAAAAAAACCAAGATATCCACCATAATGCAAAAAAGAAAATAATTGAATGGGATGTCGCTGGAGCAGAATCTAGAAAATAGAATATCTCAAGATATGTCTCCTAGAGTTCAAAATAGAACCTCTAACTTCGACTACATAACCCAAAATCCAATCAAAATCAAAAGTCCAAATAAATTACACCATCATGATGGGCTCAAAATCAACTTTTTGATGATATCTCATTTGCAAAAAAATGGAGTCTGGATGAGCAAGTTATGGACAAAAAACCACACATAGGTCAAAATAGAGCTTGTAGGGAAAAATAAAAATATTTACCGCCTTTGGATCCATGCAAAATATCTTGGTGAATGCCTCTACTAGTACTAAAATTACCTTGATTTCCATGCCAAAAAATCACGATTTGCATGCTAAAAAACCTCAATTTTCATGCCAAAAATCTCAATTTTTGTGCCAAAAATATCAATTTGCATGACATAAAATCTTGATTTCTATACCAAACATATCAATTTTCATGACAAAAAATCATAAAATTGTCACCTTAGGAAATGTGCCCAATCTGGGAGCAATATTATTTGCCTCAGATTTGAATTGTGTCCAAATTGGACAAATTTTATATAAAAATAGGGCTTTTGGGGCACTCTAAGGTCAATGGTGAGCTCCATTTGGGCTCAAAGTGCATTGAAAAAAGGTGACCCCGAGATCCAATACGAAAAAAAACTCTAAAAAATGACACCCTTTGAAAGAAAAAATATAGATCTGAAAGTCAAGCCAAACTCATAAATAGAATAGGGGCATGAAGATCTAGAGCTCTAATACCATGTTGAAGTTGATGAAAGATCAACCCCATAGTTCCCAAGAATCACCTACATGAAAACACCTGTCACAAAAAGAGAGAAGGAAAAGCTATGGAGGTTGAAATTCCTAGATCCACAGATAAGACATTCTTGATGAGAAAAAAGAGAAATTTCTATAATCAAAAGTGAATCAATGTTTTAATTACAAAGAGAGATCATCCTTATAAAGGAGATCAAAACCCTAATAGGTAACTAACCTAGGTTGCATGATAATAATTAATAAAAGAATTATTTATTATATGCCCAAATTTTAGCTTATGTAAACAAGAGATAATAAGTGACTTAATAATTAAATCAATAGATATGATTTAATTAATAATAAAATACTTTATTACTCTAACATACACTTGTGTCATTAAACAAGGATTGATGTACCAAAGCCCCCATTTTGTAAGAAAGCATATGATATAGTAGAAAATAGAAATTCCTCATGAAAGTGATGGAGGCCTTTAAAATCAGTATATGACATGATTATATTGGATCTTCAACAACATTGCTAGTCCAAGCTATTCAATGTTGGTCAGTGACTCAACTAAAGCCTTCCTTGAGGCCTCAAGATGTGTATGAGGAGGTAACCAATTTGTTCACCATTTCTCTTCATAATTATGACAAAACATTTGGGAAGAACCTTTTATTAGGCTATAAGTTGTAGACGATTAATAGGTATCACAATGAAAACAACATATCTCCTCTCTCCCATTAGTAGCTAACATGATGATTTTTGGTCAAAAAAGAAGATTGAAGAAAATGAAATTAAGAAAAGTTGATAGGTTATACACCAAAGGCTTGGGACATAAATTGAATAAGAAGAAGTTGGAGATTAATTTCTTCTTCAATTTAGCTAGAAAAAAATAGAAGAATACTCTAGGTCATTTTTAAATATGACAACTCCCTTAGTTTTTAATAAGGCAACTTCCTTTGTCCTATCTTACATTTCCTAGGAATAAGTATTTAAGGATGAGTCAACTATGTGATCAATTTGAAGATAAAATATCAAATTTCTTGGCTTCATAGAAACTTAGATGGTCATTGTAGATTGGTTGAGTCACCATATTAAAGGTAGATATCTTTTATTGGAAGCTAAGATTAGAATAATTATTATGTTGCCATTGATCTGTCAAACCTTATTGGTAAGACAATTGCTATCTAAGTAAAGTGTCATATCAAGATGATTGATGAAGAGGATTTGAGAAGAATGTAACAAAAGGACCTAGAGGAAAGGTTGAGTTATGAGAAATTACAATGGGCACTTGATTAGTTAGAATTAAATGACAAGATGATTTGATTGTTTAAATCATAACCTAAGTGGAGAAAACAACTATATTGAAGCCTAGAAGAAGTGATCACTAGAAGACCAAATGCATTGGTTTGACTAAGAAAAAGAGTAGAAGATTAAGGAACTAGAATTTTATGCCTACAATGCTAGAGTTGACCGAGCGATAGTATAATCTGAGAAAAATACTATCAACCAAGCATTAGTATCAACCAAGTGTTAGAAAGTATGCTAGAGAAAATATTCAGTATTGAGCGAGTAATTCAGTGATGACCGAGTGTGAGAACCTAGTGTTGGCTGAGGGACAACATTTGACAGATTATGTGGAAATCTTGATTTTCGTCTAACACTATTAAATTATTGGAATATGGGAAACATGTTGAAGATAAGGATGGATAACAAGGATCATTTAATTTAAGAGAAATCATGTTTGAGCATTTCTATGCATGAATTCAAGGAGAAGTTTAGAGAAGTTTCTAGAAGAGAAAAAGGAGACAAAATGATGGAAGGATTCGATGAATATGACCAAACCCTAAGATCTACGATAATGTTTAAGAGGAAAAACATTAGACTTACCTATTTAAGGAGGTACAAGGGCTAAATTTAGAGAGGTTAGCAGAGTTGGTGAAGGCCTTAACAAGGTTGGAGCAATTGTTGATTCACTTGATTAGCGAACTTGAGCAAAAGGATGAACACTTGAAGTGATGAGGTGAAGAGTGGTTTCTTGAAGGATTTCCAAGTGAATCAGTGATGGAGATGTTAATGGAGGTCAATCAATGAGTGAGCTATTGGAGTGAATTATGATCTATATTTCTAAAGTGAGTTGTATTTGTTAGAACAATCTACTGTTACTTTATTACCATTGTATCAGTATTGAGATCCTTTAATCAAGGTTGACCTAATAGTCATATGTAAATCCTTTCATCAAGGTGAAATTCTAATGGAATGTTCTTAAGCCCTCTAACAAGGCCACTCCTAACATGGCGATTAAATCCTTTAACAAGGTCACATTTAATCACATTTAATAGTGTGTTTTGTAACTTTGAATAGGGTTGACTCCTAACATAGCTCACTTCATAAGAGTGAAAAATTGGTGACATGTTATTGGTGGTTTTTCCCGAATTGGGTTTCCATGTTAAATTCTAGTGTCATACTTGTGAGGATGTTATCTAAGATGTTTTACATTTTTAGGCATGTTTGTTACTATTAGGATAGTGGAGTGCAAGTTTATGGTGTTGATTATTTTTTATAGAGACTAAGCTACTAAATATTTAGAGTTGAAGTATTTGAAGTGATTAAAAGTTTAATTGGTATATGTGGACCTAAGGATAACTGATTCAACCCACCCCCCCCCACCTTTTAGTTATTTTAATTCATTCTAACAATCTTTGTAATTTCCATCTATATGATCTCTTATCTCCTTGTCAATAAGAGTTTAAAACCAAAAGATGAAACAACTAAATATAATATTTATTTAAAAAGAATCATTACATAACAAAAAGAACTATAATCACGTGTGAAGAGGTACACAAATCAAAAGAAGTAGGAGGCATGCTCTAAAAAAAACTCTTGAAAAAAAAAACTTGAAACAAAATTAGTATGGAAAATATTTAGGGGACCAAATCTAAAGCTTGCAAAAATTCTTCAATGTGAGTATTTGAATAACAATGAGGGAGGAAAAATTCTTACTACAAGTGATAATCCACAAGGTTCAAAGAGTATCAACTTTTATGAGAAGATACATGTCATTAATAGTTCAAATTACTTAATGTAAGACATTCATCTTTTAATCTTTTGGAGGATTCATGGGGTGGGTATATAATTTTATCTTAAAAATTGATATATCACCATTATTTGTAATGGCTCAAAGACATGGAAATACAATGCTAAAGATGGATATATGACCTATGAAGAGGGATCATGATATGAAAGTACTATCATTCCTATCAAACTCTATTCACATAAACTTTGTCAAGCCCAAATACATTATCTCTTTCATTTCCCAAAATTAAGTTGGTTCCTACTTCTAAAGCCATTGAAAGAAAAACACTTTTGAAATATGGTCATCAAAATATTGCTAATTAAACTCTTGGACTAATCTAAATTATATATTCTGATTGATTTGATAGTTTGGTTGAGTGGTCCAAGGCACCATTTGTAAGCTCTAGTTCCAAAGGGCATAGGTTCAAAATCCATAGTTGTCATTTGTCCCTAGCCATTTAAAAAATAATCTATCCATTTCACTTGATTCTTCATCTTGTTAACATTTTCTTGATTGCATGAATGAATGAAGTAGGTTATCGAACTCAAGAATAAGATCCAAACTTTGACCAATAAATTTTATTTTATTTTTAATTGTGTTCCTCTACACAATGTTTACATTTTTGTAATGCCTCATAATAGACTCAAATGTCATTGTACTTCATGACAAAATGTTGTTGTTGGTCACTAGATCATTGCAATTCTATAGTCATTAAGGTTTAGGTAATTTATCTCCTATTATAAATAATTCCCATCAGTCACCAATAGATGAGTAAGAAAGCCAAAAATTATCAAGAAATTTAACAATGCAATGATTTTTTTCTTCATAATGTAACATAATGAGCTTTTACAGTGTTAGACCCAGACTTGCAATATAATGGTCACCCTACCTATTATATGAATTATTTATGATGGTTTGGTCATTTTAATGACTTTTATTTTATATTTTAAGAAAAATATTAATTATCAAATTTTTCAGTTTAAGAACAATTTAATAAATTATTTTAAATAATTTATCAATCTAATTAGTGATACATATATTAAACATAACAAATATAGATACAAAATAGTATAAAACTAGAAAATAAGTATAAATTAGTAGCATATGCAAAAGATTCGAAGTTGATAACAATATACAATAAATTTTTTAATTTTTTTGTTTATGATAAATATATAAAATCATACTCTGATGAACCAAATGAAGGCTTGACCAATTATCAAATGAAGGGGAACTTATGACATGCTTTAGAAAATTGCTCCCTCGATCTTAATAGGGGAAGTATGGAAGGAAAAGAATCACAAGCTATTTCAAGAATCCAAATTAGGGGTTAACTCTATTCTTGACAAAATAGAAGCAATTATAATTGAGATTATCAACAATAGAATTAGAAATCTCACCCATTATGAAGGTTCATTTACAAGATAGGATGAAGAAATGAAAAAGGAATGGCTTGGCCTAATCAACTCACCTAAATATGGTAGAGGAGGGGAAGATATCTTATTCAAACAATCCATCTTCAAGTGGAAGAAGCCTCGATCTAGATTATTCAAACTAATATTCAATGGAGCTTTTTCAGGGAACCCTGGATGGGTTGACATTGGTTGCATATTTAGGAATTGTAATGGGGAAATTTGTAGTAAATTGGAAAAACCTATCACTAATTCCACCAACAATATACCAGAATTAGAAGCATTTGTAGAAGGCCTTCTATTGTGTAAGGCTCTAAATATCTCAAACCTGGAAGTAGAAGGAGACTCTCAAATTATCATCAGCTTTCTTATGGCTCATTTGGTTCATGAAATTTGACCAAAATTAGAATTTTCCAATACTAGATTTGTCAAATTTGGCATTTTTGTCCAAAATGGAAAAATGGAATTTGAAATTTAGAATTCTATTTTTACCTCAAATTCAAATTACTACTCTTCCATCAAGATACTTGGAATTGGAAAATGACTTCCAATTCCTCTTTTTTGAGGATTGGAAAAAAATTACAATTTATTCATTTTTCAAGTTTAGTGAAAACATTACATCGTTAACCTAATTTTTTATTACCATTCTACCGTTTCAACTTGCTTTATGTATGGACTAGGTCTATGTGTTCTTGGGAGATTTTTGTGATACACGCTGAAGAAGTCTAAACCAATGTGGCTAGGGTTTTTTGTATGCGATTCCCCAATTCAAAGAGCTTTAGTTTTCCTTTAAACATTACATGAAAAAAGATTCACATTAAGGACAAATTTGCCCAAACTTTCCTAAAAAGACACGCAATATTGTGTTTCCCACTTCAAAAATAACCAACATGAGATTGTATGTTAATAAATAAATTCCCCAAATTAATAAATAACTTACCATTATGAATGATGCAAATGACACAAATAAATAAATTGCCCAAATTTTCCTATTCTTTTCACAAAAGAAAACGATGCCAAAAAAGTATGTCTAAACAATATGACACAATTGCAACATACAATCTCATGTTGGTTATTAATTTACTTAGAAGCTTTTAAGTTTTTCATGCTAAACTATAGTGAACTAAGATTTGGATTTTAAATCATTTTTTTATTATTATCAAATTTTAATAACAATAAAAATGAGATGAGAAACATCCTTATTTAAACATACAAAATGATGAAATTTGGATCTTACAAATTATAATTTCAAAACACATAAAATAATGTTTTGATAAATTACATTTTTTAGATTAGATTGTGATCATATGGATTTTTTTTAATCTATGAACTAATTGATTCCTAATCTTTATCACACAGTGTTTAGGGTGTGATGCATATTTATTTCTTCGACTCACCATGTAGAGTAGTTATCTTCATGCATTAACATTTTATCTTAATATCAAAGGTTGCTATTTATGTTAAGTTTAAACAAATGGTTGTTAGCTTTTCTATTGAAAATAAATCTTATTGAAATTGATTCCTTAACTTAGGAATATCCTTCCATAATCAATATGTCCTTGCATTTTTACACATTATCACCCAAACTAAATTTATTCTTAAGGATTGATTTGCATCTAATAGGATTTATAACCTTTAGACATGGCCAACTTCTAAAACTCATTCTCATCCATCCCTAGTGCTCAATTTGTAGCTCATTGATCAATAATGTTAACTTGATCGAGGAAAGTTTTTATATAAAATCAAGTGAACTACATACCACTTTGGTATTTTCTTTATCAAATGGTGGAGATTATTCTTTCAAACTCTTTAAGGAATCTATACTCGGCTTTTTTGTCAAAACAAACCTAAAGTTCTATTTAACCTTATGTGTAGCTATTTTAGCTCTTAGATGTAAATTCATTGAGACTTTGTACTCCTATTAGTTTGCTAAACTATAAAAGAAGGTCTAAAGGTGAACAATTAAGACTTTTTATTATCCACCATTTTTACCTAAATTGTAGCTCATGACTTAATAGTGTTAATTTAATCATGGAGAAAATGCATATAAAACGAAGTGACCTATATAGCTTTTTGGTTTTGTTCTTCAAGTCAAATGTATCTCCCGGGAGGTTGAGATGGCTCAATTATTCTTTCAAACTCTTTGAGGAATGTATACTAGGTTTTTCATCAAACCATTCTGAACTTTTAGTTAACCTTAGATGCACCTATCTTAGTTTTTAGTTGTAATTGCATTGAGAATTTATAATCCTGTCATGTTACTCAGATCTATAGAAGAAAGTCTAATGATGAAATATTTCTCTCCTTGAACTCTCTCACATCTTGATTGTGGGTCATGGAGTGTGATTTGTAACATTGATGTTAAATTTCTTACACACAATCAAATCTAGAAGTTAGAAATAATATTTTAAGACTCATTATCATTTGTCTTCATTGCTCAAGTCATAACTCATGGATCAATAGTGTTAACTTAACCAATAGAAAATTGCATATAAAATCAAACAAACTATACACCTCTGTGGTTTTTCTTTATTGTGTGAATCCCCTCAAAGGTTGAGGTGGAGGTAATTATTTTAAATGCTTTGAGGAACCTGTACTAGTTTTTTCATCAAATGTATTTGTTAACTTCTCATTTAAGCATAAGAATGGGCATATCTATCTTAATTTTTCAGTTGTAATTTCATTGGGATATTGTTCTCCCATCAAGTTTCTCAACTATAAAAGAAGATGTAATCTTTTTAAGATGACATTTTAACTATATGACATCTTTCCAATCATATGATCTCATAGCTTGAACAAAAGTGACAAATAATCAAATTACATTTTGTCAACGTCTCACTAGATCATATGTCAATTCTATATTAAATTAGGATGCCAAGCAAAATCAATCTAAAAAAGCAATCTTGGAGAATAAATTTGTTAGTAACAAGAACCTAATATTATCAATTCAAAACCCTTAAATTACCTTTAGCTATATTGTCACTAATGTCTAAATTTCATAAATAAAAATGTCAAGCAAATGTTTTATGAAAAAGTGGTCCTATAGAATATATTTGTCACAAAAATTAATTGTCAACATGAGGCTTCCAATTGTAACTGAAGTAAATAAATACTTGAAGTCCCAAATATTTTTAAAGCTCTTGAGCATAATTTGTATAATAGAACATGATATTTTTATCTTGCAATCATAAACATGATACTCCAAAGTATTTTGACCTTCAAATCTTCTAAACATAAATTGGTTTATACAAGAGTAAATTATCTCATAATACTATCTTACAACCAAAACTCAAAATTATTTTGAGAACTCGTATGTACAAAAATGACATTTACGAATTATTCTTACATTTCTAATCATAACAAGATATCATCTAATAGCTCCATCTTAAAATATAAAAATTTGATATTCCAAAATGATTTTAAAGACTTGAAATACATATATTTATCTCAAGATGGAACTCTTACCCAGTATGACATGGACCATGGTCTAGCCAATCGAGGTGAGGCCATTAGTAGTTCCCTTTTCAAGTAGCCAGTGGCCTTCATGGCATACATGTGCATCAAAGTTACAAATGGAGCAAAGCAATGGTAGCTCAATCCCTAAAACCACATCTTTTTTTCCTGTTTGGGAAACCCCAACGTACTAGAGCAGGGGTTCTTAATTTATCAATATTTCAGTCATCTTTTTTTTTTTGGAACTGATAACTGAAAAGAACAATTGCTAACTGCAAAGGGGAACACGAAAAACTGTCTTGATAATGCAAATTCAGATACATGAATCCTCAACTAACAATCTGAAGCAGCATGTTTTCTCAGTAATCTAGATAATCAAAACAAAATTCTCGAATGTACAATTGAATCCAAAGGGAAGACGCAAATATCCCACCAAATCCACATCTGTAGGCAAGCTTTTTAGCAAACTCAGATGTGAAGAGCACAAATTCTCAAAATTTCCAATGATTGCCCAACTTTACTATGAAATCACCACCCCAACCTTTAAATATGACTGCCCAAATTTACCTTTTTTCCAAGCAGAAATGTGAGCAAGAAAAGGGATGCTCCTACGATATCGCTAGAGGGAGGGGTCGAACCTCCGACCTTGTGGTTAACAGCCACACGCTCTAACCAACTGAGCTACTCCAGCTGGTTAGTTTGGAAAAATAATAGTTCAATCCTAGAGAAAGTTCAATAGATTTCGCAATTCTACAATCGATGTCAAATTAACAATTTAAGAATAGCACACCCTCTACATTACTGAATGCACCTTATATTTCATAGTTGAATTTATTTGCAGATGTCAATAATCTGCTCCACAAGGTAGAAATCTGTGCTCTTGAAAAATTCATGGAGTCGTAAACATCATATACTAAGAAGAAATTAAGCTTAGAAAAATAAATCAACTTTAACTATTTAACATTTTTAATTTAAAAAGTCTAAAATATGATGTTAAGCCATCGGAAAGATCCTTTACTAACCCAATATCAATAACTACTACACTCAGCTGAATTCCTATTGAAGGCCACAAACTCTCAAATTACTATAGCACACCTTTCCAATCATCAAAGTTCTGTCTTGCAACCAGAAACATGATAACTCCAGATGATCTTTGGACCTGTCATACATATATTGTGTATTATAGAACGATATTTGTAATTATAACAAGGTCATCGCCTTAATAACTAAAATGATTTGGGAGCTAAAATGCATATACAATTTAGATGATTGTTCGATAATGCCTTTGGATCCACCAAATCAGCCTTAAAACTTAAATTTTAAATTCAACTAAAATTTCTGTATAAATGCTTATTCCTAATGAAATCTCTTGAACGGAAAAGTGATTTTGCTAAATGAATTGAAATGAGATTCTTCAAGCCATGCCATTTTTCCTCTCAGAGAGCACCTGAAGAGATCTGAGCACAAGAGGAGCAAACACTCAATTGTGGTCATAATATTTGCAGAGCTTCTGACTATCTTATCTCAAACTCCAACCGCAAAGCACCGCATAACTTTTGATCGATATTTCCCCTCAGTTGAAATAAAATTGAGTCCTAATCGGCTATTAGAGAGCAATTTAATGTTGTTACTCTCTGCACTATAGTTTTGGCAGGAACAAATAATTGATTAAATTCTTTAGCTCCTCAGTCTCCAATTTAATTTGGTTGAGAGAAACGTAGAACAGCACTTCTGAAATTTTATTAAATTATCATTTAGCAGCTAAAAAAATAGATTCAAAGTTTGGCCGAGTGGTCTAAGGCGCCAGATTTATGCTCTGGTCCGAAAGGGCATGGGTTCAAATCCCATAGCTGTCAACTTCAAACTTCTTAGGTTGAATGGTTTGATGCCCATTTTATATGTTGTTTTATTTATTCCGTTCAATTTGTCATTGAAGATTTTGATCAATAGAGTTGCAATTTTGTCAAAAGATTATTGGGTTTTCAATATATATGTTGAAAATCCTATATATATATATATATAACTCAAATTTTTACCAGTCCAACTTTATATGTCATTCTTCAATGACATCGGAATGAATATCTTAGCAACACAAAAGAGAATATAACATGACTAATTAGGGAAATAGTAAAAATCTAAAGTGAAAAGTGGCTAGAAGAACATAATTTCTAGACAAAGTGCTGATGATATTCTTGGTAGAGGACACTTTTTATTAGTTCATTAGGTAACAAATAATGATCAAAGAAGTTACAAGAATTGTTTGTTTAAAGATATACAAAATTGATGAATCATGTTAGTGTTAATTAATTCTAACTTGACATGCCTTCTGTTTTTCTCTGTAATTTTCCTATTTAGTTGAGTTTGAGCAGTGGTGACAATTTAGTCGTAGTGGTGGTTATAGTTGTCTTTTGTTTACATGTAATTCATGGTCGTTTGGTTGTTTTAACCAATCTTTCACCGTTAATGCCCTGTCAAGATCCATTTTAACATTTGGTTTCTCCTTTAAATATATAACAATTGTATTATTAATTTTTTATAGATAGATAATACAGTGATATTTTTCAAAGTTTTATGTTCTTTAATTGCATTGTTTTTTCCCTGCACGTATGTTTTTATTTCCTAGGGTGGTCTATGTTATGTTAGAAATTTTACATGGTATCAGAGCCTAGTTGCTAGGAAAGAAATCATTTTTTTCGTAGGCATAGAAGATCAGATTTGTTGGACAGAATGGAAATTCCAGCTTGTGCTTTTCTTACTCCATACAACTATTTCAAATAGAAGCCCAAGATTCAGCTTCAACATAGAAGTAAAGACTTGTACTGAATAGTCATGGGGAGAAAGGTTGAACCCATTTCAGTGTTAAGAACATGTGTCTCAACCTTGCAACTTTGTTGCAAGCTTTTTCTAGAAAAATCCAATAGTATTTAGTTGGTGATAGTTTTCCACTTGTATATGCCTCAAAACGAGTGTATAAAATGCCAAAAGGTGACCTGTCCATAGTAGAATATAGTAGGACCATTTTTAGAGCGTAGATAACTTATTTTATGTCTTTTATGGGTCTAAACTAGGGGAAAAAATTATGAATGGGATTACTATTTTAACTTGGTTATTTTTCTCATCTTGAAATTACAAATGTAAAAAATGCGCAACATGTGGCATGGTAGTTTTGCCCATGGTTTTGTAAAATCACAAGTGGTTTGGACATGTTGTAAAATCACTATATAAGGAGGTGCTTAGTGAGGAGTTTGGGTCATTCAATTTTGTTTGCAAGACTATGTGCTAGAAGGTGTCTCTCCGAGTTTGAATTTGTGGTGATGCTCCTACAAGAACTTGCATTGCAAGTGTATTGTAATATTCTTGATTTGATAATACATTATGCAAGTTTTGGAGGGTGGGATTTTTCTCCTGGAAGGGTTTCCCCACAGTAATCACTAAGGAATGTGCTTATTGTGATGTTTCATTTATGCACTTTTATTTATTCATTGAAATATCTATAATAGTTAGTTAAAATTTGCATAATCATCCTCTCAAGATTAGCGTAGGTAGTGATTCTGAATACCTTTGGTTCCTTACATTTTGTAGTTCAAAAGTCAAAATACTTCAACTGCATGGATGAAGCCTTTGGTCTTCTATGCTTAACCATCTCTCCATAGTTGTTGTTGCATGATAGGGAGATTCCTCCAAACTCTTGTCATATTCTCTTCTAGGATTCTTCAAGGCTCTAAATTAGGCCTTCTTAGGGTTCACTTTATGACCCCTTACTAGGAGAATGCCCACTACAATTTCCCTCTCCTTTCTAGGATCTCCTTAACAACTTACTTCACACAAATTACCCTTCTCTACTAGGGTCAACAACTTCCCTTTCTACTCACCAAGGATCTTCCCAATGCCATGATAGGATGTAATACTTCTTCTTCATTCAATTTGATCATTTTATATGTGGTCTTACTCATAGAAACCACTATTCTTCTACCAATCTCATCAAACCCTCTTAATAAGGCTAGTAACCCTTGAGCCCCAAATTAGGCCTCCTACTAGGGTTTTATGTAAATCACTCCTAAATCTTCTTAATAAGGCCCCAAACAAACTTATGTTCTAGATACCCTTTTCAGAATACTTGAAGATTTTCTAGGTCTTGACTCTCAAAGTTTCCATACTTCACCTTCCTAGAAATATGCCTATTTATAAGGGTATCAAGTCTACGTTTTTTTTTTAAAAAAAATCTTTCTTGGCTTCAAGAGGTATTCAAATAACCTTCAAATTCTCTCAACTCCTAGTCATAGGGCCTTCTCTCTATGCACCACACATTCAATAACTTGGCTATCACAAATCAATAAGATTCCTTCTTCATTTGGACCCTGCAAGCATCAAGTCTCTTAGTTGGGCACACCAGGTCTTGCCTAGGGCTTGAAAGTAAAAATGGGAATCTATAACGAAATGACTCCAAAATACATATTTACAATGTATATACAATTCTAGTTGATTCCAAAGGGCCACAATGGTTCATCTAGTGGAATTCAATATAGATCCATTTTCATACAACCTACTCTATCAAAACTAGTGAACATGCCTATGAAAAATGAATTTATTACTCCTATCAAAAAAAGTTTTGGAACTTCCAAATCTCACATCAACTATCAATAAGTACTTTCCAAATATGCAATAAAGCTTCTCAGATCAGTCCATGGAGGTAGAGATGATCAAGTTGCAAGAAAAATGTGATAAAACTACTCATTACAATTTGTTGCATTCATTATCTAAAATTTGTTCAATAGTATTCCTACCCTTCACATAGGTCTAGCATGAGCTTATATAGCTCTAGTGCACATGTGGCAACCATTGGTATGCCCCCCAACTAATTTTAGGTAAGTTATTCCAATGTTGTCAAGGTTGTTATGGAAACTTTGCAAAGTTGTCATTAGCAACTTTTACATCTCTTGCATTCCAATGCACTCTAGACTCAAATTCACTTGCAATGAGCCAAATTTGATTCAAATCAACCATTGAACACATTTTAATATCTTTTCAATAATTTTGGAGTCTAAGTGAACATTTGACCACCTTTGACCTACCTAAACAACTATTGCAATAACAAGCTTACCTTAGCAACTCCTTAGGCAACCTTGTGCTAATGACCCATGGAACTCCTAAAAAACTCAAAAACATACACTTAGGACTATGAATAATTTCTTATTCACTTGTGGTTTGTTCTGGACCACTACAAGACAAAATTGCACTAGATTTTGATGAAATCTCCAGGTCTCCTGCACCATTCTCCCCCTCCAATAAAGAAGTCAAGTTGGATTTGGAGTTAAGAGTTCCTTATTGATTCCCAATTTCTTGAAGTCACTCTCTACTATCCAAGTGGCTTTTAGACTTAGTTTGGTGCTTCCATTTGACCAAATGCTCCATATATACTCCATGTGTAGTATTTTTCTTTACTCTAGAATCTAAGATTTGATCAGCTTGAGGTTCAGTTGGTGCAAGTTCTTTGACCTTCTTTACATCCTCTTCTCCCATTTTTTGTTCTCTCCTTCCTTGATCTTAGGTCCTTTGTATCTAATGAGGTCTTGAACAATAAAAAAGGGAGATATGGATAATACCTTTGGAAGGTTCACCTTGTATGTATTTTTCCCATACTTAGCTAGGACTTAGCATGGTCCTACTCTTCTCATATGCAACTTTCTTGGTAAACATTTCTAGAGTCTAGCCTTATTGAGGTGCAACATCACCCAATCACCTACTTCAAACTAGAGTTCCTTTGTTCTCTCATCTATCTTAGAATTAAGTTTTTGATTAGCTTCCATCAATGTCTTTTTAACCAGTTCATGTACCTCTTTCATTGATCAAGCAAAACTTTTTGCATGCCCATTGATCCCTTATTGATTCTTCAACTCTTTGAGCTCAAAAACACCTCTAGGATGGACATCATAGACCACTTCAAATGGGCTTTTACCAGTAGTTCTATTTACACTGTCATTCAAAAAAAAAAATTCTTGAGGAATGAGTTGATCCCACACTTGTCCATACTCTTTAGTCAAACAACTAAGAAGATTTCTCAATACTCTATTGATTACCTTAGTTTGGTCATCTGTTTGTGGATGGTAGGTTGATCCAAAATTTAAATTTGTTCCAAGCCTCTTTCATAGAGTCTTCCAAAAATGCCCCATAAACTTTGACATCCCTATCTGATATGACACTCATTGGAAACCCATGAATTCTGAGCACTTCCTTGAAGAAAATATGGGTTATATAACTGGCATCATGTGTGGTTTTGCAAGGTATAAAATGACTCATTTTATTGAGCCTATCTACTACTACAAACACATTGTCAAATCTAGTGATTGCCCTTGGAATACCTACTATGAAATCCAAGCTCAAACATTCCCAAGGTCTGTTAGGGGTTGGTAGAGGTTGGTACAATCCATTGTTAGAAGATGTACCTTTAGCTTTTTGACAAACAATGCACTATTCCACATACCTCCTGATGTCTTTTTGCATCTTAGGCCAATAGTAGAATCTTGTCACAAGTTCCAATGTCTTATTCATAACAAAATGCCCACTCAAACTACTATTATGTTTCTCTTGGATGATATTTTCACTCATGGAAACTCTAGTCACACACAATTGTTATCTCTAAACAAAAAATTATTCTATAGGGTATAATTAGCAAAATCACTATGAAAATGATTCTCAAAATCAATGCATACCTTTTAGGCTTCTACAAAATCTTCATCTTCTTCATAAAGGTCTTTGAATCCCTCTATGCCTATGCTTTTCAATTGGATCTCTTGGACTGTGAGTAGTGTTCTACTCAATGCATTTGCCACCTTGTTACTTTGCCTCTTTTTTGTTTGATGGTAAATGTATAAGCTTGTAGAGACTCCATCCATTTGATGTGTCTAAGGTTCAACTTCTCCTATGTAATGATGAAACTAAAATCTTGATTGTCAATATAAACCACAAATTCTTTTGGTAAAAGGTAGTGTTTCCACTTCCTAAGGTCTTGAACCAATGCATAGAGCTCTAAATCATAGGATGAGTACCTTGATTTGACTTCATTTAACCTTTCACTGAAGAAATCTACTAGTCTTTCTTCTTAGCTTAGAACTATTCCCACTGCTATATTGCTTGCATCACACTCCATTATAAATGGTTTCTCAAAACTTGGCAACATTAGGATGGGTTGTATAGCTACTTCCTATTTCAATCTTTCAAAAGCTTCATTGGCTTCCTTGGTCCATTCGAATTTAGTTTTATGCCCCCTTTAATTTTATCTATGATGGGTGCACAAATTTCACTAAATCTCCTAATAAAATTCTTGTATAATTGGGTATGTGTAGGATCATGGTGTACCAAACTATGGCCTTAAGTGGTAGTGAAAAATTAGCAAATTAGGTTTATGTCAACTTGACACATAATTTTGAAGTGGTTATGGAATTTATATAAAAAATTTGTAAGAAAATAATCTGTAAGAAATTGAATTTAGTTTCTAAACTACTAGGCCTTATAAGGAGAAAAAAATAATTAATTGGTCAAAAGTTTGAATTTTAATGTAGTACTAAGAAAATTTCAGGGCGAAAATAAAAAATAGGTGTATGTCTGACCACCTTAATCAAAATCAAATCATAATATTTTTTTTAATATAATTATAGATATGAAAAGTAGACTCATGCCCAGATGTGATGCATATTTTTCGGTATTTTTATTCTAAATAAATAATTAAATATAAATTTTCTACCAAAACTTTTTTGAAAAAAAAGAAGTCCTGTGTCTGACCACCCTAACTAATAGAAAATTTTACCAAATTTAAATTTTGTTTTTTTTCTTATACTAGCCGAAGTATAGAATGTGACACAACTTTTAGAATTAAAAAATGTTATACCGTTTGAAAGTTGTAGCTATTTTTCAATCAGTATGTCAATCAGCACTTTACAATTATCTTCATTGATAATTAACTAATAAATACTTATTGAACTCAGAGTTTGACAGAAATTATATTGATGGAATCTAGAGAGCGATATTAAAAAACCCTTTTCGTTTTATTCAATTTCGATCAAAATGACATTGTCAAATGGCTACCCCGAAGTTTGAGTATCACTAAAACCCTCTTCAAACACGTCTTTTGGGTTGACCGGGTAGGCTTGGTAAATACCAAGCCTAATCGGATATCCGATTTGAATCAGATATATGATTATAAATCCGATATCCGATATGTTGCGATGGGCAAATTCAAAATCCCAACCCATTTTGGAGGGAAAATTGGGTTTAAACATCATAGCTTATTATTTATAAATTATTTTACTTATATTACTATGTAAAGACGTATTATATATATATATATATATATTAACGTAATGTAAAGATATAAGATATAATCTAGCAATATATAATAATATATTATGTTAATCTTATTACAATTTATAAATATAATTTATTATATTATTATTTTTACTAAATATAATAACGTAATATTTTCATTAAATATAATATGTATTATATTATTATATTAATATGTATAATAATATTATATATATAATAACGTAATATATTAAATATAAATATATAATATGTATTATAATTATATATATATATTAATATATATATATATATATATAATAACATAATATTTTCATTAAATATAATAAAGTAATACATATATATATGTTATTAATATATATAATAACGTAATATTTTTATTAAATATAATAACGTAATATATATATATATATATATATATATATATATATATATATATATATATATATATATATATATATATATAAAATATATATATATATATATATATATAATATATATATATATATATATATTATTATATTAATATGTATGTTATTAATAGATATGTATATTATTAATATATATGAGTCAAGGGGGTCATAGGTCAACCATTGACCCCCTTTGATGCATTAAATGACGATATATGTCCTTAGGGGTCCTAGGAGCCCTAGGGACATATTACAATGGTTAATATGGGTCAAAGGGGGTCATAGGGTGACCTATAACTCTTTTTCACCCATTAAATGACGATATATGTCCCTACGGGTCCTAGGACCCTGAGGGACATATTTGAATCGTTCATATGGGTTAAAAGGGGTCATAGGGTGACCTATGACCCCCTTTGACCCATTAAACAATGACATAATTCTCTAGGGGTCCTAGAACCCCTAGGGACATATTCGAATGGGTAATATGGGTCAAAGGGGGTCATAGGTCCCTTTGACCCATTAAATGACAACATATGTCTCTAGGGGTCCTAGGACCCCTAGGGACATATTCGAATGGGTAATATGGGTCAAAAGAGGTCATAAGGTGACCTATGACTCTTTTTGACCCATTAAACGACAACATATGTCTCCAGGGGCCTTAGAACCCCTAGGGACATATTCGAATGGGTAATATTGGTCAAAGGGGGTCATAGGGTGACCTATGACCCTTTTTGACCCATTAAACGATAACATATGTCGCTAGGGGTCCTTGGACCTCTAGGAACATATTCGTTCATATGGGTCAAGGGGGTCATAGGTGACCTATGACCTCCTTTGACCCATTAAACGACGACATATGTCGCTAGGGGTCCTAGAACCCTTGGGGATATTTTAAATTGTTCATATGAATATGTCCCTAGGGGTAGGACCCCTAGGGATATATTCAAATCTTTCATATGGGTCAAGGGGGTCATAGGTGACCTATGACCCCCTTTGACCCATTAAACGACGACATATGTCTCTAGGGGTCCTAGAACCCCTAGGGACATATTCAAATTGTTCATATGAGTCAAAGGGGGTCATAGGGTGACTTATGACCCCCTTTGACCCATTAAACGATGACATATGTCTCTGAGGGTCCTATAATCCCTAAGAATATATTCGAATCGTTCATATGGGTCAAAGGGGGTCATAGGGTGACCTATGACCCCCTTTGACCCATTAAACAATAACATATTTTTCTAAGAGTCCTAGGATCCCTAGGGACATATTTGAATCGTTTCTATGGGTCAAAGGGGATCATAGAGTGACATATGACCCCTTTTGACTCATTAATCGACGACATATGTCCCTAGGGGTCCTAAGACCCCTAAGGACATATTCGAATCGTTCCTATGGGTCAAAGGGGGTCATAGGGTGACTATGACCCCCTTTGACCCATTAATCGACGACATATGTCCCTAGGGGTCCTAGGACCGCTAGTGACATATTCGAATGGGCCATATGGATTAAAGGGGGTGATAGGGTGACTTATGACCCTATTTGACCTATTAAACGACGACATATGTCCCTAGGGGTCCTAGAACCCCTAGGCACATATTCAAATCGTTCCTATGGGTCAAAGGGGGTCATAGGGTGACCTATGACCCACTTTGACCCATTAAATGACATCATATGTCCCTAGGGGTCCTAGGACTCCTAGGAACATATTCGAATCGTTCATATGGGTCAAAGGGGGTCATAGGGTGAACTATGTCCCCCTTTGACCCATTAAATGATGACATATGTCCCTAGGGGTCTTAGGACCGATAGAGAGATATTCGAATCGTTCATATGGGTCAAAGGGGGTCATAGGGTAACCTTTGACCCCCTTTGACCCATTAATTGATGACATATGTCCCTAGGGGTCCTAGGACCCCTAGGGACATATTCTTATGGGCCATATGGGTCAAAGGGGGTCATAGGGTGACTTATGATCCCGTTTGACCCATTAAACGATGACATATGTCCCTAGGGGTTGTAGTACCCCTAAGAACATATTCGAATCGTTCATATGGGTCAAAGGGGGTCATAGGGTGACCTATGACTCCCTTTGACCTATTAAATGACAATATATGTCCCTAGGGGTCATAGGACCCCTAAGGACATATTCGAATTGTTCAAATTGGTCAAAGGGGGTCATAGGATGACTTATGACCCTCTTTGACCCATTAAAAGATGACATATGTCCGTAGGGGTCCTAGGACCCCTAGGGACATATTCGAATCATTCCTATGGGTGAAAGGGGGTCATAGGGTGACCTATGACCCCCTTTGACCCATTAAACGATGACATATGTCCCTAAGGGTCCTAGGACCCCTAGGGACATATTCGAATAATTCCTATGGGTGAAAGGGGGTCATAGGGTGACCTATGACCCCCTTTGACACATTAAACGACAACATATGTCCCTAGGGGTCCTAGGACCCTTAGGGACATATTTGAATTGTTCTTACGAGTCAAAGGGGGTCATAGGGTGACCTATGACCCCCTTTGACCCATTAAACGATGACATATGTCCCTAAGGGTCTTAGGACCCCTAGTGACATATTCAAATAGTTCATATGGGTCAAAGGGGGTAATAGGGTGACCTATGGCCCCCTTTGACCCATTAAACGATGACATATGTCCTTAAGGGTCTTAGGACCCCTAGGGACATATTCGAATCATTCCTATGGGTCAAAAGGGGTCATAGGGTGACCTATGACCCCCTTTGACCCATTAAACAACGACATATGTCCCTATGGGTCCTAGGACCCCTAGGGACATATTCGAATCGTTCATATGGGTCAAAGGGGGTCATAGGTCCCTTTGATCCATTAAACAACGAGATATGTCCCTAGGTGTCCTAGGACTCCTAGGGACATATTCGAATCGTTCCTATGGGTCAAAAGGGGTCATAGGGTGACCTATGACCCCTTTTGATCCGGGGGATACTTTCGTCAAAATTGAAGTATCTCCAAAACTCCAATAATCAGCATCAAGTTAAAGTTCTCGAAATTCTGAATCCAATGCAATTTGAATGGACAGAAATGGAGTCCATATGCAAAAGTTACAGTTAGTCAAAGGTTGGTCAAATTGAGTACGGAGGTCATAAAAAAGGTAAAAAAAAAATCATCTACAAAGTGCACAACAATGGATTTCAAATTGAAGATCTCGTCAAGAGATTTCTAGCGGCGTTCGTTTCATCAAATTTGGAGCCCGTATGTAAAAGATATGGCAGTTTGAAATCAACAAAGAAGTATAAATGGGGATGATGTCAGCATGACCTTGTTCTTTAGCCAAGTCGGCGGGTGGCAAAAAACTTTATGGGATTTGAAACCTTGACCTTTAGTCTCCAAAGCTTAGTAAATAACCAACTGAACGCAAGCCACATTCAATGATATTAATGTATGATATTGTATTTGACTCTATTTAGCCGCTAATTTCGGATAACAAAGGCCGCCAGTGGTGGGGTTTGAACCGCCCACCACCGGCCATTCAAAATGGATACCCTCCACTGCGCTATTTTAGCTCTTGGAGATAAGAATGCGCATTGTTTTATTTATTTCTTATCTCAATCCCGCCAACCTTAGTAAAATAAGGTTTTTTTGTTATTTTTAACTCCAAAATTGGTAAAAGCAAAATCTTTTTAAAATGGCTAAAGGGTTATTCCGAGGGGGAAATTAATTGAAGGACCTATTATTGTAAATTTTGTTATAGCCTTATTTTGGCTAATTTTTTGTATAAAAAAGGGGGTTAGGAGACTCTTAGAGAGCATTCAGAAAGTGGAGAGAACGTCCAAGTGCTGAGAGTAAGGGAGATGTGATTAGTCCTGTACTTTGGAATAGCGTTATGTTGTTGTACTTGAAAGGAGTGATTTTGTAAACAATTGTACCTGATATTGGAGTTAATCGGATCGGTCCCCCTATTGGAGTAGGACCCGAAGATGTAGTCCATACGGATGAACTCCGAGATCAAATTGTTTGCGTCTTCTTTCCCTCAATTTCTCTTTTATCAGCTTAATCTTGTTGTTCTCTTATTTCAATTATGTTAATTTGATTCATTAAAGGTTTAAATTAACTTTATGTAATTAGTTAGCATTCCTCTGTAATAGTCCTAGATCCTAATCAGATCACCTTTTGACCCATTAATTGACGACATATGTCCCTAGGGGTCCTAGGACCCCTAGGGACATATTCGAATGGGCCATATGGGTCAAAGGGGGTCATAGGGTGACTTATGACTCCCTTTGACCCATTAAACGATGACATATGTCCCTAGGGGTTCTAGTACCCCTAAGGACATATTCAAATCGTTCATATGGGTCAAAGGGGGTCATAAGGTGATCTATGACTCCCTTTGACCCATTAAACGACGACGAACATATTCAAGTCGTTCCTATGGGTCAAAGGGGGTCATAGGGTGACCTATGACTCCCTTTGACCCATTAAATGAAGACATATGTCCCTAGGGGTCATAGGACCCCTAAGGACATATTCAAATTGTTCAAATTGGTCAAAGGAGGTCATAGGGTGACTTATGACCCTCTTTGACCCATTAAACGACGACATATTTCCCTAGGGGTCCTAGGACCCCTATGGACATATTCGAATCGTTCATATGGGTCAAAGGGGGTCATAGGGTGACTTATGACCCCCTTTGACCCATTAAACGATGACATATGTCCCTAGGGGTCCTAGGACCCATAGGGACATATTCGAATCGTTCGTATGTATATGGGTTAAAAAATGAAAGGATATATATATATATATATATATATACTATTTATACTATTTTATGATAATAATAATATTAATATAAATAAACATTAAATATTAATATTATTATATCTATAGTAATAATAATAATACTATTATAGCTATAATAATAATATATATATTAATACTGTATTGTAGCATAATAATAATAATAATATAATTAAACACTAAATATTTACACTAATATATCTGTAGTAATAATATTAATACTATTATGGGTATAATAATAATATTGATACTATAGCTATATTAATACTATATATTAATATTTATATATATTAATACTATTATATATTAATACTATTGATACTTTATATTAATACTATTATACTATTGATATTATTATATATTAATATTACTATACTAGTAGCTTAGTAATAAACCAAAGTCAATTTTCCTCCAATGATTTTCATAATATTAATATAATTATGTCAAAGGAGGGAAATTATAGCAAGTTTTCCCCCCAAAAATTCATTTTACATAATCGAATATCTGATTTTACTGGCACCAATTCCCAATAATTTCCTGTCCCTACAGACCCGACAACATCACTTTTTCACTTCTATTTTCACGGGTTTTGAAAAAAGTCGCATTTTGGGGCCCAACTAATCAATTTTTTTTTGAAAATATAACCTTAGGTGTTCGAATTTTTCATCTGAATGGGGAGCAACAGTCATCGAAAGGATAAACGCAAAAGGAAGATATCCAATGAAGACATTGCGGCATATAGGGAAAGGGACAAAATGGAACACCAAAGAAAAAGACAAGGTATGTTAAATATCAGTCAAGTTGATGATGAATTAATCGAAGGTAAAATCATAGAGTCAGATAATGAATATGTACAGTTGGGGAATGAAAATGTACCTATTGAAAACGATAATGCCAAAATTGAAAATTTGGAGAATGAAAATTTTGAAGAAGAAATGCCACCAAGTCATAACCCAAATTGCATAATTGACCATGTCGAAGATGACAATGCACAGGAACCTAATGCACAAGAATCTTGCATATCTCCTAATTATAATCGACATGAAGGTTCTAAAACACCAAAATGGATAATTGAAATTGATGTAACGATTATTACTAGTTTGGAAGGAAAAAAATTAGAAAGAACAATTCGATTATGGGCTTCAAGACTATATCATATTTTTTCGGCAACAAGACAGTGGTAGAGCAATGTTAGCTTTTCATGCACTTATTAAAGATGCAAAAGATGAGACCTATGCTTTCCAAATTGAAGATTCATGTCAATAAAAAGTTGGAAAGAAATGCCATTATCGTGACGAATCTTTTCAGTGCTCTCAATAGCATTGGGAAAAATAGCAGAGAGAAGGATAATAGAGTTGCTCGAAGGGTCATTATAACCTCTTTGGTAAATCATCATTTGAGAAAGGGTAGATATATGAGACAAACTTGTATTGATTTGAATCTAAATCGTACTACTTTGAGACGAGCACCTAGTTGACGAGAGAAAATTGATGATCCTCTTCAAAATGAAACATGGGCATTTGGTGGGAGACTTCCATGTTTTGATAAGAAGCTATCCGACGATGTGAAGGAAGCAATTACACAATTTTGGCACTCTAACTCACGAGTATCACCCAATGCTAAAGATGTCTTAAATTTGAGAATTGGCATCAGAGATCGCATGCCACATCCTAAACATCATTTAGAGGTAAGTCAAACTATGTTGTTCAAACAATTTAGAGAGAGTCATCCAAGTCTTCATTTATCACAAAGGGCTTTTGAATCTTTGAAGCCATTTTATTGTGTGCCGCTCAAAATTCGAAATACATGTTGTTGCAAATATCATGTTGAATTTTCTATGCACCATGAACTATTACACTCTATCTGTTCTACTTTGCATAGTAAAGAAATGTTGGAGGATTGTGGGGCTAGTGGGCTTCCAAAATCATCAAGAGACTTGCTAGATCAACTCTTATGTCGTAGAGTTGATGGTTGTTTCTTTTATAGAAATGCTTGATTAAATGAGAAGTGTTTAGAATGTGGTGGCTTATCCAAGTTTGGCACATGTTTCCATGAGGGGTGCGAACAAGATCTTGGAAAGACAATACTGAAAAAAAGGGTATATGAAACGGTGAAATACACATTGAAGAGTGGGAGTGAGAGCTCTAGATGTGAATTGGTTGGAAAAGATATCAGTGTGGCTAATTTTATTTCAGATTTCAAGGCAAATCTTTTTTACAAGTATGCAAGACATAGTCACAGGTCTCAGTGGTTGGATCAACAATTTAGAACGTGTAAGGAGACTTTTCCCATTGGCACTATTATATCAGTTGTTGATTTTGCTGAGAACTACACATTGCAACCTCAAAATGAGACACAATCTCAGTATTACAACTCCTTTTAGATTTCAATTTTTGTTCACATAACATATAGACATGCCCGTGATAGTGCGGAAGATAATCGAAAGATTATTAGAGAGTATCATTTTTTTATGAGTGATGATAGATCTCACTCTCACGAGTTTGTGCAACATTGTTTTGAGAATTTTTTTAATTTCTTACATGAGCATGCAATTGCTATGGATAGACATATCATTTGGTCAGATAACTATATAGGTCAATTAAAAAATGCTCGCATATTTTATTGGTTGTGTAGGATGCATGTAGAGAGAGGGGTGCCTCATATTTGGAGTTTTTTTGAGTCCGGCCATGGAAAAGGGGAACATGATGGAGCAAGGGCATGTGTGAAGAGAGCTCTAGTTAAGGAGCAACTAAAGATTTCAACAACAGAGCTTCTTGATGCTCGTAGCGTTGTTGATTGGTGTAGTTTAGCATTATCACAGGGGGGGACTCTTGATTCATAGTACGCAGGTTCTTTTGGTTGGTTGAGGAAGGGTCCATAGGTGATAGATCAGATTGTGCTACAGTGAGAGACTCATCAAAAATGCATTCATTTCAGAGCTCTAATTCTAGTACATGGACCATTTGGACACGACAACTAGCTTGTTTTTATCGTACTTGTTTTCAGTGTGATTGGGATCACTGTGAGTCAAGTGAGTGGGTGGACACATGGGCTCCACATTATCTTACTCCATTGTCTATCATACCCTCTATCAAAAATGCTGAAATGGAAACTTCACTTGAGCATAACCATCTATCAGATCTACTTCATCCAAGAAATGTCTTTGCATTGGTTGCACTACAGGGGAATGATGAGAAATCCGATTATTGGTTAGCAAGTTGTGTAAGAGGCAAACAAAAACTTGCACAACCGATCATAGATGATTATGGATTCACATATCCTATTGGTTCAGTGGTTGCTGCTAGAACATGGCTGTAGACATACATGCTTAGAAGGAACGAAATTCCTGCATTCAAAGACTATCAGAAGCACAAAGTAATTCTCATATATTCGCATCTTATTATAGCAACAAATGTAAAGTTATTGAAGCATCAAGGAAGACCAAAAGTAAAAGAACTTTTTACTATTGCTAATGCTGATCATGAAGCCCTGTTGGAGACCCTAAAACAGAGAGAGGACCCTATTGGAATACTCGACTAGGTATATATACTTCTTATGTTATTTTCTTCATAATGATTTAATGAATTGATGATTATCTTGTTTAATACAATAAGTTACTAATTTTTTTATGATATTGGAATGTAGGTACATCATGAAGAGTTGGAGGGGGGTGGTATTGGGGAGAATTTCTAAAATTTATGATGTATTATGATGTAAAATGTGTACTTTTTTTGTATATGGTTTTTGTATTTTGGTAGGTTCTTTGTAAGGAATTATAAGAAGAAGATACTGAACAAGTTCTTGCAAATCATATTTGCATGTGATACAAGGCTATAAGGACAATTTTAAGAGCATTTATAACTATATGAAAGTTAATTGCATGCAGATATCTTATTGCAAATTTGGTTTTTTCCTTATTTGACATAAAGCTGACATTATGATTATTAAAACTATTTTTATCAAACTAATCAAATAAGAAAAATCTTGAAAGTATGGATGAACAATTAGAATACTTGATTTCTTCCATTTTGCAACCAATCATAGCATTTGAAAGCATAAAGAGTCATAATATTGTATAATGTTTTGAAAGACTTTCATATTGAAAAGTTGTATGAAGCACATTTGGGATAAGCCATGAAATCCATGAGAGAAGATAGCATGTAGGATACGCAATTAAAGCCAATAAGAAAGATAGCACATGCATAATGACATGATATGAAGTTGGTTATGAAGGCTATGAGTGAATGAGAAAGTAAAATAGGGAATCTCATGGATAAGATAATGGTTTTCACCAAGGCACATTTTTTATCTTCTTTTCTATTTTTCTTAAATTTTTTAGAAATAGGTCAACTATTTTCAAGTTAGATAGTGTTACTAAAGGAAAGATAAGTTATGATAAGCCAAGACCATAGATAAGTATGCTCAATGATGTTGATAGGTTGAAGGAAGTGAGATGATAGTAGGATAAGAGTTCATTCCTTGGAAGGATTGTATGAGTATGGATAGTAGGTAAGTGTAGCTTTGAAAACATTGCATAAGGGTAGGTGACAAAGTGGGGAAGATCAACATTTACACACACCTTGGAGGGTTTCCAAATGATGGAGGAATCATGGAGGAAATGGATCAAGGTTTAGATGTATGAGCTGGTAGGACAATGTTAGAAGAAGATTGAGTGAAATATTTGTAAGCTTTTGAGAAAGATGTTTGGAAGACAATGGAGTGGAAGCCTTTGGAATATTGAATGTCAACTTAGATTTATGTTCAATATTAAAGTCTTTCAAGAGAGACTTTGGAGAGCTATAAGTAGAAAGTGTAGGAGAAGGTTTGAAGACTTTAGATTAGATGGATAAGGACCAAGGATAGTGACTAGGGATTTCAACATCTTTAGAGTGAGTAGCATGACCAAAGTCATCAATAGAATCATGAGTACCTTTTATAGGAGAAAGACCTTTGATAGGAGTGTTTGAATCTTGAGCATATTTTTGAAGTGGATATGGAGAAGTAGAACACGAGGGGACACTTTGATCTTGACATCTTTCTTTATATAGCATAGAAATATCACTTTTCCCATAAGTTTCAGTAAGCTCAATGGAGGTAGTGGAAATGGTATCCTCATCATATGTAGGAGGTGGGTAACACATAGGATATAGAAAGGTGAAATTTTGGATGAGATAAAAAGGTGTTTGATCTTGATCTTTATTTATATATTTTTCCTTTTGAGAGTCATCTTGATATGGAGCACCTTCTAAGGACAAGGGAAAATGTGAGGTGTGCATGATAGAATCTTAAAGAAATAATGTAGGATTAGCTAAAGTGGGTATAGTAATCATAGTATTGCATAAATTTTGAGGATCTTTAGTCTTAGTAGCATGGAAAAAGTTTGCAGACAAGTGAAGGTTAGCTTGATTTTCTTTTAGTTGTAGCCCTTGAGGGTACGCATGGTCTATATGGAAAGAATTAGGTTCTTTGTTTGGTGGAGGCATTTTTGAAAGATTTGGCACTTTAGGAGGTTCATTAGTGTTATAAGAAGTGAAGGTGTCAAGGAAATCATCACTTGACATAGGTTCATCAACATGATCTTGTGACACATGAGTCATTAGAGGTATCAACAATCCCATCATAAATGAGATCTTTGATTTTATGTTTCAACACTATGGAATCTTTAGTTTTATGAAATTTTCTTCCATGGAAGTGGCAATAATGATAATTTCTCCACCATGGAGGTTTGATTTTGGGTTCATAAGGTCTAGAGTTGTCTAGTAATGTGATGGATTCATTATCAAGAAGTGTTTGCAAGATGTTATCATGAGAATCTTCTAATGGAGTAAAAGTTCTCTCAAAAATTTCTCCATGATAATTTTGTTGTTTCTTAAGTGAATAGAATGCATCCATCTCTTCATCACTATCTTGGTCAAAGATAGGTCCATAATGAAAGTTTGGCATAGGCTCAAAGGAGGTATCACTTTCTTGTTCTCTAAAGAGGTCTTTAGATCTAGAAGATGAAGATATTTGATGTCTTGGCATAGAATATGTAGACCTTGAAGAAGATGACCCATGTGTATGTAAAGGTCTTAAGGGAGATTAATTTAAGAATGCAATATTCTCCTCTAACCTTTTCTCAAGTTTAGAATTGATTTCTATCATGTGCTTAGAGAGATGAAGGTAAGAAAGATTATTTGGCTCTTCTAGCTCTTTGTATTGAACATATAGATCTTGAAACTCTTTAGTGGCATGGAGGATATCATGATCATCTAGATTTGGTTGAGGTTTGGTAGCACAAGGTTTGAATACCATAGTGGTAGATAGATAATAAAGCATGAAGGAGACTAGAGGAAGCTAATAAGGTGACACAAGATAACTTGATGTCCAAACTAGAGAGGTAGAGTGTTCACATGTCAAAGAGAGGTAGAAATGAATGAGTGACTTGTCAAAAAAATTGTCCAAGCAGGTTACAACACTAGTGACTCAAGTCAAGAGCTACGAAAAAATCCCAAATAGCAATGTAGATAAAGAAAGAGAGATGACAAGTGAACAAATTTAAGTGTAGTCAATAGATCAAGGAAACCATTTAGTGAAAGAAATACTTAGTATGCATATCATAGACCATGAAGTTAGAAAATACCAATAGCTCTAAGACCAAAGAGCCATTTTAAGCATGTTCAAGCACTAGAGACATAGAAAATCAAAGTCAATTTATGAAACTCCCCTTAGCAAAAAATGCAAACAAATATTTGCACTTGACATTTTGACTTGGTTGAAAAAGTTTGACAATAATTGATAATATTGCAAGCTTGATGTTCAAAAGCAATTTTTTTTTCCAAGAAAGATAGTGACACATGGAGTAGTCTTCAAACAATCAAGAAAGGCACAAAGCAACCTTTCATGATACAAGTCAAAGGGGTCAACCTTTCTTGGCAACTTTTCAAAATCTAACTCCTAATGGCTACAAGTCAGTGCCATTAGCTCCGAGTGGGTGGGTGAACCGTAGTGACACCCTTATTCCAACCATGAAGACCCTCTATCATCCGTGGCCACCCCGTATCGAGGAGTCCCCAAGGTTCTCTAAGTGCGTTTTGAGGTCGATCTTCTGAGGGTCATAACTGGAGCTCGTGAGGGCTATCGATAAACTATTGAATACTACAGGACACTAATATTGAGGCCTAAAATAACCTATCTCATTTTTGAGAGATTACATTCTGTTTGGATTCGGCATAGCGATCTCGCTTGATGCCAAAACTCGCAGTGTGCCTTAGTTCATAGGTGCACCACAGCGTAACTTTGAAACTGCTAATTTTGGCATCGAATCATCAGTGCCATTAGCTCCAGATGGGAGAGTGAACCCTAGTCACATCCTTGTTTTGACCACAGAGACCATCCATCATTTGCGACCACCCTGTACCGAGGAGTCCCCAAGGTTCTCTAAGTGCATTTTGAGGTCAATCTTTCGAGGGTCATAACTCAGAGCTCATGAGGGCTATCGATTGAACTGTCAAATGCTACAAGACGATGATATTGAGGCCTAAAATAACCTATCTCATTTTTGAGAGATCACATTTCGTTTGGATTCAGCACAACGATCTCACTCGATGCCAAAACTCACAATGTGCCTCAGTTCATAGGTGCACCACAGCGTAACTTTGAAACCGTTGATCTTGGCATCGAATCGTCAGTGCCATTAGCTCCGGATGGGCGGGTGAACCCTAGTCTCACCCTTGTTCTAGCCATGAAGACCATTCATCATTTGCGGCCACCCCGTATCGAGGAGTCTCCAAGGTGCTCTAAGTGCATTTTGAGGTCGATCCTTCAAGGGTCATAACTCAGAGCTCGTGAGGGCTATCAATGAACTGTTAGAGGAGACAAGTTTGTAAGGATTGAGTGGCTTAGTGTTTTTGCTAAAATAAGTTAGTGGGAAGGCTTTATTAGAGGGTCTTGGCCAAACTAGTGGGGTGTTTGCCCACTCTCTAATTTTAGAGACAGTTAGGTTTTGGAGGGAGATTAGGGGAGCTCTACTACAACTATCCTTACCCTAGCTTGGACCAAGGTTGGTATCTCAAACTTGCTTCTTTTCCATTTCTTTCTTTTAGCATGGTTAAACAAATATGCAAGTGTGGAGTTTATAAATGGAGTATGCATTGCATTGCATTGTGGAGTAGCATTCATGTGAGTGCTTGAATGGTGTTCATTCCATGTAGATTAGTGTGACACCATTGTGCATCTTGTTGTATTGTGACTCATTGTCCATATCTTTTAATGTTCATGTTCCTTATGATTTTGAAAAGTCCCTTATGTTGCCCCATTGTGATGGAAGGAGATTGTATCATTGTTACCTAATGTACGTGTAGAGGAAATAATTGATAAGGTTGTATATGCATGTTTCATTTGGAGTTTATATTCTTATGAAAGCATTGGTATGAGTCACATATTTTCTTTGACATCATTGTTATCATTTGAAAATGTGAAAGAAAGTTTTCTCCTTGTGGTATTGTAAATGACTAGTTGATAATAACAATCCATAGATGTTATGTGATACCATTGATTGTATAAATTTAAAACTTAGTAGATTGCTTAAAATCTTGTTGTGAACTCAATAATTTGGAAGGAAAATTTTATGTTCATATCACATGCATGGATAACATTGATTTTAATTACCGAGCTTAATGCAATTCTAGGCAAGGAAATCATCAAATTAATTTCATGATATAACAAAATGAATTTTGTTGTAAGAGAAGACATAATAAAATCTATGAGATACATTGTTGTAGGCATGCATTTTCCTCTTTGGAAAATGTATGATAAAGGCAAATAAATCCCTTCCTTAATACAGAGCAATAAAATATTAAAGAATATTCCCAGATTCTAGACTGTTATCCAATAAAAATAAAAATAATAATAGCATATAGAGACTAATGAGTGTCCTAGACTAATATATTTCCTAAGTGACAGAATGGTACACATTACAATCTTGTGAGCTCTAAGTCACATCCAACACTCAAATAATGAATTAGTAATTAAATAAATAAAGGCATATTAGTGTGCATGTTAGAGAATATGACAAATTTAAATATTTAACTCAAAAATAAAATAAAAGCCAAGATTGATCTTGACCGCCCTTCTAGAGTAGCCCCCAACATTTCCTAAGCCATCATAATACAAAATTTTTTCTCCACTCCCCAAGGCGTATTGTTAAATCTGACATTCATTCTGACATGTCATGTCAAAAATTTTATCCTTGAGCTTGCCTCCTTGAAAAGGGGTTTCATCCCCATTAATATACTTGGGTGCATAGGAGAAAGGGTTTATGTCACATCCTTGTCTTATGCACTAGTCATCCCCTCCTTCCAGCAGTGGTCACGTGTTCCCAAGCATAGGTAGTCAACATGAAATTTCTTGCAGCAGTGGTCATGTGTTCCCAAGCATAGGTAGTCGACTTGAAATTAAGGGGGAGTGGGATAGCAATCCCAAGGGATTTGTACTTAGGAGAATGTCAAGTTGACATTTAATATGACTTGTTCACATTAGGATTTTTGATTGGAGGAATGAGAAAAAGATGTCCTAAGGCTTGGATTAGTCAAAATTCTACACATGACCCACGTGGGACCTTGTGGGGACCACGTGTAGGAAGAAATGTGACCTTGGTAAGAGTTAGGGAATGATGATGATTTAAGATAGATAGGAGATTCACCCTTTAGATTTGTTTTTATTTTTATCAGATAATTATTTAATCATTTCAAGTCTTGAATAGAGGATAATGACACTTAGTGTATTTGAGCTTAGTTTAAGGGTAATGTTTATATCAAGGGGCTCATTTAGAAACATGTAACAATTAAACCATATGGTAATGGAAAAGCTCAATATAGGAAAATATATTAAATGAAATAAATAAATTTACAAGAATGCATATATAATTGAACATGATGTTAAGTACAGAGGGTTTAATTAAATTAGTGTTAAGATTGTAAATTAGGATAGTTGGATGTACATATAATAGGGTTAATATGAAGTAAGTTGTCAGAATGATGGGATTGGAGAATCAAGGATAAGGATGGATGATGGATTAAAATAATAACTCAAATCTAGTTTTATCTAGTCAATAAAGCACATTGATAGATAAGAGTTACTAGATAGAATTGAATGCATGACAAACCTGTGTAGATGTTGGATTTAATGTCAAGTGAATTTTATATTTGGCTTGAGGGAATGTTAGTTAGATAATGAATGTTATGGATTCGATTGAAGATATTAGTAGAATATCAAAGTCGATAGAATATAAATACCAATTTGAAAATGTAGTGTAGGAATAAAGCATTAGTTAGCTAGTATGTAATAAGGGTCAATAGGCATGTCATTAGAGGTAGCTCGTCAGCTCATGTATCCTATGTATAATTAATGATAATATGATTCATGTACACCACATTTTACTATGTTAGTTGCATGAAATGATGAATACATATATGTCAGAATGATAAGCTATGTTATATACAAACCTTATTTATACGCTTGCACCTAATCCTTGCATAAGCAATTCATCTAAAAAATTTAAATTGACACACTCAATACGATGGTGTAGTAGGATGTGTTTAAATACAGACCATGAATTATTATTGAGTTAAGTACTTTGAATTGGCCCTTAGACTTACTAAGAGTTCCTCATTTTATGTGCTTACTAATTTGTACTATGAAACTACTTTGAATCTTAACATGCTTTGATAATAATAATATTGATAGTGAGAAAGTGAGCTTATGGTGAATAATTAGATGTAATAATGTAAAAAGTAAATGTAATAGTATAGTAATTATAGTAATTAAAATAGTAAATGTAAAAGCATGGAAATGTAGCTAGATTAGTTAGTAGTTGATGAGCTAGATAGTTAGTAATTGTCTTTTGTTAGAGTGAGTTTAATTTATGTATTGAAATAGTAATTTTTGTGTTTAGGAAACTGTAGTGAGTGCTAGTTTGGTGAGGAAGCAATGTTGATAGAATGCACAAGGATGACTAAATAGAGTAAAGAGGGAGAAAATGACTTAGTATTAGTCCAATCTTCGAGAGGACCTGTAACTAGGAAGATATGGATGCAAGCACATGATACATGTTTGGCACATAAAACAAATTGTTTATTCCATAAGTTGTGTAACTAATGTGTTGAATGATGGATAATATCAATGCAAGTGGCCCCTTCTCCATCATGTAGACTTTGAAGCTACCTTTGGGGCATATCTTTTCTAATTTCCAATGGTTAGATCCGATGTAGTGTGGTAGATAAGTGCACATTTTCTTATTTGACTAAGTGTGCTCATGTGATGAGTACTAAATCTAAATTCTCTAGATACGTGTGTTTAATCGATTAAGATATACTACACTTCCACACCATATAGTAATTGTCACATTAATATATATTGTAATGATTAATGAATGTGTGTACATTGGTAATGAGGATAATAAGTAATTTTGATCCCCTTCCCTTACATGCTAGAATCACGACCTAGTCCATATGATACAACTGACAGACCCTAATAGAATATTAGTATCAGAGGCTTTTTAGGATATGAATTACCTCACTAATTTATGAGTGTTGTATCTTGAATTTTCTCGTTTGATTCGTGATGCTAACTTGAACTAGACTGTCATCCAATCTATTTGAAAACCACCTGTGACTAAAATGTTACAATTGGATGACACTATCCACATGAGTCTTGAACTCCTATTCAATGATAACCTTGTTTTACAATATGTAATTTCTTATTCGACTTCATAAGCTACAAAAAAAATTAATTTTTTTTGTGTTTTTACTAGTAAAATTTAGGGCATGACACATGATCCATGATAAATTGAACAATACTAGATACTAAATTAATATGTATATCATTGTGCACATAAATGACAAAAATATATATCAAAATACATGTATCCATAGAAAATTTTTTACACAAATATATATCAAAGATCTTGTATCCATAGACAAAGTACTCAAATATATATCAAAATACATAGATCCATATACAAAATGTGGCTGATCATGCCATCAGAATGTTTCTGTATACAATGTGGCATATACCATCTCAAAATGTCTCATGATGCATCCTACGAAAACTATACTATCCTAGGGTGCTGGTGGATGATCAAAATGCAACCTCTTCGCTGCACTAGGTGGATCGGATGCCTCCTACTTAAACAAAAAAGGAAAACCCAAAGTTAGACTACTAAATTTATATGATTCTATGTATCTAACATTGAATTACTCAAATGCATAATGATCTTTTCCATAATGGACATTAATAATATAAAAATTTCATAATAAATACCTCTCTCGTCGACCTCCTGTGCCGGTCAAGAGTCCTCTCATATGCCCTCAACAATGTTGGTACCTCTCTGATTATGGGCTGTATATGTTCAAATACCTTTGTTAGATGAATCTACAATTTAAACTATAACATTATAATTCATAGCATGCTAAATTTATAACATATTTAATCATGAACTCAAACTACAACTTACTATTGTAGGCTCCTCCTCAGGGGTGAGTGGCCGCATCATCAAATCTACATAACTGTCCCGTCGGACCTCATGTGCACTAGGAGTCTCCTATGAGATACAAAATAGTAGTTGTTAATATCACGGAAATTAATTTTGAATTTATTTATGAAGATAAGTGATGCAGGAGCATCCCATGCTCATCTGGGGAACATTGAAGATCCAAGGCATTACAAAGGTCATGGAGCATCTCTTGAAGTCAATTGGGCAATCCTTGCACCAATTATGGCTCATGGAAGCATACAAAGTTATAATGTTGGACTCATATGTGGAAAAAAGTTGTAATTGGGCATGAGATAGGATTTTAGGATTTCATATGGTAGATGAGTCATTTGATAGGTTCATGTAGGTTTTCATGATAATATCTTGTCATTAGACAAGTCAAAAAATTCAATAAGCCCATTAAAAGCATAGTTTAATAGTTAGAAATTTGAATAGTAACGGTTATGTGTTTTTTGGAGGGAAACTCCATAATTTAAATTTTATGAAGAGTTAAAAAATGAAACTGATTGGAGGTGGTTGAGGGGGTTACTAACCATCCCTTGAAACTTATAAATTGTGATTGTACGACCTAGAGGGTCAGATTTGTACGAACTGTCTCAGAAAATTGAATGAAAGTGCTTGGTTTTCAAGAGCAACTTGAAGAATCCTTTGTTTTGTAAGTGCTTTCTGATATTGGAATGAGTGGTAATATCATCTTAGATATTTAAATTCATGGTGAATGCTGAAGGAGAAGTTCTAGAATTGAGTTTTGGGGTTTGAACAAGCAGGCCCTGGTTTTTAAGCCATTTTAAGGAGGGTTTTGAAGTTTGGCTGTTTAGGAGTGTGACCAAGACCTATAATCTTGAAAATCCTTTGATTTATATCATTAATAGAGACTATTAAAAATTATTAAGTCAGATTGCAAGTTTGAAGGGTACTTTCTTTGTAAAAGTGGTCTAATTAGGCCTAATTCTGAGACAAACTGCCCTGTTCTGTACAATCTTTCCAAAGGAGTGATATTTGATTTTTGGATATGCTATAAAAATAAAAAAAGGGTATATAAAAAGCTAGTTTATTTTCTTGGTGTTTTGGAAATTTTGGGAGAAAAATTAAGAAAATAGGGTCTGCTGATCTAAAGAAGAGAATAGCCTAGTAAAGGGCAAAACTAGTCTCTTTTGTATCTACTAAAGATTTGTGGGTTTGGAAACCTTAGAAAAATTTTGGTTGAAGTTTTTAAAGGTGTGTAGAGGTGGAGGGAACACTTGGTGAATGTAAATCCAAGTTTGGAGTCTTTGGTGGCATTGTGTGCATTTGGGAACACAATTGAAACATAGGGGTTGGGTCCATATTGTGCTTGAATTTGCAAGTTTGTGGTTAGATCCTCCATCCTCTGCATCAAATGGTATCAGAGCATCAACAAGGTCTTTTGGGAATAGATAAGTTGTAGGTTTCGTCATCATAGGAGTCTTTGTCATCCTTAGTGTGCTGGTCCCTTTGTTGAAGCCTTGGCGTGTCTAATTCCTCCTTGTGTGTCCCAGAGTTGAAAGGTACATAAGTGGTGTCCAGAGATTTCTTGGTGAGGAAAGAAAGAGAATCAGTGAGTTGGCCCTTGGGAAGGAAGAAAACTTGTTGTGAAACTGCCTCCTAAAAATCAAATGGCTAGAGAACTTGAAGAATTGAGAGAAGAGTTGGCAAGAGAGAAAAGAGAGAGGAGAGAAATTGAAGCATCTAGAGTGAGGGAAGATAGATAGATGAGAAGAGAGAGGGTGAAGCTTATTGCAAGGATATAATCCTTAGAAAAGGAAAGGCAAGAACCTAGAGGAAAAGAGGTTAGAGGAAGAAATCATGGAGAGAACCATGAAGAAGAAGAGGTTGGTAATGCAAGGCAAGAGCATGAGACAACAAATGATCCTAAAGAAAGGAGATTTATGAGAATCATTAAGGCAGTACAAGGTAATGGTGGGAAGAACCATATTGATTTGCCAATATATCAGGGTGAAATGGATAGTGAAGAAGTGCTAGGGTGGATAGAGGCCCTTGAGAACTACTTTGATCTTGAAGACATAGAGGCAGATAAGAAGGTAAAAGTAGCAAAAGCAAGACTGAGAGGAACAACACTCACTTGGTGGACTAGTGTTCAGAATGAGAGAGATGAAAGGTGGTGCAGGGCACCTAACCTATGTAGCAGGGGGGAACAAGTATCTATGTTGTCGGACACCTTGCCACTCCATGAAAGCGAGGATTCAAGTAGATTAGGAAATTGGAATAAAGGTTTGGTCCATATTTTACAAGTTGGTCTATGTTTTGTAATAAAGGCACATGTAAGGCCCACAAGCATTTTGGTGTGGTTATAAACCAAGTGACTCCATGGGACCAAAAGGCCTTAGAATAGGGTATTTAGAGTCTAAACAGTATTAGCAAAAAGTGGTTGTTTGTTTGTTTTATGGTTGGGAACACATATATGGTTGTTCCAATGGTCATGTATACCTTTATATATGTCATATGTGATCTCAGTTGTAAGGGGGAGATCAGAGTGTACAGTGGTTTGGAGAAAAAATAATAAAAACTTCAATTTTTTGGAAATTTACTGGTAATCGCTCGGCTGTTATGCTGGTACGGATCCGTATAGAAATTTTATGATTGTTAAGTGTATGAAATAGTTGTAGGGGTGAGTTAGGAAACTTTTGGTTTTGGTTTGACTCAAAAAGGAGTTGGGGTTTAAAAGTTATCTGCATTTTAGTAGAAGGTGGTCTGAAAAGGCTTGTTTCCTAGACCCTTCAACAAATGCATCCCTAACTTGCACTCCCATTGGTGGCACCCTCTAAAACTGAGGGATATGCAAGTTAGGAGACTAGGCAACATAATGCTAGAGGTTGGAGGCCTGGAGAGAAGGGCAACTATTTTTCCAAGTCGGCCCTAGGTCAAGCAAGCCCATGTGCTTGACCGGTTTTTGCAAGGTAATTGGTGACAGTCATGGTTGTAGGCACTTCTAATCAGTTTGAGTGCTGGAGTTGGATGCATTGATTGTGTTGGAGATTGCCTTAAGTTTTTTGGGTCTTGGGAACCCACCTTGCCCATTCTTCCTTGAAGCCCTAGCCTAACTTGATCAACTAGGCCTAGGTACCAAGAAGCAGTTTGGAGGGTGCTGGAGCAAGATCAGCCCAAAAGCTTTTGGATTCTTAGTAGGTGCCAAGAAGGGTGTTTGGACCTATGGAGAAGTCCCTATGCTGTTAAGGGATACTGGGATAAAAGTGCAAAGAAGCTAATTGGAAGGCTACAAGGTTTGTAGGCCTAGAAGTGCAAAGGTGTGTTGAGAGTTTGGTGGAACCAAACAAATTGATGATTTTGGGTTGGAACAGTATGTCCATGATTGTCTCCATTTCTGGTGATAGTTGGTGAGGCTTTTGAAGTGGGATTACCTTGTTTGGCTTGGAGGTTGAGTATACCCGGAGTGGGTAAGAGGACTTGTGAGAAGTCCTAGAATCCTAAGTTGGATTGTGACAGCCATTTATTGGGTTGTGGAAGGTAGTTGCTGCAGACTTTGCATCAAAAGGGGATTGAATAAGATTTTAGATTGGGAGAGAATGAAGACCATGGTGAGAAATCAATTCTTTCCATATGATTTAGCAATCCAAATAAAGATAAGAAGGAACAATTTGAAACAGAAGGATATGGATGTCATGTCCTATACTGAGCAATTCCATACCCTGAGTATTAGGGGAGGAATGGAAGATGAAGATGAGAAGGTGGCTAGATACATTAATGGCCTCAAGTACAATATTCAAGATGAAATATGATTGAATGTACCAAGGACACTTGGAGAATGTTTTCAGTTGGCAATCCGAGCAGAGGAGAAGTTGAAAAGAAAGAATGAGAGGCAAGCAAATCAGAGAGGAGGTGGAACAATGAGAGGAAGAGGTGTAAGAAGTCAGTTTGACACTTCAAACAATCAAGACAAAGATAAAGGAAAATAGATTACATCTGAGACAAGAGGAAGTTTCAGGGAGGAAGATTTGGAAGTGGAAGAGGTAATAGTGTTTTCACAGGTAAATGCTTCACATGTGGAGGAGTAGGCAATCAATCCTACAAGTGCCCTATGAAAGGTGTGGATTTCAGGAAGGAGGAGAGGAGAGTCACCTTGACCCAAGGAGAAGAGGAAGAAAAGAAGTATGATAATGCAGACCCTAAACTTGAAGGAGAATCTTTGATGGTGAGAAGAGGACCACAAATGTAGCAGCAAAAGGAGACCAGGCCATCCATTTTCAGGACAAATTGCATGAGCCATGGTAATATTTGTAAGATGATAACAGACTCTGGTTCCTTTGATGATTTAGTGTCTTATGAAATGGTAAATAAACTAGGATTGAAGAAGTATCCTATTGATAGACCATATAGGGCATCTTCGGTCAGTGATGCACAAAATATTGTTGTAAGGGAGCAAGCAATAGTGGATTTCTCTATAGGAGAATATAAAGATCAAGTTATATGTGATGTCATTCTAATGACATGCTGCCATGTAATCCTTGGAAGGCCTTGGCAAGCCTCAAGGAACACTATTCATTTTGGCTCATCAAATGTTTATATAGTACACAAAGATGGTGTGAAGTTTAAGCTAAATCCTTTCACTAGTCATGATGAGGAAAGAGTTATTTGTTTTGGAAAGAAAGAGTTTGTGGACTTGCAGGAGCAGAGGGAGAGTAAACATGATATGACAGATCTGCCACTGAAGCCATCTCTTTTGGTTATGAAGGATGAGATTGTTCAAGACAAAACTCAGAATTCTGCTTACAAGCAGACAATGACAGCAAAAGGAGTGATGATAGGAATAGTATGGTGTCCTTTGGTGACGAGAGTGAACAAAGAAGTGAACATATCCATGGAGGATAAGAGACAGGGTCAGCATGACCTCAAACAACAAGTCATTCAGCCTTTGTCAAGGATAAAACATGACTGTTCACAATCAACAGGCAGTAAGGTTACCATGACTAGTAACAAGGATCCAATGCTTTTTGTTTCTAATGATTTGTATGCAGGTGTGCAGGGTAATACATTGCAGGTGCAAAGTTGCAAACATCCCTTTAGAAGGATGGGAGGAAAGAAGATAGTACCCCTTAACTCTTGGGACAAGAGTTGCTTTGAAGGTGGGGTGTTTGGTGCAGAGGCACCTATTAAATCATCTAAGAGAGCCTTGGTACTAGATGAAGATAGAGGATCAAAGACATCATTGATTGTTAATTGGGATATATTAAAGCCAATAATGGAATTATGTAATAAACAATGTAATTTGAAAAACAAAAGTCATAAAAGTCCTAGTAAGGACCTAAGGGAAACATGACGTAAAATGGCCAAAAGAGCCATATGGGGTAGTCTTAGGATAGTTTCATACTTAGTTGCATTTAATAAATCCATATGACCAATTTTGAGTCAATGGAATAGTTCAGAAAGTTAGGGAATGCATAAAAACTATAGTTTGAAATTTGAATTTCAAATTCAAACAGTCATATTAGTTTTGGAGGGAAAGTAGTAATTTGGTATTTGTTTGATTAAATAAACCTTTGTAACCAACTTGGTCGGTTGGATAGGTGCATATAAGCCTATTTAAGTTGTAATGAACATATGCAAGACATGAATCATTATTGGTATGGAAAAAATCACAGAAATTGTATGAAACAACAATCATACTTTCCTCTGCATCAATAAGAAAAATAAAAAATAAATGATACTTATACATACAATGGGGCTCTCTGTGCGAATGGAAATCCCTGATGATCTAGGATGCCGAATCTGTACAGGCTCATCACCAGTAGCCACACCCTATATACAATAAAGAATTTAATTAAATGAGATTACCACAAACATTTTACAAGAATGCATCAATATTTAATCAATTAGAAAACATCTAATTACCTTTCCTTTTTTAGTGCATGCGCTCACCCCTCACACTTTGTCCCCCCTCGGGGCAGGTGGTATCTGCAAGATAAAAGAAAGATTAGCAACCATATATGCTACAATATCAAATAGAAAAAAAAATGCGAACACAACATAATGTACCGTAGATGTCTCAAGGCCAAATGAAATGGCCAAGCGTGTAGCATTGTCTATCTGTCTGAGCTCCTCCTCGGTCATCAACTAAACATGAATGAAGATCACATACATGTAAAAGTCAATATGGCTTAAAAATTAAAATTACTCTATTATAAAAATTAACTTTAAATCGCATATATCATAACAAAAAAATGTATACACGTACCGACACCGAAGGAGTCCATGCCTCTACATTCCCCTCCTCTCTCACATCAGGGTCTGTAGCCTCTGCATGTGCGTCTGGTGTATCCTCGTCTAATACAAAATGATACTCAGGAAGATCACCTATGGGACCCAAGCAAATATTCTTGCATGTAATGCAAGTGTGAGGCACACAAACATGTGATGAGCTAGCCAATGATGAACTGGCACCAACATCATCAACACGAGGATGCAGGACTGACCTAGCCTGAGATATCATTAGGCTACTCAGCCTATGAATGGCTCTGATTGTAGTGCCTCTCATGTTTGCAATCTATGTCTTGTCTATTTTGATTTGAGAGATACTTGATACTCTTATTATTTTGTACCTTATGATGACCCAAGGGTCGGATGTTATACTTGGATTCAGTACCATAGACGCTTTACAACTATACTGTTCAGTTTATCACATTTGCATGTGGATGCCATTTTGAGATGAAAATAGATCTATGATGATATCTAGTTATATGATGTATTGGACCTATTTGTTGATTATGTTATGAGATGGATTCTATGCTTTGGTTATTTACTTCATTCTTGTACCTTCACGCTTTCTGCAAATGTGAGTGATGTAAATGGATTAAATAGGTATTTTAATACATGTTGCTTCGGCTATGATATTATTTTCCATTGCACTTGATCGTGTGTTTTAGTGTGCAAGAATTATATCCCTGGCAGTGGCACATGGAGTTAGTGATTCAGCTATTCATATTTACCCATGTCGTTCCTATATGGTCGATGTACCCTTATTATTATTGTTTAGATCAAAACCTTTTGGTGATTAAATAATCTGAACTCATTTTCATTATGTGATTAGACCAGTGAGTGTGTTTGTGCATTTAGAAGTTCACATTTGTCGTGAAAGTGTTAAGTGTTTTTCTATGTTTTGGGGGTTTTCGGATTATAATCTTTTCAAATTTAATTTTTGGCAACTTTTCCTTAGGTGAAATCCTATTGCGGATAATAACCTATTTTCGTTTGGGTCAATTCGGAGTTTAACTACTCCAGCTAGCTATTTTCTAGAATTCACTATTCACCCAAAAAGTGAATAAGTATTGGAAAAGTGATTTCATAAATCACTTTTCACAATTTGAATATAGAATTGTAGAGCAAATTTGGAAATCCTCTTCTGAAGGATTCTTGTTTTTTTTCATTCTGGGAGCTGTGAGCATGGGATTTGCGCGAGGTTGGTCTCGTTGGATTCGACTTGAGGAGTTTATGCTTTGCCATCGTTTTCAACTGTTTTGGCGGGTGGTTTATTTTATTGTGCGGGTTTCGATTTCTGCCTCTTTTTCCTTCAGGTAGGGCCTTCCCATTTTATAGTTTTCACTCTGTTTTAGCTTCTATTTCTTGTAGCAATATGTTAGGAGGCTAAGAACTAGTGTTCCCCTTCGTTTTTGGTTGCTAGTTCTACCCGGTTGGTCGGGTATGAATGTTTTTCCCTAATTTTGAAATGGGGTTTTGGGTTTTTGAGTCGTTATGCTGGCCGTTTTTGCATACGGTGTCTGTTTTCATTTATTTTTGGATTTTTGGGGTTTTTGAACCCAAGGGCCAAATGGGTTTTAATTTTGAAATTTTTCCAAAATTTGAGGTTTTTACCTCGTTTTGAGTGCCAACCTATTTTATCAAGTTTTCTTGGCACATTGTGGTTCGTGGACCTAGGTGATCTGTTTAGATACCAATTAGACCACTTTTGCATCTTTTGTTGCATTGGGATGTGTGTTGCATCCGTCCTCTCGATTTTGTTTACAGTTGAGGGACTTGTTGCTTTGTGATCTCTTCCAGTCCTTTTATTTGATCTTCGTGATGGTGGTGCGCCACACACGAGTATGTGCACGTACATAGTCGGATGTCTTGCGAGCCCCAACCTTCCGTAGCACTTTCGGAAGTTATGATCATTGGGGTTGGGTTGGGAATTTGCATGCCTACGGGCACTCATCATTGGATGAGCATGGGTAGGGTAGGGTAGCATATGGAGGGGGCTTCTATTTTGCAGCTTGACGATCATGATGTCATGGGTTGGCAAAGGAAGTTTTATATAAGTGATAATTTAAAGAAAACACTGGGAGGTAATAAAATTTAAGATAATAAAATGTGTGAGCACCCTATCAAGTTCGAGGACACAATGTGTGAGCACCCAATTAAGTTTGAGGACACACGATCCGAGCTTGGGCTTGTTGATGCCAAGCAACTCTCCATGATGTCAGCCCCTACATAGTAAGCCCATTGAGGTGTCTGACTAGGACCTGTAGTTTATGCATTGTCTAAGTCTTGGTTTCAGTCATCATACTGCTTGGCGTGAGTGTTAGCCATGGTTGTTGTGTTTTTGTGTGTTTGCGTTTGGATCACTATCTCCATCAGCACGACGGGTGTGGACCTATGGGTGCCACGTGGTTGGGAGGCGTAGCTACCCTCACCACTGCTAGGGATCGGTGTACATATACGGTCTATTGTCCTAGTACGACTGTAGCTAGATGTGTCACTTGGTACTTCGGTATACAGAGTATGCTTCTTGTGATTTATGCTCTCATTATGATGTTATCATGTTTAGATGATGTTAGCTTTAACGCATTCCTCATTATGATGATTAGCATGTAGTAGATGATGTTATCTGATTACAGTTTTATCTTATGCCTACTACTAGTATGTTAGATTTTATTTACTTACATTGTAGCATGTTTAGTAGTGACGTCCCTATTACGACAGCACCAATGATTTGATTGGTGGCTTGGGATGTTATGCGCAGGGGATGGCTAGGGCCCACGATGGTCCTATGATGCCATTGATGGTTGGGAGGAATCGTGTACTTAGTTGGTTATTTTTTCTCACTGCAATGTTATCTATGTTATTGCGATGTTTATTTCAGTTGAATGTGATGTTTCCTTTCTGTACTTTCCCTTCCTTGTTTGATAGATGGTTAGATTGCATTTTTTGTATTTCAGTTACTCAATTCTGGTTCGAGTGTTCTGGCCTCGAGATGTGGATCCGGTACTCCCCGGTGTGGAGGTTCTTTTGTCATTTTTTTCCCATTTTTGAGTTTCCTTAAGTGTTTTTATTTTCTATGGGCGACATTTGTTCAGCATTATGGGACACTGATAAAGTATCGCACGCCCATAGAAATAATGTCGTATGATACTATAAAGTGTCGCACGCATTACTGGTGAAGTTTCGTACGACACTGGAAGAGTGTCGCACGGCTTCATGAGAAATATCGCGCGATACTTTTCTAGTATCGCATGCCTTCTTGAGAAGTGTTGCACGCAGTAAGGGAGAAGTGTCACCCTCCCTTAGTAAAAAGTGTCGCACGCCTTTTGGTTAAAACCTGCGTGTGCCAGCAGGGGGTATTTTTTTTAGTGTTCTGATCATTTTGAGAGTTGATCTAGATACCCTTTTGGGTGTTCTTCAAGCCTATGTTGTTGCATTTTGAATTCAGGAGGTTTCCTTTGAAATTCAATTTTTGGTTTTCTGTTGTTGTCCTTCGAGGTTTAAAATATATCGTTTAAGTATAAGTTTACTTTATACTTAAGATATATTTTAATATATGCGACGATTCATTTGAGATGGGGTTCAGACCTCTACGAGCTAAGGTGTAGATTCTAGGAAAAATCAAGGCTTCAGGATTTCAGACTTAGCTAGTTTCCAAGAGTCAACTTATGTCTTTCAGCTTGGTAGGTCTTTGTGGTTTTTGTGGTTGTGTTCTTGTTGGTAGTGGCGTTTGGAGATCCGTTGGTGCTTGGTTGTCTTTTAGTCTTCCGTTGCGATCTTTTGGTTTGTGTAGGTTGTATCATGTGCACTTACACTTGTAAAAAAAAAAATTGTTCTGACTTGTTTTTCATCCTTGTTTCCAAGGATCTCCGAGCGGGGCATAACACTGATGGTCTAAGAGCTAGCCTCTGCCATAATATCTGGATGCTGCACTCGAGGAGGGGGGGAGATATCAGGGGGGAGAACAAAAGTGCCAAGTTTCTTCCGCTGGGAAGAGGGTCTATCCTGAGGAGCTCCTAGTCCTAAGCCCATGTTGGGCTTCATGCTCCAATAGTTCACTTTAAGTTTCAACACAAATTCTGCATATAATTTTCTAAGGAAATAAAATGGTATGTCTAAATTGCCATGTGGAGGGATATCAAAGACCATCCACCAACGATCCCAAAAATTTGCACGTATGACATCATTTGTGCACCATTTAATCGATAGTTTGATTTTTTTTGAGTGAATTGGTATACCCGTTTTTGGGTTAGCAAAAAGGCTAGCCAAATCGTCTTTGGTTATGTTGAGGGCTGCGACCTCATCATAATCCAAACTATGATGTTTAACGTGGATAACATAGGAGCCAATGCAGGTACATTATTATATGTTCTATGCAAACCTCTCAACTCGGTGAGATTTTTATTTATCAAATCCTTGATTCGAGGAGGGTTTTGAGGAGGTAGAGTATCATTTGGTGGATGGTTTTGTGGGGATACTAGATCGTTTGGTGGTGGGTTACGAGGAATATTATTCCCTGCCTCAGTGTCATCATTTTGATCAGCCATTCCTATTGAATTGCAAAACATAATATATATTAAAAAAAAATTTAAATTTTAACCATTTTTGTCAAAAAAACCCTACATTCAACTAAAACAAATAAAATCATCCTAAAATCTATTAAATTTAGGTTAAAAATGAGTTGAGGAAAAAAAAAAATACCCGAATATTTGATATCCGATCTCGTATCCGATATCCGATCCATAGTGGTAATACTGGCCCCAAATTCACGTAAAATGAGGGCCCGCGGGTTTGTGATTTTATTTATCCAATGCGTAGGTATTAGATATCCGATACTGTATCGGATATCCGATATGTCCCAATAAGTATAATATATATAATATAACATATAACATATAATATATATTACATTATGTTACATTTTATATATATTATATTAATTTACTATATATTATAATATAAAATATTATATTATATAATAATATTATTATAATTTATAATATATTATACTTTTTTATTATATATTATATTATAAGATATTACTTTTTATTATTATATTATATCTTATATATATATAATATTACATTACTATATATTATAATATATTAAATATTATATTATATTATTATAATATAATACATTATAATATTATTATTATAGTATAATATTATACGATTATAATATAATATAATAATAATAATATTATTATATTATAGTATAATAATAATTATAATAATAATATTAAATAATAATAATAATATTATAATATAATAGTATGATATATTATTTAATAATAATATTATATTAAATAATAATAATATCATGTAGTAAATATTAATATTAAATAATATATCATATTAAATAATAATAATATTATTAAATAATATATCATACTATTATATGATAATAATAATTATAATAATAATAATAATAATAATAATAATAATAATAATAATTATAATAATAATAATAATAATAATAATTATAATAATTATTATAATAATAATAATAGTGGCATAATAATAGTGTCACATGTCGGATATTCGATTTAAAATTGGATATCCGATAAGGCTCGGCCTTACCTTCTAGGTTTGGTTCCTGGATAGGTGAAAAAAAGTCAGAGCGGATTTTGAAGCGCTTTTAGGCGTCTTCAAACTCTTTTTTTTTCACATCGCCACTTTTTGGCACACCATGATCCTGCACATACCCAATTGTGCCAAACCATGAAAAATTCTCACTTTAGTCCCTATTTTAGGAGTAGGCCAATTTATTATAACTTCTACTTTACTTGGATCCATTTTCAAGTCATCTTGTGATAACTAGAAAACCTAGGTATATAGCTCTTGTTTAAAGAAATCACCCTTTTCCAAATAGATGGCTAATTTTTTCTCTTGCAACATCTTCAATACTATTTCTAAGTGCTTCATGTGTTCTCCTTTGGTCTTACTAAAAATGAGGATGTCATCTAGGTAGACCAATACAAACCTACCCATGTAGTCTTGCACTACATTCATCAATCTCATGAATGTACTAGGTGCATTGGTAAGACCAAATGATATAACTAACTACTCATAAAGTCCCTCTGTGGTCTTAAAAGTTATCTTCCACTCATCCCCCTCTTTCATCTTAATTTGGTGATATCCACTTTTAAGGTCAATCTTTGAAAAGTATCTAGCACCTCTTAGGCAATCCATTAAGTCCTTTATTTTAGGAATAGGAAATTTATATCTAATGGTAATCCTATTTATTGCCCTAGAATCACTACATATTCTCCACTTACCTCCTTTCTTTGATGCTAACACAACTAGAACTGCACATGGGTTGTGTCGATTTTGGCAACTCTTAACTTGTCTTCTTCTACCACATGACAAACATAATGAGCATGTTTGTCAACATGTTTAGATCGTTGCTGAGAGGAATGATTATAAGCCATAAAATAGAATCGCAACTATCACAAAATAAAACATAGACATTTCGTTGACAATGTAACTCATTGAACAATCATTGTAACCAAATCATCTCCCTAAAACCTTTGGAAAGAGACAACTATTCAGCTTCATCAAAAGAGAGAGCAGCGCAATACTGCAATCTTGAGGCCCAACTAATGACAACCCCAAAAAACATGAAAGCATAACCGATAGTAGACCTATATTTATCTAGATCTCTGGTAAGATCAGAATCATTGAAACTTTGCTGTTGATTATGATTACCACCAAAACATAATGCATAATTAGAAGCACCCTTGAGGTACCACAATATCCATTTAACCACTTCCCAATGAGGCTTCTTAGGATTTCTCATGAACCTATTCACTATTCCCATCGCATGAAAAATATCGGGGAGAGTAGAAACCATGGCATACATTTTGCTACCAACTGCATACTTGTAAGGAATGTTATTCATAAATTCTTTTTCCTCTTGTGTTTTAGGATAGAAATTAGAAGATAAATAGAAATGAGGAGCAAGTGCAATAGAGACAATTTTTTCTTCAGCCATACCAAACCTCTCTACAATTGTGTCAATGTATGATTTTTGTGATAAAATAAACACCTTCTTTTGCCTATCTCTAGTGATAGTCATTCCGAGAATCTTCTTGGAAGCTCCTAAATCTTTCATGGCAAACTGAGCAGCTAACTCTTTCTTCATCTTGTCAACAATTCGTGGACAAGAACCAACAACTAACATGTCATCAACATAGAGTAGAAGAATAACAAACTCAACATTAGGAAGCCTTTTGTAATAGACACATGGGTTTGATTCACATTGAGTGAAGTTATGTTCAACCATGAAATGATCAAATTTGATGTACCACTATCTTGGGGCTTGCTTAAGCCCATACAAGCTACACTTCAGCCGACAATAGAGATGTTATCTTCCCTTTTGGACAAATCCTTTAGGTTGTTGCATATATAATTCTTTATCAATGTCCCCATGTAGAAAGATTATCTTGACATCAAGTTGTTCTAATTCAATATGCTAAATGGCTACTAATCCCAATATTGCCCAGAGAGTAGTCATTCGCACAACTGGTGAGAAAATCTCATCAAAGTCTAGTCCCTTCCGCTGAGCATATCCTTTGACAACCAATTGAGCACGATATCTCTACCTGCCTCCATCTTCTTCTTTCAGTTTGTATACCTAATGATTTTAAGAGCTTTGTGATTGGCTGGAAGCGGTACTAAATCCAAAGTTTTATTGGTTTTGAGAAAAGTCGTCTCTTACTTCATTGCAATCATCCACAAATTCTTATCAACACCCCTGCAAGTGTCTTTAAAACTAATAGGTTCAATCTGATCAGAGAATAAAATCTTAGGCTCTGCCTCCTCAGAATAAAGTAATTCAAAATCTGAATATTTGGCTCTGCCTTGTACACCGCCTTAGTTCAATTGTGGAACTCTCTTCTTTATCTTGACCAGAGTTATTTGACGGAGGGACTACCTCAAATGGAGAGCTCGTGACTGTGGTTCTTCCATGAAAAATTTGAATACCCCCATTACTGTTGTGATTAACTGACATAGTCCCCTGTTCCTGATTCTCGATACACTCATGGTTGGGAAGGGAGATGCCCAAGTTCTGCATAGTCTTTCCTGCAAATATATTTGTTGGTGGAGATGATGTTTGACTATCCAAAGAATTAGCGCGATTTTGAGAATCACTGAATGTTTCTACTTGCCAAGAGTTAAGAGAAGGTTGTGTCCATGTCTTAGCAACCTTATCACGTTGGCTAACTAAGGAATGCACGTTTTGTGCTAGTTGAGGGCCTATGCCCACCATGAGCTCTGCAGGCTTCTTGTGGTGGCTGCTTGCAGTGTTATGTGTGGAGTCTCCAGACAGATCACATCGAATATTTGCTAAGTCACGAGTTCCTGCTTGCGTGGATTGCCAAGCATCCAAGTATGGTGTAGCCGGCCCTTGTTCAACGCATCCACTTCTGATGTTGAGTTCATACGGAAATAGCAGGGGAAGATTCTCATTTCTAATGTGATGGTGTGGTTCTTTGGTGATAAGTCTCTGGCCAGCGGTGGTTTCTTTAACTATGGTTTGTTTAATGCCAAAGCTAATTTCCCTTAGGGTGGTATCTGAGGTGGACACGATAGAATCAACAAAGTGTTGTTGGAGATTGTGGTGTTGGTGACCAAGTTTTTTGCTAATATTCTCACGAGTCCTCCAAAAGACAACAGACCCATGTGGGTTCATGACACCATGGTCTACATCTTGGTTCTCATCCAACTATATGCTATTGTTATCATTACTTGAACTTGTTAGAGAATGTTGTTCTTTGTGTATAAGACGAGTATTATTCGATGGTTGTGGGCTTTCTTCAAACAATTCTTCAGACTATTGATTAGTATGATTAAGGTCCATCCTAGACATAGAAATAGAGGATGATGATAGGGCAAGATTTGGTGCTAAAACAAAGGTAGGAGTAGTAAACATAAGTTGAGGCTGAGGATTAGATAACTAACTATTTTCATTATTGACAAAAATAGATAATGGAATGAATTCTTTAGGAGATGTTTTCTTTAATAGAGCTAGAAACTTAGACTCATTAAAGATCACATCATGACTCTTCATAATCTTCTTTGTGGATGGATACTATAATCGAAAACCAGTCTAGCCTTACCCATAGTCCATGAAGATACACTTTTGTGATTTTGAATCCAACTTGCTCCTCGTTTCTTTAGGAACATGAACAAATGCTTCACACCTAAAAACTCGAAGATGTGGATAGGAAATCCTTCTTCTGAGCCATTCTTCTTTTGGAATTCCAAAGTCCAAAAGAGATGAAGGACTTCAATTAATCAAATACACTATTGTATTACAAGCTTCCGCCCATAATTCTTTGCCTAAACTAGCATTAGAAAGCATGCACTGAGCTTTCTCAAGAATGGTTCACGTGAGCCATTCCGCTATACCCCATTCACTTGAGGGGTGAATGGAACAATTTTCACCCTTTGAATACTATGATTTGAAAAAAGTTATCAAACTCCAACAAACAAAATTCACCTCCATTATCTGTTTTTAAACATTTGATTTTTTGACTATTATGATTTCTACTCTTATTTTCAACAAGAACTTTGAAAACTTCAAATTTTGAGAAACTTCATATTTTCTAAAAATCATTAAACCCAAACTTTCCTAGTAGAGTCATCAAGGAAAGAAACAAAATAGTTCACTCCTCCATAAGAGGTTACCTTTGTAGGACCATAGACATCCGAGTGCACTAACTCCAACCAGGTTGTCTTCTTGTCATGACCATTCTTCAAAAAGTTGACCCATTTTTGTTTCCCATGAAGTCAAACTTTAAATTTTGAGAAACTTCAAATTTTCTAGAAATCATATAAACCCAAACTTTCCTAGCACAATCATCAAGGAAAGAAACAAAATAGTTTGCTCCTCCATAAGAAGTTACCTTTGTAGGACCAAACACATCCGAGTGCACTAACTCCAATGGTGTTGTCTTCTTGTCATGACCATTTTTCAAAAAATTAACCCATTTTTGTTTCCCATGAAGACAATGTTTGCAAATTTTCAAATTTGTTGATTGGAGACTCAAAAGTTGATCTTGATTAAGCATAACTCTAGCCCCTTTTTTCTCATGTGGCCCAATCTTTGATGCCAAAGTGCCACAATGCTGCCCACAACCGTCATTGCAACTCTCACCTCATCATGAGTCTCTACAATAGATAGGCTGGCAACTTTATCTCCTTTTGCAACAATCATGGAACCTTTGGCAACTTTCCATGTATCACTGAGAGTTGTAAGAAAATGTTGGGTGTGTAACTTACTGACAAAAATCAAATTCTTTTTTAGCTTGGGAACATGTGTAACATCTTTAGGCAACCATTGGACACCTCCTTCTAATGATAATAGAATGTAAGCCTCCCCAATAATTTCACAAGCATTGTTATCACCCAAATATACATTCCCAAACTTACCTTCTTGATAATTTTGGTAATTTATGAAGGTCTCGGTGCAAGAAGATGCATGAAAAGAAGCCCCAAAATCAACTACCCATGAACTTGAGGCTATGTCACTTGTTGCAAGAACCAAAAAACCATCATCCTTATCATGGATGATGTTTACTTCGCTATCTAAAACTTTTTATTGTGCCTTCTTATACTTTTGATGGTCCTTCTTGACATGACCAACCTTTCCACAAACCAACAACTGCCTTGTCTACCTCTAGACTGTGATCTTCTAGTTGATTGTGATCTAAGGTTGTTATTATATTTGCCTCTATAATGAGTTCTTCCTCTATTTTCTGTGCTCACCATCGTTAGAGTATCACTATATGAAGACTCTTTGTTGCTTCTTCTCATATCCTCACTAAGTAAAGTGGCCACAACTTCATCATAGACAAGCTTGTTCTTGGTAGAATTTGAAGTGCTAACTACCGAAACTACGACATTCCAACTGTTAGGTAAGGAACACAACAAGATGATAACTTTAGATTTGTCATCTTGAGTCATACCAATCGGGGTTGCTTGGCATAATAGGGTGTTCAAATCATTTATGGGATTTGACATATCACAGTCCCTTCCTTCATTTTCAGCTTGTAGAGCTTCTTCATAATAAATATTTTATTTGTAGTCGATGTCATCTGATACATGCTTTGAAGTTTATCCCAAACTTACTTTGTTGTCTTTTTGTACAATACATTAAACAAGACATTTTGAGATAGTGAAAGAAAAATTGATGCCTTCGCCTTGTCATCAATCTTTTTCCAATCTTCATTCGTCATTGAGCCAGTTTCTTAGTTTTTCCTTCAATTGGAATTGACAAGTCTTGCTTAACCAACAACAAACACATTTGTACTTTCCACATGCTGAAGTTCTTCCCTGCAAATATCTCTATTTTTGCATCCTCCATCTTTTTGGAAATTCAACACCGATTTTCAATCTACACAACCTGTGCTGTGATATCAATTGTGAAATATTGAAAGTATGTAATGAAAGTACATAACAACAAGACAAAGTAGAAAAGAATAAACATAGAGATTTATCCTGGTTCACCACAAATGTGGCTACATGCAGAGGAATTGTATTAATGAAAAGATAAATTTACAATAGATACAATCAGCATGGATGATCAGCTGAAGAGACATGATAAATAGAGGGAAAATCCAAAGCAACGGTTGGGCTCAACAGCAATATTATTGAAACTTTATAAGCACAAACATGATTCTTGATTCTCGAGTTATTTTCTTTGCTCTCATGTATATATATTTATTTCAACAACCAATTTGAAGCTCTATGTTTGTTCAACAATTCAGATAATCAAAATAAAAAATTCTCGGTAACGTAGAAGAAATCTTAAAAGGAGGATGTAAAAATCTTAAAAACCTAAATCAGAGCAGAAGAATATTTACGACCCATGTCATTCTTCAATGACAAAAGATCTTAACATTTTAGCAACACAAAAATGAATAACATTATTAATTAGAGAAATAGTATAAATTAAAAGTGGAAATTAGCTAGAAGATTAGCAAGGAACCGAAATGGATACATGATTTCTCCTGAAACTCGATATAAAATAGAATTTTAAAAATCTATTTGGAAGGATATGATTTCTAGACCGGAAGAAGGCTAGGAGCCTGTGTTCGGGAGGCTAGAATATCAAGATTTGAAAGCACCCTGCCTTGGAGCTAATTATTCTTTCAGTGCAAAAGCGTTAATGATATTCTTAGCAGAGGATACTTTATACTTTTTAATTAAATTTGTTCCATGTATCAAGGTAACAACTAACGATGGAAGAAATTACTAGAAGAATTTGTTTGAAAATATACAAAACTGATGTATCCAAGGACTAGAGCAAACTTGCAAACTGAATGAACTAACTAGAACACTGCCACTTACAATGTGCCCATTGTGGAATGGCATGTTTGCAGAATGCGCGCACAATAGATCTATGTGAAGCATTTCAGTGAGAATTCCAATACAATAATCAAGCGAGGGGTAAGATTTCCAATTCCATTACTCACGTTAGAGGGAGGGGTCGAACCTCCGAGCTTGTGGTTGACAGCCACACGCTCTAACCAACTGAACTTTAAAATATATAATTAATGTCTAATCTCTTTCCAATGAGGCTGCATTGTCATCACGTATGGTTTAGAAGGATAGTAAACAGAAATTTGAAAAAACATTAGTTTGATAGGCCAAATTTCAATAAACCTTGCAATTATTCATATGATGAAATTAACAATGTAAGACTAGCATAGCTGTCTAGTTAGAGGAGGAGATCGAAGTCCACATCATGGAATGCACGTTAATTGTATTTGCAGAGATTGATAATCCGTTCCACAAAAAAAAGTCGGGAATTTTAAGAACAAATACATATTTGATCAATATTTCCCCTAAATTGAAATAAGATTAAATCCTAGCAGTATTAAAGATCAACTTAACCTAGGAAAATCATGGGGTTTGATTAAATTCTTTACCTCTTCAATCTCCTATTTATTAAAAGATGGGTAAATTTTTTATTGAATATCAAAGAGAATAGTACAACAAAGGAAACAAAGAGCACTAAAGAGCTTTATCCTGGTCAACAAGTTGAGCCAGCTTATGAGATAAGTCAGGGCAAAGCATTCTATGATCAACAATGTTCCAATATGGCGCATGCTTGGAGGCCCATTTAGCCAAGCAATCAGCCACACCATTCCACTCTTGAGGGATATGCATAAAAGACAAAGAATCTAGAGAATTGCATAATTGAGTGATATGTTGACTAACCAAAGCTAGATGCCAATCCACATCCACAAGGTTCCAACTATTCAATAAATTCACAACCACCTATGAGTCAGTCTCGTAGATAATTCTTCTCCAGCCCTGTTGACAGCACTGTTCCACTGCAACCAAGATAACAAGGGCTTCCATGAGGTTATTTGTATGATAACCCTTGTAAATAGAAAACATAAATTGAACATCACGAGAGCTGTAACATTCAACTCCCCTAATGCCAGCCTATCCAAGATTTTCTCGAGAAGATCCATCAGTGTTGATTTTAAGAAAGCCAGCCTGGGGAGGAGTCTAATGCCCCTCTACGTTGAGAGTGCTGCCTAGCTCTATTCCTAGAGCATTTGTAGGGGAGAGAAGGAGCGTAACCCTGAAGAGGAAAGGAAAGGCATGAGTAAATACCAGCATCTCTAGGGTCCAAACCTCCACCAAAGTCACATTTAGCCAAGAGTGTCTCATGAAGAGAGTTAGCAATTTTCCCCTACAAGTGTTTGATCCCTAGCTGCACATCATGAAAGATCCTCCTATTTCTCTCAAGCCAGACATTCCATAAAATAAGGGAAGGACCAGTAGTCCAAGCAACCTGAAGAAAAGAGGTCTTGTAAGGGGGATGTCCCAGACGGTCCCAAAACTCAAACAAGGAAGAAACATGCTAGCACGTGCAACCCCACACACTCCACCAGAAGTGCCAAATCTAGTTGACAAAGGGGCACTAGAAAAAAAGGTGGGAAACATTCTCTAGACTATTGCAGCAAAAGACATAGATGGAGGGCCCCTGGAAGCCTCTCTTGCAAAGATTCTCCCAAGTAAGACAACGATTGTAAACCAAAATCCTAAAGAAAAAGTTACACTTAGGCCAAGAAAAGCTATTCCAAGCATTCTTCCACCAAGAGACCTCCACCTCACCAAAAAATTGCTTAGTCAGTGCAAGGTACCCTGAAAAAACAAAATACTTGCCAGAAGAAGCACATCCCCAAGCCAAAACATCAATTCCTATAGAAAATTGCACTCCCTAGAAGCCAAGATCTAAGAAAGCTCCAATTGATCCCCCAAAGAGCCACCCAATGGACAATCAAAAGAATTCTTCCATTTGTAACCAACAATAGGGCCCAGGTTATGAGCCTCCTTATAATGAACCACCTTATTCCATCTAGCAGAAAGGAAAAAATCACAAAGAGGTTGTAAGTGCAGATGAGAGGACAAGAGAGGAGGATGCCCATTCTAGGAATCACTCCAAAACAGAGCTCAGTGCCTCTGTTATAGATCCAAAAGAGACTTCTCTTCACCATGTGAGCACCAATCTTGAGGGTATTCCACACCATAGAGCCTCTTTCCTCAAGAGGAAACTTGGAAACATCTGAAGGCTCAAAACCAGGTAAATACTTGGGTGATAGGATACAGGCCCAAAGTTGAGACTGACTGGAACACCAATGCAAATAGAGCTTGGAAGCAAGGGCTTGACTACACAAGATAGTAGAACGAAGGTTGAGGCCTCCTTCCTTTTTTGGCCTACAGATGGTATCCCAATTGATGAGGCTTCATTTAGTATTTTGCAAATTGCTGCCACAAAGAAATTGGTAGGAAAGAGCATCAAATTCCTTAAGAAAATACGTTGGGGTAGCCTGAACCATGCTTCTGTAAATGGGAAGGGCTTGGATCAAAAATTGCAGGAGAAAGCCACCCTGCCAGTAGTAGAGAGCCACCTATGTGTCCAATGATTGACTTTTTGTCGAAGCTTATCAAGCAAGCTTTGCCAAGAAAGCCTGGGTTGTCTTCCCACCACAATAGGGACCCCCAAGTAAGTCAAAGGGAGAGACTCAATTTGAAATCTCAGGATATTAGCAATCCTTTGTTGGATAGGCTCAGGAGTGTTGAAGATAAAAATAGAGGACTTGTGGTCGTTGATTTTTTGACCAGAGGTAGCCAAGTAAGTATCCAAGGTGAGCTGAAAGGCTTTAGCTTCCCAAATTTGAGCTTTCCCTTCCAATTTAATTTGATTGAGAGAAACCTAGATTTTACGTGAAGTTTGTGCTGAAAAAGTGTTTCAAGAGAACATTTCTAATGGTTGGCCTAGTGGCCTTACGTGCCAAATTTAGGGCCTATTTCGAAAAGGCATGGGATCAAATTTCATAGTTTTTACTATGATAGTTATTTGGTTAAGTTTATCCATGCCCACTTTTAATGGTTATTTATTTAACAATTTTCTTGACCGCGTGAATGTGTAATGTAAAGTAGCTTGCAAAATTGAAGAGTATACAAAGATTTTGATCAATTGATTTGCAGGTTGTTCAATTGAAAAAAAAAATGATGATCAAATTTTAAGATTTATAGTTTTCATATTATGGCTTATAGTTCAATAGTGTTAAATGTATATAAAATTAAATGAATTATGTATCTCTTTAATTTCATCTTTATGGAATGGATTCTTGTGGAAGGATGAAGTACAGGTTATTCTTTCAAACTTTTGAAGGAATCTATATTAGAGTTTTCATCAAATTCATTATAAACCTTTAGTTCAACCCTTACATATAACTATCTTACATATTAGTTGCAATATCATTGAAAGTTTGTATTTCTATTAGAGTGTCCAACTATAAAAGGTCCAATTTCTTTAAAGATGTCATTTTAATTATATGGCACATTTACAATCATATGATATCTTGTAGCCTATATAAAACGTCCACGAACTTTCAAATTACCATTAGCCAAAATATAATTTTCATATATTAATTTTATATAAAGTTGTGATACCAAGAAAACCTAAATAATATAGAAATCAATGATAAAAATCAATAAAAAACAATTACCATAATCAACTCAAAACCATAAATTACCACTAGCCATAATGTCATTATCATTAGCCAATTTTATACAAAAATAGAATGTTAAGCAAAAGCCTTTATGACAAAGTGATTCTAGAAAACACATTTGTCGGTGCCAAAAATTAGTCATAAACATGAGACTTTCAATTATATCTAAAGTATAAATAGAAATTCGAAATAAAATATTTTAAAAGCTCTTATACATAATTTTTGTAATGAAACAATAATTAGAATTGCATCTAAAGTTTCACCTGGTGATTTTGCCTTGCATTCATAAACATGATACTCTAGAATCTTTTGGCCTTCATAAACATAAATCATGTCATGAAAAAGTATTACCTAGTGATTGTGTCTTGACAATGCTCCAAATTATTATGGACATCTCATGCATAGATTTGTATTTTAAATTGACATTTCAAAATTATACTTACAATATCATATAAGTTTTAGTTTGGAACCATATCTCTCATCCATGTATTTTGTATCGTTGAATAAAATTTTTAATTGCAAAAAGACCATCACCAAATAGTTTTATCTTACAATATCGAACATGTTGTTCCAAAATATTTTGGAAGTTCAAATGGAAATATTAAGTCTTAAGATTGTACTCTTAACCAATATGGCATGGAATATTATTCAACTAATCTAGGTGAGAACAATTAGTATTTCCCTTTTCAAGAAATCATTGATGTTAATGTCATGCATTTGCATGAAAAATCACTATCCATATCAGCCCGAGTTGCTTGTACCAGTTTGAGCACAAAGGAAACAACATACAACAATTGTGAGGAAGAGGTAGAGCATGCTTGACAATTTGGATGATTCACACCACAAGGAATTGGCTATGCTTTTCTCTTGAACTATCAAAAGTGTTGAACATACTATCTTTTCATTGGCCATGGGAAAGTCATCACAAATTGAGCAAACTATAGTAGCTTAATCCATAAATGAAATCTTTTCAACTGTCTAGAAAAATCAAATCTAATAGAGTAGGGCTTCTTAATGTTTAAAATTAAAAGTTCTTAAAGGTATTTCAATCATCTTATTTGGATATGAAGATTGAAAATAAAAAACAGAAAGCTGAACACATCAAGGTGTCTTAATAATTGAAACCCAGATATGTGAATCATTAACTACAAATGTGAAGTAGTATGGTTTCTCAGCAATCTAGATAATAAAAAAAAAATTCTAAGGAAGGTAGAAGAAACTAAAAAGATAAGACACAAAAATGCTCACCAACCTAAATTTAGAGGCAAGAATATTTTCAACCCAAAATTGAAGAGCACAATTTTCCAAACTTCCACATCAAAATAACATTCTTTCCTATAAAAGTAGGTCAAAACCAAATAGGAAACCTGGAAAACAAAATGATTTCTCATCAACCCAACATTATATATGTTTCTTCAATAACAATAAAATGAGTGTCATAGAAGCACAATTGGGATAAAATAATTAATCATGGAAATCTTGTAAAAGTAAAAACTAAAAACTAATCAGGAGATTAGCAAAGACCCAAAATAAATAACATAAATTTCTCATGAATTCATTTACAAAAATGGAATTTCTAACTTGCCAAACAATTGATTAATCTTTCATTCAAGGAAAATTAATGATGAAATTGTTGATAGAGGAAGGAACATCTAATTTGTTCCATCAATCTAGATAAAAAGAAATGATGGAAGAAACTATATGAAAGAGTTTGTATGAAGATATATAGAATTGATGAATCTATTGGAAATCTGATTAAAAAGCTCATTGTTGTTGAAGATCAAAGAGGGAGATTGTTGTAAAAGATTTTTTTCAGTCATTGTTTTGTCATTGATGTCAAACTTTCTATTTGTAGGGATGATATTTGCTTATAAGATCCAAGTACTATCACTTAGTTGATTGATGAAGAGGATTTGATCAACAAGATGTAACAAGAGCACCTAAGGAAAAGGTTGAGTTATGATGTTGTAATGAAGTGCAAGGATTAGTTAAGACAATGGTCAAGTAATGTACTGATGACATACTCATAGATACAGAGGTTGGTTACACTTAGAAACATTGGAGGAAGAAGTTGTAACAAGGTTGATTGCAAAGGTTAGACTAAAATCTTTAGTGGGTGTCAAGCAAGTTAGTTGAGGCCGACCAAATTTCCAGTAGAAGCTGAGTAAAAGACATTTCTAGTGTGTGCTGAGTGATCTTCAAGTGTTGAGTAAAGAATAGGTGCTGAGCATCAAAAAAAATTTAGTTGGTGCTAAGTGATCTTCAGGTGCCAAACATAGTTGATGTCGAATAACATAGTATGTGCCAAGCACCAGTATTTCAATAGTGTTGAGTTGCTACATTATTTCAAAAGATGAAGATTCACCAAATCTAAGCTAACATAGTGGTTACATTGAATTTTATGAACAAGTTGAAGGATAAGGATGATGAGTTGTTGGCACAGAATCCTACGTAAGCCTTTTTTGAGTGAATTCTAAAAGGATTAATCAAGAAGTTTTGGGAGGAAATAGAATATGGGTTAGATGCAATGAATCCTACCTAATCCATGCCAGTTGAAATTGGAAAATGGAAGAATCAAGAGGGAAATAGTACTCCAAGACTTCTATTTAAGAAGTTATAGACCAAGAAGCAAAGAGCTACTAATACTATTGTTGCCGAAGTGCCAAATCTGCGAAGTAGTTAGAAGGGTGTCAAGGAGGAGACATCTAGGAGAAGCACAGATGCTCTGCTTCTACAAGTGGTCATGAAGAGATGATTGCACTAGTACATTGAGTGTGGAGACTCAAGAGGACTAAGCTTCAAAGGAGGGCAAGTTGTCAAAGAGTTGCAGAGATTGAAGGCCAGACAAGGGTATGAGCTGAGATCTACAAGATAAGTTGTATGTTGTAGTCAGGTCAAAAATTTCTAATACTCTCTAGAAATTGTATTAGATCTGAAAATTCTGTGGACTTAACTTGGCCTAATAGCTATTTGTAAATCCTTCAACAAGGTGACATTCCAAGAGAATGTTCTAAAGTCCTTTAACTAGGCCCACTTTTAACAGAGTGGTTAAATCCTCTAACAAGGTCACATTTAACAATATGTTGTAAGCCTTTAATAGGGCAGGCCTTTCACAGGGCATCACTTCATAAGGGTGAAATTTGAGTAGCATGTTACTGGTGGTTTTTTCCAAATTGGGTTTTCACATAAATCACTCTATCATGTGTTGATTTCTTATGTGTTAAACTTGCATGTTGATTTACAGTAACTTGCTGATTAGATAAGTTAAAGCTTGGATGCATGAATGGCTGAATTTGTTCACTACACTTAGTGAAAAGTTTGAATAGGACATTTGGACCTTGAATAATTGATTCAACCCCACTCTTAGTTATTCTAAAGCAATTCTAATAGAATCAAAGAACTAGAACAAGCCAAATGAACAAACATGACACTACCACTTAAAATGTGCGGATTATAAAATCGATAACTCAGTAATCATATGTGAACAAAGTGTTGTTAGTTCTTGCCATGGAAAATAACTATTATGGACTGATATGTTCATAAATAGTGATTTAACATTTCCATAATAACCAATTAACCTTTTTTCTTTTTCTTTTCATAGACTATTATTTAATGTTTATGTGCAAGTGTCAATTGGACTTTAACAATTGTGTGTAAAATGTGGGCGTTGGTAGGTTTTTGTTGGCCAATTAGAGGCATTGTAGACTTTCAATTTTCCTAATGATTTTAGGAGGAAAGAGAAGGCATAGTAATAGAGGTTCAATTTTAGATTGTTAGAAGATGTAGTATCATGTAGAGGCTTTTTCAATTTTCCAATGCCATAGAGCATTGATAGCAGATAACAAGGCTTGCAATATAGATATTGGAGTGTTCATTTATGGAGACTAGCATTTGTACTAGATATTGAAGCTAGAGGCAAACATTCATTGATTTCTATATGTTATACTTGATAAAAATTGTCCACCTCTAACCTACGTACAAAACAAACAAATTTAAAGATAAATTCATTTGGGTGTACAAAAGAATACTATGTCATTGATAAAACTAAGTGGTTTCGTAATTCCAACTAGTCTTGAAAAGAGAAAACTTGTGGGACAACTTTATGGAGGAAACTTATGTTAGCATGAATGTTGATGATACTACTTTGGGGGAGTATCCTAAGCATTGGGGAGTATTGATATGTTGCATTCATGATTATTTTTTTCATTGATGTCAATATAGCATGGTTTATGTAAAGCCTGGCTGAGTAGCATACATAGATCTTAGTCGTACAGACAATGGTTTGATTTTCTGGTGATACACAATTATGGACATGTTCAGTACAATGTCTTGATGATGTGGTTCAGTGTACAAAGTCTAAGTCAGAGATGTATGGAAGTTATACATAATTTACAAAGAGTAGTTCATAGACAAAGTATTGGGAAAGTAGTTCCTAATATTTGTTCATTATCTTTCATATATATGAGATGTATGAACAAGATGCATAGTTGGGCATTGATAGAAGATAGTCTATTGGTGACATCAACAAGTAAACAAGCCCTAGTATCACACATGTGAAGTTTTGTATAAACTGTGAGCTAATAGTGCTATTGTAATTATAATTATATAATGAGAAGATGCACAATTGGACAATGACAGAGGATAGTCTTTTGGTGATGTCAGCAGGTGTGCAAACCCTAGTATTGCATGTGTGAAATTTTGTATAGACTATAAGCTGACAATGCTATTGTAATTGTACTTAATTAATTATCTTATTATAATTAATTGGGAAAGCCTCAAGGCCAACTCAAGGAATTATTTTGAAGATATGATATAAAGGAAAGATGTTTTTCTTGTTTCTAAAGGAGAATGAGTGTGTGATCATTGTATCAAGTGCAAAGTGCAAAAAGGAGCAAAGTATTTTAGGAATGCATGTAAGTGATCCAAGGGATTATTGGATGCAAGATTTGTGATCTAGTTAAAAGATCAAAAGGAGTAGAGATCCGATTGATAGGACAAAAGAAGAGGAAGGAAGTACATTTCATTTCTATTATTCTGCAAGGAATAATATGGAGATTATTTGGATAGTGGGTTCACTGGTCTTGTCCTTGAAGCTATTTGGGTAGTGGATCCAATTGTCTTTCAGAACTCCTAACAAGGTTGGCACAACTCCTAATAGGGTTGGAATCTCCTAACAGGGGTTCAATGTCTCCTAACATGGACTCATATGTACTGAATGTATTCATAGACTCCTAACAGGGTCTATCCTCTAAAAGGAATATTTATATAAGTACATCATCTTATGGGTACCATCCCCACTGGCGTTTGCCCTCTGATCAAGAGTTTCCCTAGTTAACATATCTGGTGCTTTTGTGTATGAGTATCTCATTGTGGTTTCTGATTATATTTCTCATATGGTTAAAATTTAATAAGGTTGATAATTGTGATATTAGTTGGATAACTGATTCACCCCCCGTCTTTCAGTTATATTGGCAGTCTATATATTCTAACAATTGGTATCAGAGATTCAGGTCCTTGAAAGAAAAGCTTAACAACTTTGGGAGATTGATGGAAAATCTTTTCAGAAAGGATAGTCCTAGATTTGATGGGGCCAACTATGACAATTGGAAGGAGAAGATGGAGAGTTGTCTAATTGTGCCTGGGTCTGGGTTATTAGATCTTGACAAAGAGTGGAAAGATGATATTGGAAGAAGAACAACTTGAGAAATGTACTGAAGCAAAAAGAGATATATTCATGTGTAACATGAGAGCTAGAGAAGCTATACTATCTGCTCTTCCAGAGAATGAATACAGGCAGGTAAAGTCACTTCAAACATCTTATGAAATTTGGAAAGCATTAGAACATACTTTTGAAGGTGATGCACATGCAAAAAGAATGAGACTACATAATTGGATATGTGAATTTCAAGATGCTAAGATGATGGAAGATGAATCTGTAAGAAGCTATATTGGTAGAATATAAAAAATTGTCGTAGGAATTCAGTCTCTTGGTGGACCAAGGAAGAAGATGAAGTAATATGGAAGATCTCAAAAATTTTGATGCCACCATTTAAGCAAGTAGCTCAGATAATTCAGCTAGTTATGCCATGTACTACAAATTTCACAAACGAAACGTTGCTAAGAAGATTGGAATCTACAAAAGTAGATGTGAGATAGTCTAGAGATCTAGCTAGAGTCAAAATAGCTTTTAGCTCCCTAAAAATTTGATCTAATTTGACAAGGAGCGCAAGAACATGTAGAGATTTTGCTGGTAGCAACATATCTAATGAAGACAAGAAGATTGAGGAAGGTATAGCCCTTTTTGTGAGAAGAGAAAAAAATGGTAAGAAAATCTTTAAATGTTGGACTTGTGATGAATTCGGTCATTATGCATCTAAATGTCCTAAAAGAGAGAAAAAGTATAAGGGGAAGTTTTTAAGCCTAGAAGAGATAGAAATTGTTTGTATGCAAATGAAGTTGAAGAATTTGATGAGAAAGGTCAAAGTGAAAGTGATGATGAATTGGGATTTCTAGCTATCAAGGAAGATGATCTTGATAAAGAAATTAGAAAAGAAAGAGCTTTAGTTTCCCAAGTGGAAAAGAAATTTGGTTGGATAATTGACAGTGGTTGTTCACATCACATGACTGGTGATATGAATACATTTATTAAGTTCAGGAATCATGATGGAGACCTATTGTTAGAGTTGGTAACAATGCAACCTGTCATATAATAGGAATTAGATCCATTACTCTTGCTGGTAAAACTAATACTTATGATTTTTTTTTTTTTGATGGATTGAAGCATAATTTGTTGATTGTTGGATAGTTGGTGGACAAGGGTTATCAATTGCAATTCATTAAGAAGACCTGCATTATCAAAGATAGAGATGGTAAGTTGATTGGAATAGGCATACAATCCAGAGGTAATGTGTTTAAGTTGAATCCTATATATAATAATTTTGATGTAATTAGTGGTAGAATTTGGTGGGAAGTGTTGATATATAATAATTTCTACCTACCCAACTTTTGTAGAGTCAAAAGAACATGTTTAAAATGCAAGCTTTCCATCATCCATCACGGTCCATTGCCACCCACTGCTGTTTTTCAGCATTTTTAAAAATTCATGACTTTTTCATACGTATCACATGTTTTGACTGCACATTCTAATATGACTAGAGGATTCTAGATTGCTCCAAGTCCTCTATAAAAAGACATTTGTAATCATATTTTTCATAAAGCAATACAAGTTGAATTAATTGTACAACAATATAACTTTGGGTTTTATTTGTATTTTATCTTCTTCCTTGTCTTTGTCTCCCAACACCACCAAATCAGCAATAAATATTAAATATTAAATGCTAACTGAAATTTCTATAAATTAACTATTAAATGCAACTGAAATTTCTTGAACCGAAACGTATGAAACGATAGTCGTCCATAGGAGGAGGTGAAATGAATTGAAGTGGGATTTTTCCTCTGAGAGAGCTTTAAGTGTTTTTCACAGCCAGAGTTACTTGAAGAGATCTGATCACAAGAGAAGCAGCAAAACACAATTGTGATCATAATATTTCCAGAGCTTCTGAAAAGTTGGCGAACTCATCTCAAATTCCAACTGCAAAGCGCCAAAAATCTTCTGATCAATATCCCCCCTGAATTGAAATAAAATTGAATCCTGATCGGCTATTAAAGAGCAATTTGATGCTGCCACTCTACGATATAGTTCTGGGAGGAAATAATCACTGATTTAACCCAAGAAAACCATGGGTTTGATTTAAATTCTTTAGTTCCTAAATCTCCAATTTAATTTGATCTAGAGAAACCTAGATACTACCCAAGTCAAAGTTTGGGTTCGATAAACTCATTTAATTGGTTTAAAACCATTAAAATTGAATTTGAATTTTTTTCCCATCGTGGCAGTTTGGCCGAGTGTTCTAAGGCAGCGAATTTAGGCGTTGGTCGATTTATCTCTAATTTCATTCATTCAAACGAATGTGTCTTATGTGACCCATTTTACTGACTTTTTACGGGATAAATAGTTTTGTTTTCTTAACAAAAATTTCTAAATTTTTAGTTTTTATAGAAATTGCTATCAAAATTTTGTGTTTAAATAGAAACTTCTAAATTACTCCCACTATCTTTGAAATGCAAATCACTTTGATTATTGTTAGGAAAATTATAATCCAAGAAAAATGTTCTCAAAATTATTTTATTCTATAACAACGTATATTAAGCATTTGATATGCAATCTCATTTCAATTTTTGAATATGAATATGGAGACATATTTTGACCTTTGTAGAAAGGCATACATGCATATCATTGTGGTTTAATATATTATTATTGTGAATTGATTCTTAAGAACAAGGTATATCTGTTTTAACATTTGAGAAATATAATCTACAATCAATTGGCTGATGTGTACTTGCATGCTCAGAAAACGGTTAACTTTTTTCATATTTTGAAATTCACATCAAAGATAAAATGAATGATATTCTTGAAATGTTTAGAATTCGTTTTTCTTAAATGTCATTTGTTACATATTTTGTAGTTGGGTATTTGATCTTAGATTACAAATTTTTGTAGTTGGGTATTATGTTCTAATGTACACAAATAGAATTAATTTGCACTGATCTGCTATAACTAATAATATTTCACAACTAAATATATTTATGAAGTTTGACTATTTACTTATAAATTTCATATATTGTAGAAATTATTATTTTTGACTCTTATTGATTAGTTTTATTTGGTCTTATAGAAGCCCTTATTTTGGAGGCTCACTCCATAATCTTTTTTTCTCAAAATGTCGAGAGATGGGTGAGTAATATTATTTTTTAAAAAGATGTACTTTGGTGCTTAATAGTTAAAATACAATTTGTATCAATACAATAGATTTTGAGTACAAGTTTATACTCTCTTATTTAAATATGATTTAAAAATAGTATAAATACTTATATATTAAATTTTTATAATTTTTTATTTTAAATTTTTAAATTTTTAAATTTATTTATATATTATCTTAATAATTTTTTATTTTCTTTATTTGAAAAGCTTTGTTTATTTTTGTATTTGTCGTCAATAATATGATAAGTCACAATACAAAAAAAAAAAACATAGATTTGAATCAAATATTTCTAAATCAATAATCCATATTCAATTAGTAATACATGTTTGTGTATAAATAATATCAAGTATTTATTAAAAAGAAATTAATAATGCTCAATGAGAACCTATTAAATTTTGAATATTTTATTTCTAAAATATATTTTGAAAATTTAAAATTATTAAATTAATTTTGTATACTCTATCAAATAATGAAAAATGATTAAAAGTATTTTTAATTTAAGAATTTATATTTATATTTAAGAATACTGTTATAAGCTATTATGTTTATAAGATTTATTTAAAAAAATTGATTAAAACACAAATTATTGACTTTATACAAATACAACAATTATATTTAATAAAAATTCGTTAAAAGAAAATAAGATATATTTATTTGATATCTAGAATGTTTACAAAAATGCTTATATTAGAGTTATTTTTTAATATATTATTATTAAATTTAATATTTACGAAAATATTAAATATGATTAGATAAATTAAAAAAATGTTATTACTATAGCCTCCTCTATACTTCCTCACGTTCGAAGCTAAAAAGCATATAAGGACATAGTAAATATTCTCAACACATTAAAATGAATCAAAATATAAGTTGAAAAAAGCTTTCAACAATACAATTTTTACAAGTAATCAATTTTTGAATAAATAATTTTTATTATAAAATTATAAAAATATAAATTAGAAGTATGATTATTTTCAAAACTAAAAAATAAATTGTAATCATTCTAAAAACTAATTTACTAATTGCAAAAGCATATTATTTGTTACTTTTCAAATGCATAATTATTAGAAATATATATTTTTAGCTAATCTAAAATTGAATTTAGATAAATACTCATAATCACTCCTAATCAAACATATATTTTAAATAAAATATATTTATCAAATATTTATATGCTTTCATATAATTTTTATAATATTTTAGATTCAATTCATGATACTTGAAAAAGTGTATGACTATTACTACTTTAAAACAAATAATTTTTTTTACTACCATATTTTAAGTGTATTCTATGAAAACATTTATAATTACTAATATTTATTTTTAATTTATTTATTTTCTAAGAATATTTTTTAAACAAATTAACTAAACAATCAATTAATATTATAGCAAGTAATACTTGTGAAGTTTGCTGAAAGTGCAAACTGGAAGGAATGAAACAATAAAAAGAAGAAAAGTACAAACGCACAATTTTATCATGGTTCACCACAAATTGTGGCTACATTCACATTGTAGGAAAGATTTCTTATTAATGTTAAAGTTTGAACTTTACATCATAGCTATAGCTTCAACTCTTTGAATGTGATATACAATAATGAACATCCAATACACACACACACACACACACACATGGTCTCAAAAGAAATGAAGAGGCATAATCAATTGGAGGAAAAACATAATAAATGAAAGACTGTTGGGCTTCAGATATACACCCAAAAAACCCCCACTTGAAGTCCAATTGCTATAATGTACGAGTCTCCCTAGAATTTTCCTATTGTTATTTCTTTACAACGTCGAGAGAAGCTTGACAAAAGTTGATCTTCTCTCATGGAACAACCTTTGTAAGTGCATCAACTAGATTTTCCTTGGTGTTAATCTTCATGACCTAAAGTTTTCCCTCTTCAAGTTTACTTCGAATGAAATGATAATGTACTTTAATATGCTTAGTCTTGCTATGAAACACTACACTTTTGGCTAAGTCAATGGTACTTTTACTATCACAATACAAGGTTGATCCTTGTTGAAGACAATCAAAGTCACCAAATAAATATTGTAACCAAATCAATTCTTTTGCTCCTTAGTGAGAGCAATGTATTTAGCCTCAGCAGTAGAAAGTCAGACCACTTGTTGCAACTTTGATTCCCAAAGGATCACTACTCTAGCAAAAGTAAAAACATAACCAATAGTAGATCTTCTATTATCTAGATTTCTAGCCATGTCTGAATTAGTATAACCTTTAAGTGAAGTATCTTTGCCACCAAAGCACAATACACAATTAGGAGTGCCCTTTAGATACCTTAAGATCCACTTAATCACATTCCAATGTTTTTTACTTGGATTACTCATAAATCTACTGACAAACCCCATTGCTTGGATGATATCTAGACAAGTGAAAACCATTGCATACATAAGACTACCCACTACTAAAGAATATGTGATTTTGCTCATGTATTTTTGTTTTTTTTGTGTCTTGGTACACATAGTTGAAGATAATTAAAAATGATCAGCAAGAGGAGTGTTGACTAGTTTGGCATCTGCCATGCCAAATCTTTCTAATACCTTGAGAACATAATGTTCTTGAGAAAGCTTTATTTCCCTTTTGTGTCTATCATGGATAATTTCCATGTCAAGTATCCATTTCACTACCTCTAAGTCTTTCATAGCAAACCTTTGTGACAACTTTTCTTCTAGTTCTGAAATCAACTTCATAGATGAACCAGTAACAAGCATGTCATCAACATAGAGCAATAAAAGAACAAAGGAACCATTAGGTAACTTCTTGTAGTAGACACCTGGATCCAATTCACACCAAATGAAGTTATTTTTAGTCATGAATCAATTGAACTTGAGGTACCACTACCTCGGAGCTTGCTTGAGACAATACAAGCTCTTCCTCAATCTACAATATAAATTTTTTTTACCACGTTTAATGAATCTCTTGGACTACATCATGTAGATTTCTTCATTCAGCTCACCATAGATTTCATTGAAATCTATGCCCTTTTTCTAATCAAAACCTTTAACAACTAACCCAACTTTGTAATGTTTTTGATTTTTGCCTTCATCTTTCAACTGATAAATTCATCAATTTTTTAGTTTTTTTGATTTGGTGGAAAAGGAACCAAATCCAAAGTTTTATTTTGCAATAGAGAATCCATCTCTTCCTACATCACTACCTCCCATTTGTGCAAATCTAATGCTTTGCAAGCTTCTTTAAAGCTTGTTGGTTAAACTTGGTCTAAAAGCAATAGTTCTGGCTCGACTTCTTGAGAATACAAAAGTTCATAATCAAAGAATTGGGCAAGAAGCCTTCTTTTTCTTTTTGATTTCCTCCATCCTTGAAAATTTTAATTATGATCATAATGTCCCTTTTCTTTATCCTAGGGGTTTGGTGTTAGGAGTTCAAAGTCATTGCCCTTTGAAGAAGTTTGATAACTCTTCTTAGAATTAGTGTGATTAAAATTTGTTTGCACAATCCTCATATTTGAATCGCTAATGTGTGAGTGACTTTTCTCATATGTATATTGAGCTTTTTCTTCAAGATGACCTATCGAAGGTAAATTAGACCTATAAGTAGGTATGTAATGCAGGGTATGCTCTCGCATGGAATCTATTTGTGGGTAGTTTAACAAATTTCCATCATTCACCAAATATGGCATTCTCTTGTGATGCAATTCATGCTTGGTCAGAGCTATGAGACAGTGATTAATCTATGGTTGAGGAAATTCATGTTGCCCATGTAAATCATTCATGTCATTGACTTCAACTGAGGGTTGATCGGTTCAAAAGTATTTGATGCATCCTATCTAGCAGGTGTTTGAACATTTTCATGCAAAATGACACAAAGTGGAATTTCTTTTGGGGAGAGAAAAATTGGCATGTGATGTCCTTCACCGCAGGGCCTAGGAGCTTGTGTGCTTGTCTAACTGCACCTCTATAAAGATCACCCCTGTAAAACCAATGCCACATCAACAATCTCCATAAAATGTGGAAAATTCAATGAGGGTCAAAGTTATTTAAATATTGACCCGTCAATATTAGTTGATTAACTATCATTAAATTTAACAAAAATGACACATATATACATACATGCTCGATTTCTAAACAAAAAAAAACATAATTCAGTTACAAAAGAATACCAAGATGTACCAATTGTGTCATCCATTTTGACAGAAGCTCCATAACTTGTCTAAGAATGCAAGAGCAAGAATCTTATAAGAGTGCTTCACCACCCTACCAAAAAGCTATTAAGCTTCCCTGAAATCTTTCCTAACATGAAAGATTCCCAACCTAACAATGAGATAGACTCTTTATAAATAAAAGTCATTCATTATTAATAAAATTTCCAAGAAGATGGTATTCATAGAAAAAAAATTATTCTAAGGACTCCCTAAGAAAATTGAGTGGCTGAACACATGAATAGGACTATAATGGAGTGTGCAAGAAGCACAAGGTTGTATGCAAGTAGCCCTTAAACATGTGGGTGGAGGCTATCAATATTGTTGTATATTTGATTAATAGAGGTCCATCTACTCCTTTGGGCTGTGGTATTTTAGAGGAAGCATGGACTGATAAGAAGGTGAGTTATTCTTTTCTCAGAACCTTTGGTTGTGAAGTATTTTCTCATATAGATTCTGAAAATAAACCAAGCTAGAAGCTAAGTCAAAGAACACTAAAATTTCCTATTAGTTAGCTCCAACTAAGAATTTTCTTGGCTTCAACTAACTTGCTTGACACCCACTAATGATCTTAGTTTAAGCTTTGCAGTCAACCTTGTTACAACTTCTTCCTCCAATGTTTCTAAGTGTGACTAACCTCTGTATCTTTGAGTAAGTTATGAATACACCATTTAACCATTGTCTTAACTGATCCTTGCACTTCATTACAACATCATAACTCAACCTTTCCCTTAGGTGCTCTTGTTACATCCTGTTGATGAAATCGTCTTCATCAATCAACTAAGTGATAGTACTTGGATCTTATAAGAAAATGTCATTCCTACAAATAGAAGGTTTGACATTAATGACAAAACAATGATTGAAAACATTCTCTTAACAAAAATCTTTTTTCTTTGCAACAATCTCCCTCTTTGATCTTCAACAATGAGCTTTTCAATCAAATTTCCAACAATCTCCCTCTTTGACGTTGATGGCAAACCAAACTGATCAACCATTAGACTAAACTATTTAACCAAATGCCAAAAAGTAAATTGTGACTTCACATCTCCATCTACTATCTGATTGCTTCATTTTTGCTTCTCCTTCTTAGTTGTTGTATCCTTGTTCTTTGTTTATCGCCCTCTGTATTGCTCATCTTTTGTTGTTCTGATCAACTTCTCCCTATATCTTCATTTGATCTGATGTTGTTGATCAGTTTCTCACAATTTCTTCCTCTTTGAAAACAATGCCAAAGACATATTAGCATCTTAATATGCAAGTGTTGCTTATGGAGGTTCATTCCATTTCTCTCTCTCTATCACCTTGCTTGTGACTGATTTGGAACTTCAACAATTTTACTACTTTAGGTATGAATTCTAAAGTAAACATCCTCTGCATCAATATGTAATGTCTTTTAATAATCAACTCATTTGATGTAGGGCATTCTTGATTTTGTTTCAAGTAGCCTTGGCTAGGGGTATCACCCCTAACTTACCTCTAAGATACTCAAAAGCATCTTTATGTAGTGCTTTTGTGAAGATGTTAGCAATCTGTTCCTTTGAGCTAACATATTCCATCTTCACTTGTTTGTCTTCCACCAACTCTCTTACATACTGATACTTGATTGCAATATGCTTGGTTTTGGCATGGATTATAGGGTTCTTTGATATGTTGATAGCACTTGTATTATCACAATAAAGTACCAAAGGCTCAATTAATTCTTCCTTCATACCTTGTAATAAATGTTTGATCCATACAATATTGGTGCAATTTATAGCAGGTGCAACATATTTAGCTTGAATAGTGGACTATGAGGTACAACTTTTCTTTTTGTTGGTCCATGTAATCAACCTTTTTCCCAAGAAAAGTGTTCCTCCACTGGTACTTTTTCTATCATCAATGTTACCTCTCCAATCTACATCAGTGTAGGTTCTCAGTTCAAACTTTTCACTCCTCTTGTAGTACAAACCAAAGTCATCAGTTCCTTTTAGGTACCTTAGTATTCTCTTTGCTACTGTTAAGTGATTTTCTCTTGGATTTTTAGAAAATCTTGCCACTATTCCAATAACTAATGCAATATTTGGTCTACTATGTACAACATATTGCAGCTTTCCAATCATTGATCTATACAATGTCTAATTCACTTTAGTTGATTCATCATTCTTAGATAGCTTACGGCCTATTGCCATTGGTGTGCTGACTGGTTTTGAGTCTTCTAACCCAAATGTTTTGAGTATCTCCTTGATGTATTTGGATTGGGTCAAAAATATTCCATACCTCAATTGATGTACTTGTAATCTAACAAAGAATTTTATTTCTCCAAACATTGACATCTCAAATTCATGTATCATTTGATCAGAAAAATCTTTGCATAGAGCATCTTTTCCTCCAAATATTATATTGTCAACACAGATTTCTAATATCAAAATTTCTTTACCTTTTTTAGCTTTGATTTACAACTTGTTGTTGTCATTTGTTCTCTCAAATCCTATCTTCACAAGATATATGTGCAATCTCTCATACCATGCTCTAGGTGCTTGCTTCAATCCATAAAGTGCTTTGCACAATTTGCAGACCATGTCCTTGTTCTTGTCATTAACAAATCCCTCTGGTTGTTCTATGTAGACTCCTCTTTTAGTATACCATTCAGAAAAGTAGACTTCACATCCATTTGGTACACTTTGAAGCCTTTGTATAGTAATAGAAATACAATCAAATGACAAAGAACTTATAATACCATTATAGTAATATATATATTACAATAATTATAAAATGTCTATAACTATAATTTGGTGACTATAAAATAAATATCACATACAATGTTGGTTCATAAACTATTAATCTTCTTTTGGTAAATTTACCATCTTAAGTTTTAGAATTGAATGGTCTAAGTCATTAATCATGGCTTATGAAAAGGTTTTGAGATTGCAATAAAGTGGAATTATTTTATATGGTGAAGTATTTGACTTTATCCAATAAGTGAAAATTATTTTATACTAGTGCTAAAGTCTTAGAATCATTACAAGATTTTAAAATAATAATAATAATAATTATTTATAGAATTATATTGTTCAAATACTAAAGAGAATATAAAAGTGTATAACAAGAAACATAAGGATACTCACTATGACTCAATGAACTTCTAAAGTTTTGAGAAAATGATAAAATTTAAACAACAAATTAAAGCATCTATTTTGTTAAGGGAGACACTTAGCTTTTTCTTGAATCATTTTTATATACTTTTACATTATAGTTGGTTACTTAGGGACTATTCAAATAGATGTTTCAAGTTGGATCAACTTTGAGGTGGTTAGAAATGATTGTAAAGTTTATATTCTCTCAAGATGGTCATTGGGAATGCGATGATTTATGTCAAGCCTTTGTCACATGATCTTTGTTGAAATATCCCTCGAGAGTAAGAAATATTTTTTCTTATAAGGTTAAACAAGTAGCCTTCTTCATAAGTTATGCATTTTCAATGCATTTTTATTCTTAACCAAAATACATATTTTGTTAGTAACCCTCTGAACCACATTAAAAATTTCAAAATTAGGATTTTCCTTGATTCTTGAACCTCATCAAACTTGGATGATATGGTCTAGTTAGTTCACATAATACCTAGTTTGGTTTAGGAACAAGCCTCAAAACATTTTGAACTAGTTCAACTGGTACAAATAGGTTCAGGAGGTCTGTTGAGTTCAAAGATCCCAAAGGTTCGAGCTTCGAAAGTTCAAAATACATGGTTCAAGTTTAAATTTCATTGGTTTACTAATCTAGATGCACAATTTGATGGTTCAAGGCTCAGTCTCAAAGGTTCAAGGTACAAAAGTTTTAGTGCAGAAGTTCAATGATTCAGTGATAAAGTTCAAAGGTAATTAGTGTAGGCAAGTTCATGTAGGTACAATTGGGCTTATTCTAGTTCATAGTAGTTCATGATGGTTCATCAAGGTATAAGTTCAATCATTTTGCATATAGATGGTGCAATTAGTATAGTCAAGTTCATATAGGCATGAACCAATTCAAACTAGTTCAACAAGTTCAATGGTTTGACAATTTAAAATGACAATTCAAAAAGGAAAAATTTAAGTGCTTTATATTCATATGACCCACAAGTTTACAAACCTATATGCATCAATTTGAAATGTTGGGAATGTTTGATAAGATAAAACTAAATTCAATAGTATATATTTTTCCTCACTAGTTGACAAATTTTGCATGAACCAATATTATTAAAAAGAGGCTTGTAGAGAAATTGCATATGAAGAATGAACCATAGTTTATGGACATATCCTAATGCCTCATTTAAATTTTAAAATATTAATAGATAACACAAATTATGGTTTCATCAATCAACTATTAACCCACAAACATCATTAAGAAATGAGTGAAGATATATGGTAGTGATATAATGAAGAGGGAGACTGAACAATTTAGCTTTTGAAATAGTTTTATAGACCTGAAAATAGTGGTAAATAGCTTTTGATTTCAACCTTTTTTTGGAAATCACTCTCATTAAAATGCCTAGAATTAGAATTGATCCAATATATCCAAATCTAAAGGAGATCCAACAATGGGATGAAAAATTACGCCCTCATACCAAGACCCCATTTAACATTCAAAAATATTTTGATTTTCCCAACATAAAGTATATCTTTATTTATTTTTAACACCACTTAGTTGTATAAAGAGGGATATAGTATAAAGTAATTATGGTCATGATGTTATAAACTATGTTTATAATTTTATAAATGGGTATCCAAAAGATGAAAATCTTATTAAAGTTTCATTTTAAGATTTAGTTATAAAATTGAATGATATCTCCTTCTAACTATTTATTGTGAGGGAATTTCAAAAGAAAAGGGTTCCACTTCTCTTCAAGAGTCTGTGTGCTACAAGAGAGAGGGCATTTTCTGATTTCGTGATCTATAGGAGAGAAGGTTACAGTTTTCTTTTTAGGCATTAGTAATGTATATTTTATTGTGGATGTTGAGATAATGAAGATGTCATTTTTAAATATTTAAATTCATTTTCATTTTCTTCATATACTATTTAGCTTTGTCTTCTAGGAATCGTTTCCATTATCATGCTTATCCATTCAGTTGTGCATGTATTAGATTCTAAAACTTTTATTTGAGGATTAATTGCCTCAGGAAAGAATGCATGCCTTTTAATTAATTAATCTTTTGAATGTTAATATGAGGGAATCAGGCTTTGTATTATTTTCCTATATTCATTAAGTTTATGTATTTTAATTCTCTCACATCTACATCATGGATATGGGTAGATGTTGGTACCTTTGATGCTTTCTAGTGAAAAGCATATCGGTGATACAACATTCATTTCATTTCAGTCGAAGGGAGTTGTACCTTCTTGACAAAATTCAATAAGTTTTTGCACATAACTATTGCAAACATCTCAAGTGCAATACTTTGTCTTCTTGTTTGGACATTCAGGAGTCATTCTGAGGATAATTTTGTGAAAAGACAAATCAATTTAGTAAAATTATTATAGAAATTTGTCCCATAATTGTAAAAAAAATGTATACAATTATATTTTAGTTAACACCTTCATACATACATTTCTTTTCATCATTAATGTAATCTACAAAACTAAAACTAAACATACAAAAATTGTATTCTATACTTTAGAAAACATCATAATAGAATGCGTCATACTTTAAATACATTTATGTATAGAAAATAGAAAAAAAATGCATCTTGTATACACAAGTCAAATCATGCTTTCTACTATTGCATCATCTTTTAGTGCAAGTACTTGTAATATTTATATTCAAATGTTCATAATAAAATATATTAGATGTAGTATTTTTCTCTACAAATTGTAGGATAAGATTAATTTTCCAATAATACAAAGAGAAAAATCATCACTAGAAGTTCCAAAGGTAACATTTTTTCCAAGCATCTTCAACTAAACATTTTTGTATTCTTAGTGGTGAAACTATAAGAAAGAATTTAATAATTTTGTCTCAAATTTCTCCTCTTTTAAAATTTTTTTTAAGAGTAAACAAGACTTTAGGTTACCATTAAATTGACATTGTTATGGAAATAGACATAAATTTTATAAACCTGCTCTTACATCAAAAAACTTTTCTTTTACAATGTTAATATGAGGGAAGTGGGATTTGTATTATTTTCCTATATTCATTCAACTTATGTATTTTAATTCCCTCATGTCTACATCATGACTATGGGTAGATGGTAGTACCTTTGATGCTTTCTAGTGAAAAGCATATCGGTGATACTAGTGTAGTTGGGAAGGGATTCTTAATGTTGATATCTCTTAGTTGTTGTTCCACCTGTTGACAAGAGGAACACACTTCTTTCTTGGATTTCAAGCAAGGCATTAACTTCACTTATTATAGATCTATTCAGTTAAAGTCACTAGAATCATGGAGTGGGGTGAACTACTACAGTTGGGAAGGAGTTGGCTGCCACCCACACTCCAGCCACATCATCACCTTTGACTCCAGTCTCTCTTACATTTCATGGAGTGAATTTTGAGGGGGGCTTTTCCAACTCCTCCATTGAGATTCCTTTCCCTCTCTTGGAATGAGATTCTACTAAATAATATGTTTAGTGGAAAAATAACCCAATGTCTACAGAGTTGCTCTATATTGGCTATCTTAAATCTAGAGAAGAATAATTTACAAGGAATGATACCAAATATATGCAAAGGAATGGTTTCTCTTGAGACACTGAAACTAGGAGACAATGCACTCAAAGGGTATATTCCATCATATCTTGGGAAATGTAGAAACTTACAAATCCTTGATTTGAGAAATAATAATTTGCAAGGCAAAATCTCAAGATGGGTTAAAACCTTGGGAAATCTCCAAATTTTGCTTTTAAAAAATAATCGTTTTAACTATCCAATCCCAGTATAATTAACCAAATTGCAAAATATTAAAATTTTAGCTATGTCCAAAAATAAATTTTCAGGGATCATTCCAAAATATTTTATGAGGTTAATCACAATGGAAAATCAATCAAAAAATACAAACATGGTTGAACATCAAGCTCCTAGTTTCATCAAACTATTATGTAGATGGAATAATAGTTTACAATAAATGGCAGATTATGAAGTTCCTAAAAATTCTAAGATTGGTGAAATGTCTTGATCTTTCTAGCAATAATTTATGAGGACAAATTCCTTGGGATATTGGATCACTCAAAGGTTTGATTATTCTCAACATTTCAAGAACTCATTTTAGTGGAGAGATTTCTAAGTCTATTGGAAAGATGGGACTACTTCAATCACTTGAGCTTTCTCAAAATAACTTGTTAGGAGCAATTCTTACTGAGCTACAACTTCTCACATCTTTAAGCTACTTTAATGTCTCCTACAATATCCTATCAGCGATGATAGTAGAAGGAGGACAACTAATGATATTTGATTCTGCATACTTTAACAAAAATCTAGGTCTATGGTCTAAAAAATATATGTGACATGTTCAAGTAGTCCTAATTCTTCAAAGGACCTCGAGGAAGATGATAAAGATTCAGAGGATGATATATGGTGGGATGTGGGAGTGGCAATAGGCTTTGCAACCAACTTTTCAATTATCATGGCAATGTTGTGGCTCAATAAAAAATGGAGTATCCCCTACTTTAAAATTGTGGATGACATTATTATTTCTTTATTTGAAATATAAAGAGAACATTTTCATTCAGTAAGGGATTGTTAGAATTTGTAGTTCAACAATGTCCAATTTATTGTCTTCTTAAGGCTCCAGAATTATGGAATTATGATACAGTGTACAAATTTATCATCTACTACATTAAAATATAGTGAAATATAAGTGTTTCTGGCTTATTGAAATACAATCATTTGAAAAGACTTCTATTTCATTTTAATAAGGCATAAATTTGGGGAAAGGCATGAATTATGGGAAAGATTGCAAATGAGTTTGTTTAAAAAAGGCATGCCAAAGAATTGACTGTCAAGCAAGGAAGGTACACTAAAAAGCTTGCCTAGGGATGTATGCAACCAAAAAGAAATTTAATGTGGTATGTTTTTGGCTTGAAGCAATTCAAAACATGTGCTAATATTATTGCTTAAAGTCTCAATTTACCTTTCATCATTTACAATTGTCAAATGATATGATGTCTATATTTAGTTAATTTATAGAAAATCTTATCATAAATGAGTTTTAAATATTAGATAAAATCTAAACAACAACTAGATAGAAAACTATTTAAATATTTTGATAGATTAAAAGAAAATACATTATCAAACTTAGACGTAGTTTGAATCAAACAATTAGACATTATAGAGATCGAAGGAGACAAATTTGCTAATATTTCATAATCAGATTACACTACCTTAATACAAACAAATATTTAACAATTATTATCAACAACTTATTTGTACTCCACACAATTACTCTAGAGCTATTTTTTACTACACAACACTCTTTACTAATCATTGTTGAAATAGGACGTGTCTAAGCTCTAGACCTAACACACTCTTGACTAAAATTCAAAAATGAGAAAAATACTATGAATTTTTCTGAATTTTTCAGCAATTGTTCATAATATGTGATTGAAAACAACAAAAAATATTGAGGAAAAATCATTCTATTTTCGATAATCTGAAGGAAAAAAAAATGATATTTTTTTTGCCTTCGGTGCATTGTGTGGTGCCATTGAAATATATGTTCAAAAGAAATGCATAGAAATGTCGGCAATAGTAATTTTGTCACAACTGGTTTAATTTGCTTAAGCTGCCAATATAAATTTTTAGATTTATATGAAATCTATGAATTAGACAATAAAATGGACATTTAAGTTATATCTTTTAGATATAGCTATCTTTCATCTTTAGCAATCTATTTTACTTGTATGTTAATATTCTTTATTCTTAGTTTGGTATCAGAGAAAATAGCTCTCTTTGATATTTTCTATGTGAACAAAATGTGAATATTGTTAGAAAATCTTTACAATAACTAAGAGGCAGGGGGGGAGGTGGTGAATTAGTTATTCAAGGTCCAAATGTCCTATTCAAACTTTTTCATCAAGTAAAGTGTACCCATATAACTATTCATTCATCCAAGCTTTAACTTTCCTATTTAGCAAGTTACTGTAAATCAACATGCAAGCATAACACATAAAAGATTAACACATAACACAGTGATTTACATGGAAACCCAATTTGGGAAAAACCACTAGTAACATTCTACTCAATTCTCACTCTTCTGAAGTGATGCCCTATTAAAGGCCTACCCTATTAAAGGCTACAACACACTGTTAAATGTGACCTAGTTAAACAATTTAACCACCCTATTAGAAGTGTGCCTAGTTAGAGGACTTTGGAACATTCACTTGGAATGCCACCCTGTTAAAGGATTTAAAAATGACTATTTAACCAACCTAAGTCCATAAGATTTTCATTTACCCTAACTAATACAATTGCTAGAAAGTAACAATAAGGGTTTTTGACCTGATTAAAACATACAACTTAACTTGTAGATTTCAAATCACTTCTTAGCTCATATCATTTCCTAGATTTCAGTCTCCACAACTCTAACAGCTTGCCCTCCTTTCAAGCATAGTCTCCTTGAGTCTCCATGCTCACTATACCAATGCAATCCTCCCTTTCTAACCACTTGTCAAAGAAAAGTCTTTATGCTCTATTCTCCCTTCTCTTTGACATCCTTTCAACCACTTTGTAATTTGACACTCCAATAGCTCTTGCTTCTTGGCTTATGACTCCTTAAATAGAAGCCTCAAATTTATTTTCCCACTTGATTCTTCCCTCCTTTAATTTCAATTCGTATGGATTAGGTAGGTTTCATTGAATCTAACCTATATTTTGTTTCTTCTAGAAACATCATGAAGAATCTTCTTGAATTTTCTCAAAAATGGTTTATGTAGAATTCTATTCCACTAGCTCATCATTCTTATCCTCCAACTGGTTCACAAAATTCAAGGTAACAACTTTGTCAGCTTAGATCTGGAAAATATTTGACATTTCCAATAATGTAGTAGCTCGACACTATTGAAATTCTAGTGCTCAGCACATACTATGTTACTCGACATCAACTGTATTTTACTGATGCTCAACACCTACTATGAATTCACTTGACATCTACTAAGATTTTTTGATGCTTGACACCTGTTACTTTGCTCGGCACTTGAACTTCACTTGGCACCTAAAGTTCACTTGGCATACACTAGATTTTGCATTTGCTCGGCTCCAACTATAAATTTTCTCAACTTGAACTAGCTTGCTCGGTACCCATTGATGAACTTAGTTTAAGCTTTGTTGTTAACCTTGTTTCAACTTATTCCTCCAATGTTTATAAGTGTGTCTAGCCTCTATATCTTCAAGTATGTTATCAATACATCATTTAACCATTTTCTTAACTGATCCTTGCACTTCATTACAAAACCATAAATCAACATTTCCCTTAGGTGCTCTTGTTACATCTTGTTGATTAAATCCTCTTCATCAATCAACTAAGTGACAGTACTTGGATCTTATAAGCAATCGTCATTCCTTCAAATAGTAGGTTTGACATCAATGACAAAACAATGATTGAAAACATTCTTTTAACAAAAATCTCCCTCTTTCAATCAATCTTCTTCTCACAATGATCTTTTTAATTAGATTTCCAACAATCTCCCTCTTTGGCATTGATGGCAAACCAAACCAATCAACCATTAGATCAAACTATTCAACCAAATTATCAAAATACTAACTGGGTTAGAATAGTAAGTCAAATGCCAAAAATAAAATTGGATTGGATTACACAATTTCTTCCTCTCTTGTTCTACTATTTTGATTGCTTCATTTCTACTTCTCCCTCTTAGCTGTTGTATCCTTTTTCTTTCCTTTTTGCCCTTCTTACATTTTCTCCCTCTATATGCATTGTTCATCTTCTACTATTCAGTTTCTCCTACAAGTGTTGATCATTTCTACTATTTCTCCTTCAATCATTTTTCTTTTTCATTTTTCTTCCTCAATTGTTGATTAGTTTCCTGCTATTTCTCCCTCTATGAAAACAATGCCAAAGATATATTAACATCTTAGCATCTTATCATGCAATTGTAGTATTTATAGGTTCATTCAATTTATCCCTCTATCATCTTTCTTGTGATTGATTTGGAACTTCATCACTTCAATTACTTTAGGCATGAATCCTAAAGTAAATATCCTCTGCATCAATATGTAATATTTCAACAATCAATTTGTTTGATGCAGGGCAATCTTGTTTTATCTTAAGTAGCCTTGGCTAGGGGTATCACCCCTAACTTACCTCTAAGATACTCAAAAGCATCTTTAGTTCTGCTTTTGTGAAGATGTCAGCAATCCATTCTTTTGAGCTAACATATTCCATCTTCACTTGTTTGTCTTCCACCAATTCTCTTACATAGTGATACTTGATTGCAATATGCTTGGTTTTGGAATGCATTACAAGGTTCTTTGATATATTGATAGCACTTGTATTATCACAATAAAGTATCACAGGCTCATTCACCTCTTCTTTCCTACCTTACAGTAGATTTTTGATCCATACAATATTAGTGCAATTTATAGTAGCCGCAACATATTCAGCTTCCGCTATGGACTATGAGGTATAACTTTTCTTTTTTTTGGTCCATGTAATTAATCTTCCTCCCAAGAAAAGTGCTCCTCTAGTGGTGCTTTTTCTATCATCAATGTTACCTCCCCAGTCTGCATTAGTGTAGGCTCTTAGTTCAAAATTTTCACTCCTCTTGTAATACAAACCAAATTTATCAATTCCTTTTAGATAGCTCAGTATTCCTTTACTACCATTAGATGATTTTCCCTTGGATTTGTAGAAAATCTTGCCACCATTCCAATAGCTAATGCAATGTTTGGTCTACTATGTACAACATACTACAACTTTTCAATCATTGAACTATACATTGTTTGATTCACTTTAGCTGACTCATCATTCTTTGATAACTTATGTCCTATCACCATTGGTGTGCTAACTATTTTTGAGTCTTTTAATCGAAATGTTTTGAGTATCTCCTTGATGTATTTTGATTAGGTCACAAATATTCCATTCTTCAATTGATGTACTTGTAATTTAATAAAGAACTTGATTTCTCCAAACATTGAAATTTCAAACTCATGCTTCATTTGATCAGAAAAATATTTTCATAGAGCATCTTTTCCTCGAAATATTATATCATCAAAAAATATTTTAGATATCAAAATATCTTTACCTTTTTTTGCCTTGATGTACAAGTTGTTGTTGTCATCTATTCTCTCAAATTCAATATTCACAAGATATTTGTGCAATCTCTCATACCATGTTCTAGGTGCTTGCTTCAAACCATAAAGTGCCTTATGCAGTTTGCAAACCATATCTTTATTTTTTTCATCAGCAAATCCCTCTGGTTGTTCTATTTATACTTCCTCTTTTGATATACCATTCAGAAAAGCAGACTTCATATCCATTTGGTAAACCTTGAAACCTTTCTAAGTAGCATATGCAAGTTGTGTTCTTACTCCTTCCATTCTTGCAATAGGGGCAAATATTTCCCCATAATCTAATCCTTCTTCTTGTGCATAGTCTTTACAAACTAGTCTAGCTTTGTTTCTAGTTATCTCACCATTCTCATCAAGCTTGTTCCTAAACACCCATTTGGTACCAATTACATTCTTATCAGTTGGTCTAGGAACTAAGGTCCAAGTTTTGTTCTTCTCAATCTAGCCTATCTATTCATCCATAACTTTATACTAGTCATCATCTTGTAGTGCATCTTTCATTATTTTGGGCTCAACCTTGGTGAGCAGGCATGATTCATTTCTTAGTTTGTTCCTTTTGATTGGTCTAACATCCTTGTAACCAATAATTTGATTTGCAGGGTGATGTCTTCTCACATACTTGGCTAATCTTGGTTCTGTTCTTCTTTCCATGTTGGATCCTTCAGCTTCAAAGTCATTCTATTATTCTCCATCTAGTACTTCATCATTTCTTACATGTATACTATTTTTAGAATCATAATGTGCATTTTTTTCATTCTACAACCTTGCTTCTGAATACATCTCAAAATTCACTAGTTGTGACTCAACTGATACTGAAATTTGTTGTTGGTTCCCAATTTGATTGGCAGCATTATCTTCAACAATCATTCCTTCATAGAAGTATATAAAGGATCTATAATATTCTGGTTTCTTGGACTCATCAACTTGGACTTCTGTATGTTCATCAAAATTTACATTTACACTCTCCACAATCCTTTTAGTGTTAGTATTCAAACACTTATATGCTTTTCTTCTAGTGAAGTATCCAAGGAATATGCCTTCATCACTTTTTACATCAAACTATCCATTTCTAGTATCTCTAAGAATATAGCACTTACAACCAAATATTTTGAAATGCTTTACATTAGGTGAGTGACCATACCATAATTCAAAAGGTGTTGCATTTGTTCCTTTCTTGACTTGAATTCTATTCAGGGTTTAAACAATTGTGCTTACAGCTTCTCTCCAATACTTTAGAGCAACAATTTTCTCCATCATCAAGGTTCTTGCATAGTCTATTATTGATCTATTGTTTCTCTTCACAATACCATTCTGTGTTGGAGTTCTTGGTGTTGAAGTTTTCCTTTTGATACATTTGTCATTGTAGAATATCTCAAATTCTTTTGATGTAAACTCTCCTCCTCTGTCTAATCTTAGGCATTTTAGACTCTTTCTTGTTTCCTTCTCAAATATGGCCAAACAACACTTAAACATTTGAAATGCACCATATTTTTGCTTTAAAAACATAGCAGCCATCATCCTGGAATAGTCATCTACAAATATCATTATGTATTTGTCTCCTTAGTAGCTTTGCACTTCTATTGGACCACATAAATCTGTATGGACTAACTCTAGTACTTCTTTCGAATTGTATGTTTTTCTTTTAAAGCTTGACTTGGTCATCTTCCCTAGTTGACATTATTTGCACATTGTGTTTTCAAGCTTCTTTAGTTTTGGAAAACCTTCGACTTTCTTCATTTTGCTGATGCTAATTAGATTGTCAGACTTAATATGACACAACCTTTTATGCCATAGCCACATATCATCAATTCTAACAACAAGACAAGTTGCATCTTCCATTTTTAGGTAAAATAGATTACTTCTAGTTTGTTCACCTTTCCTATCAGATTTCCATTAATGTCATAGATTTTGGCAGTTTTGTTTCCAAATTTTACTTTGCAACTTACATTGCCTAACTATGATTCACTCAACAGATTGTAGTTCAATCTTTCAACATAGTATGCATCATCACATAAAATTTTCTCTATAAGTTTAATTGAACATTTTCCTTTGATTTGAGATGGAGCATCATTTTCAAATCTAACACTATTTCCATCATATTGAGTAAAGGAAATAAACTTACTTTTGTCTCTTGTCATGTGATGTGAGCAACCACTGTCTATGATCCACTTGTCATTCTTGTTTACATAGGTTACTAGTGTTGTAGCCTCATCTTCATCTGATTCATCCTTCATATCTACATAGACTACTTCATCATCATTCTCATCAGAATCTTCTTCAACAATGTAACATCTTTTGCCTTTGTCCTTGTAATCTCTGCTATTATCTTCTCTTTTGTTCTTGTACTTGTTTCCTTCTTTGTAGTTCTTCGTCTATCTACATCTTGTAGCAATATGACCTACTTCTTTGCAATTAAAATAACTGATAGGCAACTTACCTTTGCCTCTATGGAATCTTCTAGCCAGTAGTGCTTCCAACTATTCTACATCTTCTTCATCTTTGTTGTTGTCACTGGATGCATGTTTTCCTTTTCTACTCTTTTTCTTTGATTTCACCTCCTCAATGTATTTCTGTGATAACTTAGCCTCAAAAGTAGATTCAAGTTTCTCAAGTCTGTAGTTGTCAAAGTTGGATAACTCAAATGCAGTAAGTCTTGCCACTATTCCTTCAAAGGTTAGTGTGTTTTCTTGTACACACCTTAGCTCTTGGATGGCTGAAACTCTAATAGCATAGATAGGAAGTAGGGTTCTTAGGTATTTGTTTTTGATAGTCTCTTCTTCCAATTGACCACCTAGACTTCTTATTGCACTTACCACTTCTTTCATTCTAGCAGCATATTGAACAACATTTTCACCTTCTTCCATTTTCATGTTATCAAACTTTCCTATAAGGATTTCACTCTTTGCTCTCTGAACACTCTAATCTTCTCCATAGATATTTGACAAGACTTTCCACATTTTGAATGTAGTATCACAACTTTTTTCATCAAATTTAGCATAACTTAGTGCAGAAGCAATCTCCAACATTGCTTGATTGTGCTCCTTCCTTTTATTCAAATCATCTACAGTAAGAGGTCCAGCTGGGTCTACATGTTCTATTCCAATTGAGGTTTTTGCATAATCATCTATTGATCCAAGGTGTAGTTTCATCAGACTTTTCCATGCAATGAAGTTGTCTTTGTTGAGCTTGAGAACTTCTCTCTTGGATAGCTTGATCTTCCTGCTTCTAGTACCTTGAAACTAAATTAGTAGATGGCTCTGATACCAATTGTTAGAAATGCTTTAGAATAACTGAGAGGTGTGGAGGGGGGTGAATTAGTTATTCAAGGTCCAAATGTACTATTCAAACTTTTTCATCAAGTAAAGTGTGCCCATATAACTATTCATTCATCCAAGTTTTAACTTTCCTATTTAGCAAGTTACTGTAAATCAACATGCAAGCATAACACATAAAATATTAACACATAACACAATGATTTATGTGGAAACCTAATTTGGGAAAAAGCACCAGTAACATGCTACTCAATTCTCACTCTTCTAAAGTGATGCCCTGTAAAAGACTTGCCCTATTAAAGGCTACAACACACTATTGAATGTGACTTGGTTAAAGGATTTAACCACCCAGTTAGAAGTGGGTCTGGTTAGAGAACTTTAGAACATTCACTTGGAATGCCACCCTGTTAAAGGATTTACAAATGGCCATTAAACCAATCTAAGTCCATATGATTTTCATTTACCCTAACTGATAAAATTTCTAGACAGTAACAATAAGTGGTTTTGACCTGATTACAACATACAACTTAATTTGAAAATTTTAGATCACTTCTCAGCTCATATCATTGTCTTGTTTTTAGTCTCTGCAACTCTGACAACTTGCCCTCCTTTCAAGCATAGTCTCCTTGAGTCTCCATGCTCACTATACCAGTGCAATCCTCTCTTTCTGACCACTTGTTGAAGCAAAGTCTTTATGCTTTGTTCTCCTTTCTCTTTAACACCCTTTCAACCACTTCACAATTTGGCACTCCAATAGCTCTTGCATCTTGGTTTGTGACTCCTTAAATAGAAGTCTCAAATTTATTTTCCCACTTGATTCTTCCCTCCTTTAATTTCAATTCATATGGATTAGGTAGGTTTCATTGAATCTAACCTCTCTTTTTTTTTTTCTAGAAACATCATGAAGAATCTTCTTGATTTTTCTCAAAAATGGTTTACATAGAATTCCATGCCACTAGCTCATCATTCTTATCCTCCAACTGGTTCACAAAATTCAAAGTAACAAATTTGTCAGCTTATATCTGGCAAATGTTTTATATTTCCAAGAATGCAACAGCTCAACACAATTAAAGTTATGGTGCTTGACACATATTGTGTTACTTGACATCAATTATATTTTATTAATGCTTGAATCCTACTGTGAATTCATGTGGCATCTACTAAGATTTTCAGATGCTCAACACTTGTTACTTTTCTCAACACTTGAACTTCACTTAGCACCTAAAGTTCACTCGACACACACTAGATTTTGCATTTTCTAATGCTCCAACTAAAAATTTGCTCAGCATCCATTGATGAACTTAGTTTAAGCTTTGCAGTCAACCTTGTTCCAACTTATTCCTCCAATGTTTCTAATTGTGGCTATCCTCTATATTGTCAAGTATGTTATCAATACATCATTTAACCATTTTCTTAACTAATCCTTGCACTTCATTACAAAACCATAACTTAAACTTTCACTTAGGTGCTCTTGTTTCATCTTGTTGATTATGTTAGAAATGTTTTAGAATAACTAAGAGGATGGGTGAATCAATAATTCAAGGTCAAAATTTCCTATTCAATCTTTTTACCTAAGTGTAGTGAGCCCACTCAACCATTCATTCATCCAAATTTTAACTTCCCTATTTAGCAAGTTACAATCAATATGAAAGCATAACACATAAAAAGATCAAAACATAATAGAGTAATTTATGTGGAAACCCAATTTGGGAAAAACCACCAGTAACATGCTACTAAATTCTCACTCTTCTAAAGTGATTCCCTATGAAAGGCCTACCCTTTTAAAGGCTTACAAAACACTATTAAATGTGACCTAGTTAAAGGATTTAACCACCCTGTTAGAAGTGGGCTTGTTTAGAAGACTTTAGAACATTCACTTGGAATGCCACCCTGTTAAAGGATTTACAAATGGATGTTAAACTAACCTAAGTCCATAGGATTTTCCTTCTACCCTAACTGATACAATTTCTAGAGAGTAACAATAGGGGGTTTAGACTTGATTACAGCTTACAACTGAACTTGTAGATTTTAGATCATTTCTCAACTCATAACATTGCTTGGCTTTTAGTCTTTGCAACTCTTGATAGCTTCCCCTCCTTTCCAGCTTTTTCTCCTTGAGCCTCCATGCTTAATGTACCAGTGCAATCATCTCTCTTTGACCACTTATCAAAGTAGATTCACTATGCTCTATTCTTCCTTCTTCTAGATGTCTTCTCCTTGATAGCCTTCTAACCACTTAGAAATTTGGCACTCCAAAAACTCTTGCTTCTTGGTCTGTGACTTCTTAAATAGAAGTCTAGAATTCCTTTTTGTGCTCAATTCTTCCCTCCTTTAATTTCAATTCATATGGATTAGGTAGGATACATTGAATATAACCCATATTATGTTCCCTCTAGAAATATCATGAAGAGTCCTTTGGAATTTGCACAAAAATGGTTTATGTAGAATTTTGTGCCACCATCTCATCATCCTTATCCTCCAACAGGTTCACAAAATTTAAGGTAACAACTCTGTCACTTAGATTTGGTGAATCTTTGACTTTTAAAATAATACAACAGCTTGACACTATTTAAATCTTGATGCTCGACACATGCTATGTTACTTGGCATCAACTACATTTTTATTGATGCTCAACATTTGAAGTTCACTTGGCACCTACTAAGATTTTTTGATGCTTAGGACCTATTACTTTGCTCAGCACTTAAACTTCACTCGACACACACTAAATTTTTCTTTTTCTTAGCTCCAATTGAGAATTTTCTTGACTTCAACTAGCTTGCTTGACATCCATTGATGAACTTTGTTTAAGCTTTGCAATCAACCTTATCACAACTTATACTTCTAATGTTTCTAAATGTGACCAACCTCTATGTCTTTGAATATGTTACCAATACATCATTTAACCATTTTCTTGACTGATCCTTGCACTTTATTATGAAATCATAACTGAACCTTTCCCTTAGGTACTTTTGTTACATCTTGTTGATCAAATCCTCTTCATCAATCAACTAAGTGATAGTACTTGGATCTTATAAGAAAATGTCATTCTTACAAATATAAAGTTTGACATCAATGACAAAACAATGATTAAAAATATTTTGTTAACAACAATCTCCCTCTTTGATCTTCAAAAATGATCTTTTCAATTAGATTTTCAACAATCTCCCTCTTTGGCATTGATGGAAAACCAAACTGATCAACCATCAGACTAAACTATTTAACCAAGTTATCTAGGTTAGAATAGTAAGTCAAATGCAAAAAAGTAATTATGTTATCATCAGTTTTCAGATCTCCCTCTTTTGATCTATTCTCCTGATTTCTTTGCTTCTACTTCTCCCTCTTAGCTATTATATCCCTTTTCTTTTCTTCCTTCCTTCTTACATTTTCTCCCTTTGTATGTATTTCTCATCTTCTTCTATTTCTCTTTGTTCTGATCAGCTTCTTCATCATCTTCTTCAACTATTGATCAATCTATTTCTCCCTCATACTATTGATCAAATGATGTTGATTAGTTTCATGATATTTCTCCCTCAATCTTCATTTGACTAGTTTTGGCATTTTCTCCCTCTGTCTTCATTCTTTATCTTCTCATCAATTGTTGATAAGTTTTTTGCTATTTCTCCCTCTTTGATGAAAATGCCAAAGACATATTATTTCAACATCTTATCATGAAAGTGTAGCATTTTTAGGTTCTCTCAATTTCTCCCTCTATCACCTTTCTTGTGACCAATTTGGAACTTCATCACCTCAATTACTTCAGGAGTTATCCTAAAGTAAGTATACTCTGCATCAATGTGTAATATCTCAACAATCAGCTTATTTGATGTAGGGCAGTCTTTGCTTTCTTAAGTAGCCTTAGTTAGGGGTATCACCCCTAACTTACCTCTAAGATACTCAAAAGCATCTTTAGGTAGAACTTTTGTGAAGATGTTAGCAATCTGTTCCTTAAAGCTAACATATTCCATCTTCACTTGTTTGTCTTCCACCAATTCTCTTACATAGTGATACTTGTTTGCAATATGATTGGTTGTAGCATGCATTACAGGGTTCTTTGATATGTTGATAGCACTTGTATTATCACAATAAAGTATCATAGATTCATTTACCTCTTCCTTCATACCTTGCAACAAATTTTTGATCCATAGATATTGGTGTAATTTATAGTAGTTGCAACATATTTAGCTTTTGCAATGGATTGTGAGATATAACTTTGCTTTTTGCTAGACCATGTAGCCAATATTTTTCCCAAGAAAAGTGCTCCTCTATTGGTGCTTTTTCTATCATCAATATTACCTCCCCAGCCTACATCAGTGTAGGCTCTTAGTTCAAAGTTTTCACTTCTCTTATAGTACAAACCAAAGTCATCAGTTCCTTTTAGGTACCTCATTATTCTCTTTACTACCATCAGATGATTTTCTCTTGGATTTGCAAAAAATCTTGTCACTATTTCAACAACTAATGCAATGTCTAGTCTATTATATACAACATATTGTAATTTTCCAATCATTGATCTATACAATGTCTAATTCACTTCAGCTGAATCATCATTCTTTGATCACTGATGTCCTATCACCATTGGTGTACAAACTACACTAGTACATTTGACTCAAATTGTTGACCAAAACTTTCAACCATCTGATAGTTTGGGGTAATTTTGGTTGAATTGTGATGGCTTTAGTTTAAGATGAGCCCGTGTTGGTCAAAATTTTGACCAACACGGGCTCACACTAAGCAAAAATTGAAAAAACATTATGTTTGCTGCCCTAATCTTATTGTTACCTCGTGACCTAGAAGACTCGTGCATTGGGGACTCCTTCTTTTTGCAGTTCTGGGAAGATGGGTTTAGTTGAGATTTATTATCCAATATTTCTACATTCTGGAGTGGGTCGAAGGAGTTAGATCATTTCCTTGATCGCCTGCCTCCATTGCACATAAGAAACCTAGTTGGGCGATTATTCCTTTTCCCACTAAGGAAATTTAATCTTCTCTTCCTGGATCTATAAGAGTGAACTTCAGCCCACCTATCTTTCAAGCACATTACTTTCTGGATGCAAATGCAAAGGTTGATAGAAGGACAAGGCTTATGCTAGAAGTAAACGCATTGCCGATAATGCCTTGGTAGATTTGAGAGAGATCTACAATTTACTGGATTCACAAAGTTAGCAGGAGTAAAATATTTTCAAAGACATATCAAGATTTATGTCACCTGTTTGCTTAAGCTTGAAAGCGATTTTTTCGGACTTTAAAGTGCATGCCAAAAATTGGCAATCCAATGTTTGATTAAGAGTAGATCACAATACTCAAACTGCAATGCCAATGTGTTCACATGACAGTTAGCTCAAATTGTATCAATGAGTCCCGACTCAGAGCAATGTATACAATGGTTGACCAGGGAACTTGGCTCTTAGATGTAAATGTGTGAAATGACTCCAATGTAGTGGGGTGATAATTGTTTGATGTCATAGATTATGGCATGGATTTGAATGTCTCGTGGATCTCCAATTAAATGTTCCTTGTGTGTTTGACTAAACCATTTTCTACCACTGCGATTTGTGGCCAGGAATACGTGGCAAAAGGGTTTAATAGCATCACATTGAAAGAGATTTCAGAAAGAAGGTGGCATGAAAGGATCAAATAATAGCTGGAAACATTGAAGAGCCTCCTTCCCAGCGTTACAAAGGCAAGTTGAAGTTTTGTTTTATAGATTGACATTTCTTGCCTTTTTTTGAATATATTTATATGTACCCTATACAATGTTTGCCTTTTTTTGTACTAGACATTTCTCATTTGCTTGAACCTTGAATCATGGAGTTCTTCCTTCAAGTGATCTTTATGCTCAATACTCTAACAAAGTGGTGAGGGAGTTTTATAGTGGTCATCTACTAAACTGTTTTAGCTAGGGATATAATGAAATTTGCGGAGGCAAAAATACCATAAAACATTAAAGTGACACATCATGCATTTAAATTTTTAAAATTTCTTAAGTTCATAAAGATTTTAGTCAATATTTTATATTGTTTGATGTGTAGATTTTCATTTGAGATATATAGTACCACAAACATAGCCCACTTGTGCCAAGTGCTGTAGTAAAAAACATATAACAAAATCCCAAATGAAGAGAAGAGATATTTCTTCTAATTTGTCTCCTTTCCCTCCCGCTTGTCTAACAATAGCTACAACCAATCATCGGCTAAGAACATATATATAGAACTAGTGATGTCCAACCCCATTGTAGTAGTGAGGCCTTATTTTTTAGCATGAAGCAGGTGAAGATTCTTAGTTATCGAGTGCATAACCCTACCATAAACTTGGCCACATCATCAAATCATTGTTCAATAATCTCTTGCCTCTCCTGTAGTTTCTTAAAGCTTCTCTAGGTTGAGATAGTTCTCTTCTTGTTTCTGGTTTTCACCTTCAAGAGTCACTTGGGTGTCCTTGACCTAACACTTCTTGTCTTTCTCCTACTGACATGGAGGCGAAGTGAAGGTCTCTCCCTTTTCTCCCACCCATTTTTAATTATAAGGATTATTTGTAAGTTTTATGAAGACCCACAATAATAGAAAAAATGCACCGAAACTTACTTGGAATCCAAGCATTCGACATCAAGTGGAAGATGGACCAGACTTCTTTTGTAAGAAAATGATCAACACTATATAATTAGAGAAAGGGAGAGTCCTTGCATGTTTTCAATAGGTACTCTGTGTCAGGTGCTCTATCTACCATTGTATTGGACATGGAAATCAAGGTGTGCCTTAAAGAAAAAACAAATCTTTTCCCTTCTTAGAAATAGACCAGATTGAACTCTCCATTAATCTCAAGTACTAAGAATAATACTTAATTTTCCGTGAGATACCTATTAGACTGGTGCCTAGACAAGAAAATTTTAAAAGTACTCTCATTCAGCTGGTCCATTAATCAATGTAAAATGTAGTGTGCCAACCACATTTTTCCCAGTTGGAACATGGCAATACAACAGTGCACACTTCCCATAATTTCTGTGCACTTATCAATCATTCATAGGTCCGTATCAAAAATGTTATATTCTTGTTTGGCATTCAAGCATTCATTACAGATAGAAAGATAGAGTAGACTTATCTTGCAAAAAGAAATTAAAAATTACATGATAAGCACAATAACTTTTTTGACCAGAAAGCATTGAGATCAGTTATGAGTTACTTTATAGAGCAGAAAATCATCACACCACCAAGCATTGCAAACCATCATAAATAAGTTGGATAGGGGAAAGCAGAAATGTACAATCTTTGATAACATCTTAATGGTTTTAGGAAATCAGAGGCAAAAAATATTTTGAGCCATAAGGAAATGCAAATGAATACACAAATCAAATACTTTGGCCCCTATAATTTGATTATAAGATTACACAAATAAAAGCAATGTATTTTTTTAATATTTGTAAGTAGTGCAACTACTTATGTGCTTCCTTTTAATTTACTTTTTATACATAAAACTAATTACATTTTAAACATTCTGTGATGTTTATCTAATAGAATGTACAATATGTTCAAGCATATATTTTCCTATCTCTTAATAACAAGACATTAGACTATTAATATGATTGTGACAAATTTGGAACATTATTTGAAGAGGATTATATTCTATGAGATAGTTTTGGAAGGATGATATGATGGACTAGAGGAAGAAAGTGATTTATTATTTGGATGAAAAATCAAAGGATGATTCAAAGTATTGACACAAAAAATACAATACAATTGAAACATTGATGCAAAAAGTTCTCATTCGCAACCCCTATAATATCCTAGTTATATAATAGGGCTTTAGATAGTTATTAAAAAACATATCTTCTTTCCAAGCTCTCTATTAAATTCTGATGATGGATTCTTAATTTATGCCAGTGCAATACAAGCATCTGATTTGAAATGTCAATGCAAAAAAATTCTTCTCCCTTAACTCTCTATTATACTGACAATAGAATGTGATTTAAAATGTCAATCTAGAAATGTTTATCTTTGACTCTATATTATGCTAATGACAAAAATCGGATTTGAAATATTGATGTAAAAAAATTCTTCTATTCTTACTCTATATCTTGATGATAGAATCTAAGACAACGAATTACACATTACTTCATTTTATGTTGCATGAAAGTTGGCCCTACATAAGTGCATTTAGAACTTTTCTATGATACTGTACAAAATCTGCAATACAGTTACTCCTCTATTTGAGAAGTATTTTCAGAAATCAAAGGTGTTGTTGATGTGGTGACTATGATGAGGGTGCAATAATAATGTGTGGAGCTTGACCAAAGACCAATTTTGCATATAATAATATGAACCATCATCTTCTATTATTTAAGCAGCGCCGAAGGCCAAACTTAGAGGGATTTATGTTGCTTCACTAATGTTAGAGTAGAATGAGAGTTCTAAAGAAGTATTAGCCACAGATCAAGTTGATAGTGCTAACATATTTACATTTGGAATATTGTGGAGAGGAAGTTTGCAAAATATCAAGGTCAAGATTTCCTCTGGAATATGACATGGAAAAAAAAATTATTCCCTTCCTTCTACTCTTTTGTTTGATCCATCATCATTGCTTGATGAAGCCTCCCCTCTATTTTCTATAGCATTGGCCTCATCTATGAAATATGTATGCTTACTAGTTCCATCTTCAATGTATGAGCCTTATTCAAGGGTAAGCCAATTGGCATATGGTTCAGTTGATCCAAAGTCACCTTCATTTGGTGCAGCCATTGCCTTACCTTTGTTGTATGGAGACTTGGTTAAGCCTTCGCCACTCCCCTCATTCTCTTAACTCGAAATGTTATCCAAGCATATTTTCTTCTTCTTAATATTTTGGATGAACCTTGAATCATCAAGTTCTTCCTTTGAAGCCATCTTTGCACTCAATACCCTAACAAAGTGGTAAATGGACTTTATGAGGCATTTATGTTATAGTGATATCATTTCACTTAAATGACAAAATTTTCATTCTTTTATTTATTTTTGTACAAATATTTGTTTTAGAGGATATTTTTTAAACTTCATTTGAGGTTCAATGTGAGATTTTTGGGGAAGAAGCTATGTTAAAATGTTTTCTCAATGCTTCCACATCGTTCCATCATTTTTTTCATAATAACAATCGTGGATCTTAGGTTCATACAAAATTTCTAGATTCAAAAGAGGATGCATGGCAACATATTTGTTTGTGTCTTGGTAGACCTGGAAGCACCTACTAGGATGTCAAGGTAAATGATGAACACTGGAGGCCTACTCTAAAAGTGGATCTCTCCTCTTTAAGAGTGGTCTTAGTCAATAATTCCATATGAATATGTTTTATTTGATTGAATTAATTTATCACTAGTATCGACATGATACCTTCATATCCTTTGACTTCTTAATGTGATTCCTTATCTTCTAATTCCTCATATTGGTGCACATCAAACTACAATATTTGCCAATATCTTTCTTAATATAGTAATGGATGACTAAGATCCCAAATAGCAATGGATGACCAAGTTGTTACAACAAGTATCCACCAATTAGTGCCAAGACTTTTGAGTGCTCTTAAAGGATTTTGATGTGCCTTGTTCTTGTTGACTTTCTATGACCAATTTAGGCAATATGATTGACATAAGAAAGTAATGCCTAGCTTAAGATGGCTAGAAGTATGAACTACATAGCTATTTATACCATCAACTGAATATGTGGAAATTATACATACCAAAAATCTATGCCTTCTAGAAATTATAGGATCATTTTAGTTATATTTGAAAACATTAATCAAGAAAAACCATATGTGTAGATATAAACATTAATCACAACATGTCCAATTTATTTGCAGATATATTTTCCTGTGAAGAAAGACCACGCTTGACAATATGAACGCTGAACAAAATGAGACAATGGTTGCATTGTGGGCTTAGTTCCGAAGAAAACCTAATAAATGTTAGTGTCCTTGCAAGAAGTGTAAAGGCTTAAAGACTAGAAGAATTCTAATCACAACAACCCAGAGTCATTGTAGGCAACATGGTCATGTTGAAGGGGCCATGATTTTCGTCCATTACTGGATGTGGATTTCCTACTGGAGGAACATGGAGGTGTGAATATCCAAGCTGAGGATAACACTCTCATGGAAGAAGATGATAATGTGCCAAAGGACATGATTGAAGAAGATGGTATTGGGGCAGGTGATGAAGAGGCTCACAATGATGGTACTAGGGAATCTGATAATGATGATGAAGATGGTCTTGATATACCTTTACTTGAGAAGGCACACGAGCCCTTATACGAAGGCTCCCAAACAACTCTACTCTCGGCTATAGTTTTGTTGGTGAACTTAAAGGTTATGAATGGTATATCCAATGTAGCAATGTCACGTATGCCAAGGTATGTCATTTTTGTCATCTTCAATGTTAGCATACAATTACTATTCATTATATTAACAATGCATATTTGTTGTTGTAGGTTGATTAGAGAGTTTTTGTTACCACCATCAAACATTTTGCCTCGTTCGTAACGAGAATTATCTAACATTATGGATCAGATTGGAATGAAGTATCAAACAATACATGCATGTCCCAATGATCACATTCTATATCATAAACAATATGAATTTGCAATAGAATGCCCTGATTGTCATAGTAGTAGATATCGATCAGATCAAATAACAAAAAAAGTGCCTCACAAGGTTCTTCGATACATTCCCATTATTCCACGTCTTCAACAGTTATTCACGTGCGCTACCTTGGCACAATTTATGGATTACCATGCACGCAATAGAATTCAGGATGACATTATGCGAATGCTTGCCAATGGTTTTGCATTTAAAGAGATAGAAGAAACATGGTCACACTTTAAAGAAGAACCTCGTAATTTGAAGCTTTCATTGGCAGCGGACGCTGTCAATCCATATGGAGATATGAGATCTGTTTACTCAGTGTGGCCTATTTTTGTTATTAATAATAACATTCCTCCTTGGATGTCCATAAAGAGGGAGCACATAATGTTGTCAATGATTGTGCCAGGTATTTTTATCATTTTATAGTTATCTAAATTAATTTATAAATAGTGCATGAAAATGGTCATAATAATAATGTAATGTTTATGTTCATTCAATTGCTAGGTAAATACCAAGTGAAAGATATGAACGTGTATATTGAGCCCATAATTGACGAGTTGTTGAAGTTATGGAATGACATCACTATGTATGACATCTCTAGACCGATAGGACATCGACAATTTCAATTCCATGCAATGCTTGTATGGACAATACATGATGCCCCTGGGTTAACTCATTTTTGTGGTATGTATATTGTTAATATCACATATTTTTGGTTTGTTATAGTGCTTACACATTACTATCAAATGTTTAAGTTGCACATGATAATTATACATGATCCACTTCTACATGATCTTGTAGGTCTTCAGACAAAGAGAAAATTTGCATGTCCAGTTTGTGGTCCGAAGATGAAATCTCATCATTCGAGAACTTTAAGAAAGTAGGTGTTTGATGAGTTTAGACACTTTCTCCACAATAATCATAGGTATCAAATTGCCGAAAAACATCTTTTCAATGGGAAAGAAGAGACGTCATCAAGGCCACGAAGAATGACACCTCATTTATGGAAGTTGGAATATGATCGACTAAATTGTCGAGGTAATATCCAATTTGTCGTCCGAAGTTTAAAATTTGTATTTTGATATTGTCTCATATTTACTAATGTTGTAATTGATGCTTGTGAAGGTCATCAAGGCATCAATGACCAACTTCCTAGAGGAATGAAAAGTTATCCTACTCAATTTATTAGGTTACCGTACTACAACGATCTCCCAATTGTGCATTTGTTTGATGCTATGCATATTGGAAAGAATGTAACAAAGACACTATGGAAAATGTTGGATGGAAGGTGTGATAGAGAAAAAATTGCCAAAATTTGTATCGACATTCATGAATCCAATCATGCACTAAAAGCTTCCATTGAATCAAATAGCAATGGAGACTGCATAAATACAAGTGCCCTTCCTTGGTTATTAACGGAGCAACAGAGTGATGCATTAAAAGAAGTCATAAAAAAAATTAAAAATTCCAACAGGATTTGCTGCAAATATAAGCACTCTTCTATCAAAGAAAGATGATTTTTCCCCTGGGTTGAAAACACATGATTGGCATACCTTCGTCACGGTAAGTCATGTTCTCTATTTACAGTATATTTGTAAGATTGAATGTACTACCTATTGCATTATTTAATAATATATTGAAATGATCATTTTTAATGATTGCAGTTCGTCCTACCTCTATTCCTTCCACAACAGTTTGACAATAGTATTAAACAAGTTATATATGATCTTGGAAAATATACGAGGTTAGAAGTGTTTTTTCTTAGATTTGTGGCTTTCTCTTAAATCTGTTGTATAATTTTATTTGAAATCTCGTTTATGTGGTTTTGTGTGTTGAATCTCTTTTAGGTGGTTATCATCTAAAGAAATTGACAAAAAAGATATAAAATATTGGAAGAGAAAAATTCCACAGCTTATGTGTGATATGCAAAAGTGTTTACTTCCAACCTTTTTCAATGCTCAAGAACACTACCTCATACATCAAGTTGAGGAGATTGAATTGTGTGGACCTATATAAGCTAGATCAATGTGGATGGTTGAGAGGCACTTGAAATTTATGAAGGGCTTGGTTTGACAAAGAGCACGTCCTGAGGGTTCTATGATAGAGGGATATATGATATACCAGACCATAGTGTACATTACTGAATATCTTCCAAAGTTGGCAGCAGATATCCATGTAGATCGCATTTGGGATCCCAACTCTAATGAAAAATTCGAAGGGGAGTACCTAAGGGGGAAAGGTAGATTGAGGAGGGTGAGAGGTAATTATAAGTTTTTTTTTTTAGTTTAATAATTATTATTCATCATCAATATATATAAGTTGTTTCTAACTAGTGTAATTGTCTTCTTTATAGTTGGTCGTGAGTGGGATGCACTACACTTGTATATTGCAAACAATCTTGATTGGATGATGGTATGGATTAAGCAGTATCAAGAAAATGGTCGCTCATTAACATGGGATGGTGTTGTATCGTTCATTAAAGAAGCTCATCGTAATGGAGATCTCAATGTTACACAAATGGTACTTGATCTAATATATGGCTTAAGAGATACAAAGGTATGCATAAGATTACTAATCATCACACATAATTTTAATATCAACTCATAGATCGATGAAAATAATCTTGACATGTTTGAATAATTGTAGGTCAAACACCACAAAGCTATGTACTACCATGGCTATAAATTCCGCACAAAAAAGTCAGATGAAATGAAGAAAACATGTGATTTCGGGATAAGTGCTATCTTTGCGGTCACCAATATTTCATCTACAACTGACATACATCCTCAATGATCTGAAAATTGATATTATGGCATTTTGGATGATATACTTGAGTGTGACTTTAATTCATTCAAAATAGTTCTATTTGTCGTCAAATGGTTCAGGTTACGACTGAATTGAAATGATCCTAATAGGACTATTATTGAACATGATAGTGGATTTACTATGATTAATACAAGGTCATTTGAGCTATTCGGAGATAAGCCCTATGTTCTTCCAAGCCAGTGCGAGCAAGTGTTTTATTTTGGTGTTCCACAGAAACCAGGTTGGTCATTTTTTTTTAGACATGACCCAAGAGGAAGGTCGGTAAAGTATAATGTGATCGAAGAAGAATAAATTGAAGAAGCAGAAGAGGAAGTAAATGATTATCAAGAACAACAGTTACCCAGTGGTGAAGATGAAGAAGATGGTGATGATTTTGGTCATGCTGACGATAATGGTGATAATGATGATGATGATCATGATGATCATGATCATGGCGATGATGGTCATGATGATGATCATGATGAAGATGATGATGATGGCGATGAAGATGGTGATGATGGTGAAGAAGATGGTGGTGGTGACGACGATGATCAAAGTGACAAGTATGATGATGATGATGATGACATGGATGAAGATCATGATGATCAATGAAATGTCCAGCTAGGATCAATTTCAACCATGATGGGGTCTTGTACGACCAAACTTTTCTTTCTAAACCATATGTGCACATATAAACATTAAGTAGAACATGCCAATTTTTTTTTAGATATACACATTAGTTACACTAAATTTTTAACTTAAGACAAATGATCTACCTATACAATCTACTTTATTATTAATATTTTTTTCTGGTAAGTCTATTACTTTAATTTCGCTGCTAATTTCTAAGACTTACTAATTTTTTTCACAGGGCAATATGGATGCACCATCTCAAACACCTTCAGTAGAGGTAAACATTAAATATTGTAAATTTTAATGTTAATATAGAAACAGATGTTGTATTATTATGTTCTTTTCTTTGTGGCTTTGGAGTTGTTTTAATGAAATTTTACTGATATTTAATGTCACAAATGATAGGAAAAGCTAGAATGACCGCTGATCAAATGCAATTTGAAATACGAGCTTCATATCTACATAACATCGCCCTTAATACTGACCCTGTGTTCATCACCCAAAAAATCAAGCTAAGATACAGTGATGAACTTGTTAACATTATCATCGAGGGTGACAAAAGTGAGGATAAAGAGGCACTGAGAATAGAATTGGGCCGTAGAATCCAATCTTTGCAGGTAAGCAGTAATTCGACTAAAGAAATAATAGAAGTTCAATAGATATGAATATTTTATACTATCTTATGGATCTTGATCTCTAATTTTATGTGTACTTGTATAGACATTTGTGCCATTTGTGACATCACATGGTGAACATGGTGATGGTCGTTGCACACAACCTTTGTGTCAGTAGCACTTTGTTTGTTTTCATCAACATTATAACAGTTACTTTTTTTTTGTGGACATTTCTAGCTAGTATCCCATTTGATCTTTATCCATTGCAAATTTCTTTGCTAACAATATTGTATTCCTCAGCTCATGATGACATGCAGATTCCTCCTTTGGTTGTCGGTCCACTATTGCCTACGGCATTGTCGGCAACAAGGGCCACGCAAACATCCTCATCTATACCCACTAGAACTGGTAAAACCTTGTTTTGCTAGATTTTTTAATGTATTTGTACAAGTTGATGAACAACGAAGTAGCATATCAGTGCTTAAATGATGTCTACAGAAGCCTGCATACACACAAACACATGCATACACACACCATGCATACATACATACATACATATATTGTACTACGTAGGCAAGATTTTGTGCTACTTTTTGAATTAATGTCAAATCAAAGCCAAAAAAATTATGAACACACCCCTGCAACTAAGCCACATACTTAACAATCATAACAGTACCGCACGGAACCGTACAACCCACTGTAACAGCAAAATTACTAGTAAATCAGAGGTTTTTTATTCGTTTTGTCCAAGCATCGACTACAACCTGATCTCCCTCGCCTTCTGAGATCACACATGATATATATATATATAGGCCTATAGGATCGTTGGAACAACCAAGTAGCCATTCCCCAACTTAAAACAAACAATAACAAATTTTAAACAATACCGAGCAACATTTTTAAAAGTTGTCAGCAACTTTTATATGCAACTTTATGAATTTTTGCAAATCTGACTACCTGATGAAAAAACATTTTTGCTAGTCAATTTCTTCAATTTGATTATATCCATAAGTATGCTTTAATTCATTTGGTGTCTACTTTAATTGTCATGATGTTTCAGTTGACAGACTAGTAGAGAGCAGTACTGCTGAAGTTGATCCATTTCCTGGAGCAGTTCGTGTGATTAGTATTGGTTCATATGAAGGGACATTATTGCTGAATAAGAAAACTATGTTTCCGTTAAAAGAATGAAAGCTTCGAGGTGCTTTAAAATTTTTTTTATTTAAAGTGTAAATTTAATTTATTTTTATATTACTTGTTTTGGACTGATAAATCCTTTATGTTTTTGTAGGTAATAATGTTTTCTTTGATCATCTTTTTCATATGACATTGAGACTATTCGGACCCACCATACGTAAAAGGTACGCAGTTTCATATCATTTCTACATAATTTTTCTTTTCTTTCATTTACTGTAATATATTAAAGCTATTGATCTAACAATCTATTTGTTTTTAAAAAGGTGGAATTTACAAACCGTGGAATTAAAAAATTAGCTCATTGCATCTTTTGACGAGAAATTTGGAAAAGACATGTTTGACAATGGCCTACTTCTCAAAAGAGCAGCAAAGCATTTAAAGACTGTGAGGGATCAATATAGAAGGGCTCTTAAGGATAACCCAAAGTACGATCATCCAGCTATGATTCCACCAATGGAGTGGAATGAAATAGTAGAAGATGAAAAGGAGAAAAGGCTATGTGAAGATAGAGGTAATGAAGCAGCACAGGGCAAAAAGAGGTATGTCATGATAGTATTAAGTACATTGTAATCATGCACTAATTATTCATATTTGTAAATATATAATCTAAGATGTTTGAAATTTTTCATAGATTGCAGGACACATCTGTGGCTACAAAAGCGAGACTAGAAAAGTTTGGCCAACACAAACTTGGCTCTAGTGGCTATATGAATCTCCAGTCTCGAGTTGTAAGTAGGAGCAATGATATGAAATAATTTTTTTTAATATAATGTTGCAAACAATTTTTTTTAGTGAAACCATACATACAAAACTGATGATATTAAGCAAAAAATATAGGGCACAGAATTCAATGTGGAGGTCACAGATGAAGATAGAAAACTTTCCCTGAAGGAAGGCTATAAAGTCATGGCTGCATGCCTACGCGAAGAATCTATAAGCCTTGCCCAAGAATCTAGTTCACCAAATGATATCTCACAAGTAAATTGGTTAGATGAAAAGTAAATGAAATTAAATAGTTGATCCTTTTCTTTTTTGGTATTAGTTTTGAACGTAAATTGACTACATAACAATATGCATAACATTTTATTGGAGCCTTCATATCCTACCACGGAACCTGCTCGTGACGAAGGCCATAATGTGCATTATAGTGGTGGAGGTATTAATTTGCTATTGGAAATTAATTATGCAATCAGAAATATGAAATGTTCTCCTTCCATTTATTGTCCAAGCATGGTCTTATCCAAACATATATTCTATGCTCATATATTCTTCGCTATTTGTTGTTTATTAAATCATAGTAGTTTGCATTTCTTGTATTATGTATTTAGGGTATTCTTGAGCAATGACAACCAAGTTTATAGATTGGCAAGGCAATTTATTATATGATTTGGAACATTCACATAGTTTTGTTCTTATTTCTCTAACACTACTTTAAAGATTATCTCTGGTTGCTGAAACATATTCATTATTTTAAAATAAGGATCTTTAAGCTTTTGATCGGTAGTTGATTATGATTTCCAACTCTATACTTTGATAAATCATTTGTTCTAACAAATCTCATAGAGTAAATAGTTTGATATTGCTATCATGATTTAACTATGTAGTATTTGAGTCAAATTTATTGACTCATATTTCATGTGCAGTGCTCAAAAGGAATCCATCACTCATGATAATATTTTTTTGAATATTTCAGAGCATGTTGAACATCATGTCGAAGGAGTGGAACATGTTCCAAGTGTTCAACATGTTGACGTGGCAGCGGATCAAAATGTTAATGTACATGATGTGGCATTGTCAGGTAAGAAAAATGCATGTTATGTTGTACTAGTACTTAATTATAGACTGGTAACAGTTAAAAAAAGAAAAAGAGTATGCCAATTTATCCCATTCACTTGTTCTTGCAACAAAGCCCCCTTTAGTGCAGCAGCCTCCTACTCCTGCAAAGAGAAGGAGCCATCGTAATTTGACATTACACGTGCTAGAAGAGGAGGAGAATGATGCAGATATGGATGCTCCTATGAGCGCTTTTCTTAAAAGAGCTCATAAAAACAAAATGAAGAATGATGTTTTAAAAATCTTCTTTGATAAACCTTGTTGGATAATGAAAGAACTTTGTTTTAAGTAATTATGTATGAATGATGCGTATTAATACTGATTTTTATCTTCTGATAATGAATATTGTTATGTCTTAATGAAGTCTTGATTAGTATTGTGTATTAATGAATTTTATATCATATTAATGAATGTTATGTGATTGTATTGATTGAATGTTATGGTTCATAAATGGATGAATGAATCAATGAAGTATGTAATTAGATGATAATGGGTACTTTAGATTGATGTTAGGGGGAGGGGGGTGAGGCTAGATGAGCTTCCACCTTCATGTGGTTGGCCTTGTTAAGTAGAGAATATTATAGTATTCTTGAAACCAAGTGAAACTCAAACTAACATAAAATGGACACTTCGCATGTGGTAGGTCTAAAATGATCCACGACTACTGTTGCATGTAGTAGTGTCTATATTGCATTCCTGAAGCAAGATTTTAAAATTGCAAACTTCTGAACCCATCTGCTTGTATTCAATTTGCTTCACTCTTTCCACCTATTGAAAAGGCATCAAAATGACTTAATCATGATTTTTATGATTTAAAACAATTATCCCAATACTCCTAGACCCCAAACACCCATATTTGTATCATTTGGTCATTTTGACCATTTTTACATTATTCTTGACAATTGGGTCCTTTGACACCAATGTTGAGCTTATTATATATTAATGTCTTTAAAGGCTTAATTACATCAGTTTAGGTCCATATGACCTTTGAGAACATATATCATGCCTTCTAGGCCCCTTGTATCTCTAGGGCTCATCAATAGGTCTTGCAGTAGGGTACAATCTAAAAAATATGGTGCAACTATACAATTTTATAGTGCATTTTGGTTGCAGTGCTAAGAGCACCTAGGAGGAGAATGTATAGTTTAATATTCTCAAAAGGACTTCCCATAGTGGGGCAATGAGGTTGGGTACATGATTAGGGATCAGTAGGACTATTCCACATTGTAAGATGCCACTTGCACTAGTCATTGCATAAAGAACAACCAACCAAATGAAGTCCATAATGAAGAAGAAAGTGTGGGTATGAAAATTTTCCCATTAGAACCAAAAATGCTTTTGTTATGATAGCACTATTTTTTAACAAATATGTGGTTTCTACATAGTTGTTAGTTCAAGTCATTAATTTTTTAGAGAAAAATGATTGACCCAGGATAGCTTCAAACAAATAGAAAAAAGCTTCAAGATGAAATCAAAGTAACACCAAGATTTGTGATGCTCCATGTTTTAAGTTGTAGACAACGAATCAGAAATATGCAAGTATTATGTCAGTGCTTAACAATTCAGTTAATTGTCCTAGGACAAGTTTTCCTAGTTTGCTTGTATTATATCTTATGTACGTTCCAGCCTGTTGACTTATTCTTGGTCATTCATGGTTATGATCCATTGGAAGTAAATCCTGAGGATATGGTCTGCTTTGCAATGGAAGAGCCACAGGTCAGTCATAATGATACACTTGAATATTGATCTTGATTTCTTGATTCACTCATTTTGTATTTCACTGGTAGGAGTAAAAGATAATATTGCATTGCTATTTACATTGCTTGTTTAAATTATTTGTCAATGTACTGGTTTCATTGTTCTCCATTTCTGAGTGCCATGATATGTTCTTTTGATACTTATTTTGTGCAGACAATGGCTTCCTATTTAGTATTTGATGCAGTTGCAACATATTACCTTTACATGACATATGTACACCCTTTTATCTTTTCTTTAGCAACAATAATCCCTATGCCCCCTGATGAAGTTTTATGCAAAGGCAGTGGAACTCTTTGTGAAATGTTGCTTATGGTTCAGGTGACTAATCTTTCAATGGCTTGAAATCTTTTATAAATTGTTCCAATCTAATTTAGGGTCACTTAAATCTATCAAGGTTTTGGAATATCCACACATTTAGAAAACTGAAATTCAATAATGTATACTTTTAAAGATTTTTTGTAAATGAAATGGCTATTGAAATAATTACATTCCTGGTTGTTCCCTACTATTTTGGTACAACATTGGTTAAATCCAAGCTAGATCTTATTAAGTGTTATAATGCTTAAATGCTTTCTTCAAGTCCCGGATTATCATTCTAGAAAAATCTGTTTATTTTCTTTAGCAATTTCATCCTTTTTGTTCACAGGTTTTTTGAAAGGTGCTTTGAGGCTTAAACATGATTATTAGTGCTTTGGTGATTATAATATAGGGTTTTGATGATATTATTGTTGGATTTTTATTAATGTATGAACCTTTGCAGGCATTCAAGGCAAACATCATTTGTTCCAACAAGCATCAATCTGAACAAGAAAAGTTTTACAATGGGCATCTACTTGAGAGTGAAACATATATTGGAGGCCATGTTGAATGTCTTGAAAGTGGTGTCTTCTGCTCTGATCTTCCTACAAAATTTTTTCTTGAACCTTCAGCTTATCAGGTGCCTTTCTGGTCAAAATTTCTTTTGAAAGTATATATTTTGCAAGAATTTTTCATTGAGTACTATGCTATCAAATTCTTCATTGGCAAGCCCAAAGTATGGTCCCATTCTTGCAAAAGTCTGGTCCTTATCATATTCTTGCTAAAGTCTTTCCAAATTCTGTTAAATGAACCCAACACAAATTTTGTAGATAATGCTTTGTCATATAAGACTTAGCTTTGCAATGTGTTTGTAACATCTGGCTCTGAATTTGCTGGTTCTTTGGTGTCTGCTGATTGGTGTAGGTATTGTTAAACGAGCATTGTGGAAGCAAGTACAGTATTTCAAGGAATATACATCTCAAATAACAATCGTTGTTGGGGCATAGCGTGTTTCGATCTTAGTCTCTTTGCCCATTCATCTCTCCTCTCATCTCTTTCTCTCCCTCTCTAGCTTCCTCTTCCTCAACCTCTGTATCTCTCTCTATCTCTCTCTCTCATGGACATAAAAAACATATGTCAAAAATAGACCAAAATTTTCCCCATTTCACCTTCCACTCCTCTTTGGCATACCCATCACGCACACCAATAGAAATTACTGGTTAGTACTAATGCCAAAAAAAAAAAAAGGGTAGAGATCTCTGGGATCGAACAACCTTAAGACATTTTCCTTGCCTAACTCTGATGTGAGATGGCAACACATACCAAATTGTCTCAAAAAATAGGATAATTTTTTTCCATGTTGTGCATTGTGGTGCTAGAAATCAACTCATGCATCTCAGACAAGACATAGGACTGTTTGTACCAAATTAAGTAGTCTATCATTAATTTGTAAACATTTCACCGTCAAACCATTTTTTTTGTAGAATTTTTTGGAAGTTTTATTCTACACTGACAATTTTACCATAAAATTTGTAATTTTGAAAACACTGCAGTTGAGTTCAATATTTCCTGAGCTCTTTAATACGTGTCTACTAATTACATAGATGTTGAAATCAATACACATTAAGGTTGAGTTTATCCTGTTAAAAATTTGTAAGTATTACTGTACAGAAGCTTCATTTTAACCAATGATAGAAATGCTTGCAATTGCCTTGTGCATCTGCACAGAGGTTCAATTAATGTTCTGCATTCAGCTATCGTGTCTGATTTTGAAGATAAGTTTCTATCAGATTATATGCTGGAAAGAATTGTTGCTGGCTTTTAACCAAGGTTGCTGACTGATTTGTGGGTCAATTCAATAGAAATAAAAATAAAATTTAATAACTAAATAAAGAAATACTAACACAAATCAATAAAATATTAAAAATAACACTATAAGAAATTTGAAACGGCAAAGAGGTCAAAGGATTTCAGATCTAGAAATAAGGCCTAAAAACCACCCTTCCATTGATGGACATATACTCCTCTGTTACGCATTACTATTTTGTGTTTCAATTTAACTGCATGAAACTTCTTCTTATGCTTCAATTGCTTTAATGTGTGCTATTCTACCTGGCTGGTTACTATTCACTAATTCATTTTCCTTAAGTTGTTGCACTATTTCGAAAGGAGAGTTTAATCATGTCTTACAGACTCAAATAATAAGCTTAAAAAGGTGAACCTTGAGACATGCATTCATTCATGTTGTGACTTATGGCAAAGAGGATACATAATTCTCTGCGAAGTTCTGCATACAATATATAAGTGTTTTTATTAGGGTTCTAGGTTACTTCCAATAATTTCATGCTTCCCAATCACTTTATATGATTCTACCTTTATATGCTAATTTAGCCACATTTCTATTGGGACATCTTTCATTGCAACTTGTTTTTTGTAATTAGTGCAAGGGAGTAGTACTCATGGTTGTGCAAATATTTGGGATGGAAGATTGTCACAAAGTGTTAAGTGAATGTCGCCTTTGTCAAGGCTCTTTAAGCAATGATGTTGGGGTGATATTAGAGTGGATGCAAAACTCCATTAATGGGTCTTAAATATATCTTTATATATGTATTACTGATACTCTAAGATGTATGTGGGTATGTTTTGGAAGAGGGTAGCCAGCTCATCTCACATGTTAATTTTGTAGTAGAATTTATAGGTAGTCTAAGGCCATCACTCTATTATCAAATTTATATTCTGTTCTCCTTTTTTTCTTAATGTTGAGTATATTTTGTTGTTACAATACTTGGAGGATTCCACTCCAATATTGCGTTTGGTATATCATTTTGTACATTTTTTAGATATATCATATCTGTTTATCATTGAATATTTTGCTTAAGTAGAAACTATAAGATCGTAATTCCAATGCAGCATTCACCTGAGTTTTTGGTTCTGCAGCTTTTTGTCTCCATTCCTCTAAAATTGCCTGCACCAGACCCTGCATGGAATTATCCGAACTCTGTACATTTCAAGCTCTGGCATTATCGGTGGTCACAAGCATAATTATGACTGATTTTTATGATTTATCTATGCTCATCGTACCTACTCAAATGCTTACCTTGTTATAAAAGACTGCATTGCACTATTGTTAATTAGTTCATGGCTTGATTTTTTTGGTGGTACTATATCCAATACATTTAACAAGTTAAAACATATCCAAACTAAATGTACTGGATATGGTGTTACATGTCTTTGGGAAAGGGAGAGCTCTGGTTTCATTAAATCCTATTTGCTCCTATACTTTTGCTTCCTTGCTTGTTGATTTATAGCTACAAACTAATGCTAAATGTATAATTTTGACATTCATCTGCATATCTTTTCATTTTGAATTCTGTATGGATTCCTTCATAGATTACAATTCAAGTTGTTTTATCAATCATTAAAATTTGCAGTTAGAGCAAGCACTAATTATCTAATTGGAAATTTCTTAAACAGGAGCCTCAATTAGGTAGATGGGGTCGCATTCAAGCTGCTCGCAACGGTGTTGCTTTGTACCCTATAGATATTTCATGATGAGCATGAGGAGAAAATTGGAATTATCATATCATATCTTTGTTGCTTCTCTCAGTGATATGCCTGGTATGTACATTAGTGTATAGGAGAACTTGGTGCTTGTTTTGGGAAATCCTTTATAACAACACATTCTCCTGATTTGTCAATGTTTTCTTTATGTCTAAGGTCGTCTGCCACATTTCAAGTTTCAAGCACCAAGATCATTCTGACCCCTAACTGTGGCTGACCAGAATATTTTATTCGGGAATATATCAAATGTATTTTTAGGAAGTTGGCTTGGCATGAGACGTAGTGCAAAGAGAATTTTCTAATTTTGTCCTCTCAATCTATGCATTCTTTTATTTTTTGTAAAGCCAATGTAATTTTGTAGTAGATATGAAAAAAATTGCTTAATGATTTAATCTTTTTAATACACCTCTAGAAGTTGCCTTCTTGAGGTCAATTTTGAGAAACCTGAATCTACATCAGGTGCCATGCAAATTCGCCAAATTTTATCAAATTTTAGGCTATATCTAAATGGGCCTCGCAAAATAATTTTACATAGAAGGTGAATTGTATGGCCTATCAGTGCATGTCAAGTGCCTTAATTGCAGTTCCTAATTCCTTGTTATAAAATTGGGATTATTTGTGAGTGATGTGCACCCAATATCTATTTAGTGGAGTTGGATTCTACTAAACATTATGTATTTTGGCATTTCTCAGATTTAACTTTTCTGTAATACAGAAAATGTGTTCGATCTTTACTTGTATCATAAAGAATTATGTCATCAAATTGTCAAACAAGGTGACTGACACATGAGGTTGGTAGTACAAAATTACATTAATGTTGCAAAAAATTAAAGAATGGATTTCACAACATAAAAATGCAATGTGTTGTAACATATAACTCATGAAACCATAATCAGGAGCTGGTGATAAATTGAATGGTTGTATGTTACTGCATGTGTGGCACCTTTTATGCTGAAATCAATCATTGTATTATTTTTGGCATTTTAACCTTATGGTGTCATATAATGTGTAATGTAGATCAAAGTTAAATATGTAGTTCTTTGGCATCTGAAGACCACATTGGACTACACGAATGGCATCCTTTTCAAGTTTAAATCAATTGTTGTCAATTTTCATTGTAACTATATGTTTTATACTTTTTTCAATTTAGATTAATGTTAAATTTGGAGTTCAAGTGCAATAAAATAAGCAATGGGCACTGTATGGCACACATGCAAGGAGTTAAAATTCATCGTGGCTATTAGAGAATACAATGAGTGCCTGTCACGACAATAACCAATAGTATTCCACATTACACAAAGAAGCAAAGTTCCACTCAATGGTAGAGAACTGCACACATCAGAATATTGCATGTGGGGTGAACTTTATGATTTTACATTTTGAGCTTATTTGCATGCTATTTCCATAGCTATACATTTGAAGATTGACAACATTAGTTGGCTTTTGATTTGCATGCTTTTATGCAAAGTCTTGTTGATTCTATTGGTGCAAAAATAGTGACAATCACTTAAAATCATTGTTGTTGATGTGTAAGGGCATGACATAATTTTCTTCATCAAATTGTAAATGATGACACACACACACACAAAAACTAGGCAAGGTTAGTTTCTCCATTCATCAAACCTTGAGATGAATAGATTTAAAGGCCTAGAGCAAAGATGAAGGATGACAATAATCCAAATTGTTTTCCCTAGGATGATGAAATAATGTTAATATCATATTCTTTGAATGATATAGAAAGTGAAAAATGAATTGATACTTTGCCAATTGTGGATGGTAGAGAACTTGTGCTCTCGTAAGAGGTCAAAAGTTCAAATTTGTAGTGGGGAGGGGTTGTACACCTTATATTAAAAGCATTAATATAAGAAAAATAAGAATAGCAATCGACCAAAGAGTACTGTCCTAAATTTGAGTATTGTTGAGGCAGAGCGTGCTTTGAGTACTTGAACAGTAGACTTGGTGAGCTGACTGAAAGAGTCAACTCATTGAGGTGACTGGGTGGGAGTGACTTGGCGAGCTGACCTAGAGAGTTGACCTAGGGGATGGGCTTGGTGAGAAAACTTAAAGAGTCAACTTGGTGAGTGCACTTGAATTGTCGGCTTGGCGAGTAGACTTGGGGACTTGGTGGGACATGTGGGCGAGCTAACTTGGTGAGGCGACTTGGTGACATGAATTGGTAGGCTGGCTTGGCGAGCCGACCTTAAAGAGTCAACTTTGTGAGTGTACTCAAACAATCAACTTGGTGACATGACTTGGTGGGCTTGGCGAGCCGACCTAGCGTGCATACTTGAACAGTAGACTTGTTGAGCTAACTTAAAGAGTCAACTCGTTGAGGTGACTCGATGGGGGTGACTCAGTGGGCTAACTTGGAGAGTTGACCTAGGGGGTGGACTTGGTGAGCAAACTTAAAGAGTTGACTTGGTGAGCCTACTTGAATTGTCAGCTTGGTGAGCTGACTATGGGGGTCGGCTTGGCAAGCTGATATGGGGAGTCGACTTAAAGTGGCAACTTGGTGGTGCAAGTTAATGAGATGACTTATTGAGGCCACTTGGTGAGGTGACTTCATGAAGCAACTTGGTGAGCTGACCTACTAAGTGCACTTAAAGACTAACCTTGATGAGGTGCTTTGGTGGGGTGACTTGATGACAAAACTTAAAGTGTCAACTTGGCGTGCCAACCAAGTGAGTTTACATGGTGAGCGAGCTTAGAGAAGCAACTGTATGGAGCAACTTCATAAGCACACTAAGTAAGCCCACTTGTTGGGGCAAGGTGGTAAAACCATTGGGTGAGTTGACTTTGTGAGCTGACTTAATGAGTCAACTCGTTGAGGTGACTGGGTGGGGGTGACTTGGTGAGCTAACCTGGAGAGTTGGCCTAGGGGGCGGACTTGCTGAGCGAACTTAGAGAGTCGACTTGGTGAGCGTACTTCAATTGTCAGCTTGGCGAGCTAACTTGGCCGAGAGCCAGCCTGGCGATCTAACATGGTGAGTGGGCTTAAAGTGGCAACTTGGTGGGGCAAGTTGGCAAGCCGACTTAGCAAGGCCACTTAGAGACGTGACATGGTGAGCTAACTTGGTGAGCAAGCTTGATGAGTGGACCTAAAGATTGACCTTGTTGAGGCACTTTGGTGGGGTGACTTGATGACCGAACTCAAAGAGTCAACTTGGTGAGCATACTAGTGCATTTGGGTTCATTTTTCAACCTTCATTGACCAAATTTTTGACCCAATTTTCGACCAAATTTGACCAACCCATTGGTCAAAATTTATCTGGTCAAAATTTTGACCAACTCACTGGTACATGATTTGTCTCAATCATATAACTAATTATATATTTTTCATATTAGTTACTGTCATTGTTTTTTAGGCATTCTATAAAATAGTTCACATGCCTTGCGTATGATATGACATTTTGCATGTATCCTGCACTCTCTCTCATCCAGCTAATGATGGATTACGTAGAGTGATCTGAAACCATGATGCTAAAAACACACAATCAAATCCAAAATGAACTTGCACGACAAATGGATTGTGGAAATCTGATATTGGTAAAATTGCATGCATGTCTACCAGGACAATCACAACTTAAACATATATTTGTCTTGGTAGACATGCATGCAAAATTAACAATATCAGATTTCCACAATCCATTTGTAATGCAAGTTTGTTTTGGATTTGATTGTGTGTGTTTTTTAGCATCATGGTTTCAGATCACTCTCCCTAATCCATCATCAGCCAGATGAGAGAGTGCAGGATGCATGCAAAATGTCATATCATACGCAAGACATGTGACTGTTTTATAGAATGCCTGAAAAAAATTTACACCTATTTGTTGGTAGAAATTTCTACCTTCGTTGGTCGAAATTTTTGACCTTCATTGGTCAAAATTTCTACCTTATCTGGTCAAATTTTTTGACCTTCGTTGGTCAAAATTTCTACCTTCATTGGTCAAAATTTTTGACCTTCAATGGTCAAAATTTTTGACCTTCATTGGTCAAAATTTCTACCTTAATTCACGAAAATTTTTAACCCTCGTTGGTCAAAATTTCTACCTTGCTTGGTCAAAAATTTTGACCTTCATTGGTTGAAATTTCTACCTTTATTGGTCAAAATTTTGACCAATTCCTACTAGAACTTGCACATGGCAATTGAGGTTTTTCGACCAATGTATTGGTCGAAATTTTGACCAACAGAAGTTTGGTCAAAATTTCAACCAAAAAAATTTTGACCAACGGGTTGGTCGAAGTTGGTCAAAGTTTGGTCAAAAATTGGGTCAAAATTTTGACCAATAATGGTCGAAAAATGGTCTCAAATGTACTAGTGCTAGTTTTGAGTCTTCCAATCCAAATGTCTTGACTATCTCCTCAATGTATTTTGATTGGGTCACAAATATGCTATGCTTCAATTGATGTACTTGCAATCCAACAAAGAATTTGATTTCTCCAAACATTGACATTTCAAACTCATGCTTCATTTGATCAACAAAATCTTTGCATAGAGCATCTTTTCCTCCAAATATTATATCATCAACAAATATTTTTGATATCAAAATGCCTTTACCTTTTATTGCCTTGATATATAGGTTGTTGTTGTCATCTGCTCTCTCAAATCCAATCTTCACAAGATATTTGTGCAATCTCTTGTACCATGCTCTAGGTGCTTGCTTCAAACCATAAAGTGTCTTATGTAGTTTGTGAACCATGTCCTTATTGTTGTCATCAAAAAATCCTTCTTTTTGTTCAATATAAACTTCTTCTTCCAGTATACCATTAAGAAAAGTAGACTTCAAATCCATTTGGTAGACTTTGAAACCTTTATATGCAGCATATTCAAGTAGTGTTCTCACTCCTTCCATTCTTGCAACAGGGGTAGATGTTTTCCCATAATCTAGTCCTTCTTCTTGTGCATAGCTTTTACAAACTAGTTTGGCTTTGTTTTTAGTTATCTCACCATTCTCATCAAGTTTGTTCCTAAACACCCATTTGGTACCAATCACATTCTTATCAGCTGGTCTAGGCACTAGGGTACATGTTTTTTTCTTCTCAATCTGATCTATCTCTTCTTCCATAGCTTTATACCAATCTTCATCTTGTAGTGTATCTTTTATTGTTTTGGGCTCAAACTTTCTTAGTAAGCATGATTCATTCCTTAGTCTATTCTTTGTCATTGGTCTTGCATCCTTGTCACAAATGATTTGATCTGCAAGGTGATGTCTTCTTACATACTTGGCTAATCTTGGTTTTGTCCTTCTTTCCATGTTTGATCCTTCAACTTTAGAGTCATTTTTCTCTTCATCATTTCTTTCATGTATACTAATTTTAGAGTCAGAATGTGTAGTTTCTTCATTCTGCAGCTTGACTTCTAAATGTAGCTTGATATCCACTGGCTTTGACTTGGCTGATACTAAAATTTGTGGTTGATTCTCAACTTGATTGGTGGCATTATCTTCAATAGTCATTCCTTCATAGAAGTATACAAAAGATCTATAATCTTTTTATTTCTTCGACTCATCAACTTGGACTTTTACATGCTCATCAAAATTCACATTTTCACTTTCAACTATCTTATTAGTGTTAGTATTCAAACACTTATATGCTTTGCTTCTAGTTGAATACCCAAGGAATATGCCTTCATCACTTTTGGTATCAAACTTTTCATTTCTAGTATCTTTAAGAATATAGCATTTACAACCAAAGACTTTGAAATGCTTTACATTAGCTGAGTGACCATACCACAATTCAAAAGGTGTTGCATTTGTACCTTTTTTGACTTGGACTCTATTTAGGGTGTAAACAACAATAATTATAGCTTCTCTCTAGTACTTTAGAGCAGCATTTTTCTTTATCATCAAGGTTCTAGCATAGTCTGTTACTGATCTATTTCTTCTTTCAGCAATACCATTCTATGGTGGAGTTCTTGGCACTGATGTTTTCCTTTTGATACCTTTGTTATTGCAGAATACATCAAATTCTTTTGATGTAAACTCCTCCTCTATCTGACCTTAGGAATTTTAGACTCTTACCTATTTCTTTCTCAACTTTGGCCAAATACCACTTGAATATTTGAAATACATTAGATTTTTTCTTTAAGAACATAGCAATCATCATCTTGGAATAGTCATCTACAAATAGCATTATGTATTTGTCTCCTAGGTAACTTTGCACTTCTATTGGACCACTTAAGTCTAGTACTTCTTTGGAAGTATATGTTTTTCTTTTGAAACTAGACTTATTCATCTTCCCTAGTTGACATTGTTTGCACATTGTATTTTCAGACTTTTTCAATTTTGGAAAACCTTTGACTTACTTCTTTTTGTTGATGCTAATTAAATTGTCAAAGTTAACATGACACAATCTTTTATGCCATAACCACAGACTATCAAGTCTAACAACAAGACAAGTTGCATCTTCCATATCTAGATAGAACAAGTTACTTCTTGCTTGTTCACCTTTTCCTATCAGATTTCCATCAGTGTCATAGATTTTGGTAGATTTGTTTCCAAATTCTACTTTGCAACCTACATTCCCTAACTGTGATACACTCAATAGATTGTAGTTCTATCCTTCAACATAGTATCCATTATCACATAAAATTTTCTCTATAAGCTTAATTGAGTCTTTTCTTTTGATTTGAAATGGAGCATCATTACCAAATCTAACACTATTTCTATCATATTGAGTAAAGGTAATAAACTTACTCTTGTCTCCTATCATGTGATGTGAGCATCCACTTGTCATTCTTGTTCACACAAGTCACCAATGTTGTTGCTTTATCTTCTTCTAATTCATCCTTCATGGCCACATAGATTACTTCATCATCATTCTCATCAGAATCTTCTTCAACAATGTAGCATCTATTGCCTTTGTCCTTGTAATCTTTGCTATCATTGTCTCTTTTGTTCTTGTACTTGTTTCCTTCTTTTTTGTTCTTGTTCTATGTACATCTTGCAACAACATGACCTACTTCATTACAATTAAACCAAATCATAGGTAACTTACATTTGAATTTACCTTTGCCTCTATGGAATCTCCTAACCAATAGTTTTTCTGATTGTTCCACATCTTCCTCATCTATGCTGCTATCATTGGATGCATGTTTTTCTTTTCTTCTCTTTTTGTTTGATTTCACCTCCTCAGCATCTTTCAATGTTAGCTTGGCCTTGAAAGTAGATTCAAGGTTCTTAGGTCTGTAGTTGTCAAAGGTGGACAATTCAAATACGGTGAGTTTTCCCACTATTCCTTCAAAGGTTAGTGTGTTCCCTTGTACACACCTTAGCTATTGGATGGATGAAACTCTAATAGCATAGATGGGGAGTAGGGTCCTTATGTATTTTCTATTCATAGTCTCTTCTTCCAATTGACCACCTATACTTCTTATTTCACTTACCACTTCTTTCATTTTGGATCCATATTGAGCAACATTTTCACCTTCCTCCATTTTCTTCTCATCAAACTTTCCTCTGAGGCTTTCTCTCTTTGCTCTTTGAACATTTTGATCTCCTCCATAGATATCTATTAGGGCTTTCCATATCTTGAATGTAGTGTCTAATTCCTTGATGTCATCTGTATATGAGCAATGTTAGTATGCTAATAGAAACCAAATTTAAATAAAGCTTCTACAAACTAAACAAAATTCATAAACTTCAAGATAGACTAAGATGAACTCTTAATTGAGAATATGAGCCATTAATGGACTCTCTCAATGAGAAGCTCTCTTGTTGAGTGGCTTTGTCTAAATAGATAGGATGTATGCTCAAGCTTATGCTTCAAAAAGGGCTTCAAATGGAGTTGGAATTTGGGTGTGAGTGTATGGTTTTGATGTAAAATGGCTTCTTAAAATGGAATTATCACTTTACTTCATGGATTGTGTTATTTTGCAAAGGGGAAGGATCCAATTTATAGGCAAGATGCTTGAGGGATTAAGGGCTAAGATGCAAGGATGGGAAAAAGCTCATGGAGGGCTCAGATTGCATGAGAGAAGAGCACATGGATTGTGCTTCCTTACAACCAATCAAGGAGTGACACATGTCACATGGTGAGAGGATGGAGGAAAGGGGAAGGATGAGTCAACAAAGGAGGCTCAAGGGATAAAATCTTCATAAAGACCTTCATAATGACTTGTAAGAGCAATAAAAGGGCTTGGAAGAGTCATTTATGGCCTAGTGGGCTTCATAAAGTTTTATGGTTGAGATATTTTGAGAGAGATGAGAGCAATTTCGACTTGGGCTGGATTGGGAGGGTTTTAAGCTTGTTTAGGCTTGTACAAATGATTAGAGGATGGATTAAGATGGTTTAGGATTAGCTTAGGGATAGGCAAGTGGATGGCATTTAATGAGGGTGGGTGAAGGAGGAGATATTTGTTAACTTTGGCTTGGGTTAGTAAGTCTTAACCCATTTTTAGGGAATGTGACAAGGTTAGGAGGGGATTAGGATTAGGTTTAAAGACATCTTCTAGAAGAGTCTAGACTTTGGATGAGGATAAAGACTTTCTAGAATAGTCTAGAATTTCCTAGGATGAGGATGAAGACTTTCTAGAAGAGTCTAGAACTTCTTAGGATGAGGATAAATTAGATTTTTTGGAAATAAATAAAGTTTTATTTATTTCAAGGGTTTGGGTTGAGGAGATATTTATTAAAACTTTTTTAATAAACATGAGGATTAATATTTAATCTTAATTAAATATTTTGAGTTGGGATTAGGGGTGGGAAATGATGGGATTAGCCTTTAATCAAAATTAAAGAAGGATTAGAAGATTTTGGAAGAGGTTAGTGGTCTTAAGGAAATTGGCTAAGTTTTGGTCAAAAAATAAATTTTTAATTTATTTTGAGTTTTTTGGTCAATTTATTAATTAAATATTTAATAAATAAGGAAATAATGTTTAAATAAGATTTAAACATTTTTGGGAGGGATTCCTTAATTAAATATTTTTAATTAAGATAAAGGGATTTAATGGCATAAAAATAAATAAATTAATTAATTAATTAATGATGATGTCATCAAGAATTTTTCAAAAAATAAAAATACTTTATTTTCTAAAGGTTTTTAGGTGTCTACATTTTGCCCCTCTTTGATGTGATGCCGCAAGTGGCATGGCATCAAAGATAAGAAAATAAGATGCCCAAGGCTAGAGTAGAAGAGGAGAGAATGGACTGCAAGATGCCCCCTCAAGAAGGCGGCGGGGAGAGAAAGCGAGTCTCGACGACTTCTTGAAAAGTACAAGAATTCGAGATGAGCAAGAAGACTCAAATTGGCTTAAGAGAAGAGGTTTAGTTAGCTTAAACTCTCACTATGGGAGAATGATAAAGGGAGAATCAGAGGCACAAGATGAAGCAAGCTTAAGATCTCAGGGATTGTAGAGGATGAAGGAGCTGAGCGCTATAAAAGGAATCCAGGATGGGGAGATGGATGAGGGGATTAAAAAAGCTGATGCAATAGGATTTCAAAGAGTCAGATTGGCGAAAGATGGCTTTCAGAGATCCCTAGGACTAGGATTGTGGATCTCGAAAGATGAGGCTTGGTGGATTGATTTGGATTGGTGGATCCCTAAGACTAGGATTGTGGATCCCTAAAGCTAAAGGTGAGGAGTGATTCAAAGAGATACTGATGCATAAGCTGGGGTAGGAGAGACAGATGCTAGATATGGATGGAGGATAATGGAGATGAAGGAAAACCATTGAATCTTTTTGAGTGGGGGGGATACTTCAAAGAGAAGTACTACCATGTAGTTGAGCACTAGATTTGCTATAGGACTGTTGGTTAATTGCCAAGGTTACCAAAAACATCAAGGCCTTTTCACTAACTGTCCAGAGGACTAACGGACTAACTCAAAACAAACACGCAAGGATTGCCCCAGCATCACACATGAATCTTGAAAGAATCAGAGTGGAACCGATACTGGGTAACCCACAAGCAGAAAAGAAAAAAAAACAAAAGACTTGATCAAGACCTTACGCCCAGATTGCCCCATTCGCAGTATACCATGATATGGAAGATCGTGGAAACTTTGAGGAGGGAACAAAAAGATTGTTTGGAAAAGATACTTCAAGACCCAAAAGGGAAGATTCCAAATCAAAAGAAAGTGAAAATCCAAAAGAGAAACATTTGCCAATGAGATGGGTAGGACGAGGTACTAATAGACTAAGATCAGACATGAGGAAAGCTATATCCTCCAAGGATCTATTAGAGAGCACCTAAGCTGGTGGATCTGGATGAGTGATGCATCTAGCAAGCTGAACTAAGAAGGATAACACTTTGGTGACAGGAGATCTAGCTAAAGGATGCATTGGGATAGCTAACCAAGGGTTGTGTGATGTGTGCAAGATGCTGATCAAGGAGGAACTGACACGAAAGATAGATAGATACAATGGTACTAAGCTAAAGAGGATGTACAAGCTGATGGACCAAGATATGTTACAAATGTACAAGTTTGTTCATGTTTTGGTTTTTGTGAGATGGAAATGTTTGTAAAGGATGGGATGTCTATAATAGGTGATAGGTGGATAGGTAGATGGTTTGCAAAAAGCTTAAGTGAAAATGGGGTTTTGTGTGTGCATGTGATAGTATACAAGCTAGGATACAAGATTTTACAAGCTGAGGTACAAGATTTTACAAGCTGTATAGAAGGTATTTACAAGCTCCATTAGATTTTGGATATTTGGTTGGAACACCAAGGGAACAAGCAGGTATTTTATGGGATGGTGGGTGAATGGATGAGGGATAGGATAGTGATAGATAATGGATTAGTATTAGTACACAAGGCACCTGAATTACTAGGTTTTCACCAAGGTACCTATCCAAGGCGCTTGAATTGCCAAGTTTTCACCATTGGACGCTTATTTCTCTTTACTATTTTTTTTTTGTATTTTTCAAAAGCTAGGTATACCAAGGATCTTCAAGCATAGAACTTCTTGAGATGAATGATGTTAGTAGGATCATTCAAGAGTTCTCCTTCCGATATAGATAGCTGATAGGCTCCAGAGCCAAAGGAAGTAGTGACAACATAAGGACCAAGCCATGTAGGTTCAAAATTGCCTTTCTTTTCTCGATCTGCTTGGACTTTCATGTTTTCTTTAAGGACCATGTCACCTGGCTGAAAGTGTCATGGAAGCACCTTCTTGTTGAAATTCCTTTTGAGATGAGTTTGATAGATTGTGAGATGATCATAGGCTTTTTGTTGCTTCTCGTCTAAGAGATCTAGCTGGGTGAGCCGAGCTACTCTGTATTCTTCATCTGATATTTGCCCTTGCAAAGATATGCGCAAGGAGGGAAGTTGAACCTCTATAGGTAGTACCGCTTTGGCACCATAGACTAGGGAGTATGGAGTTGTGCTTGTGGATGTATGGAAGGAAGTTCGATAGGCCCATAGGGCTGGATTTATTTGTAGGTGCCAATCACGGTCAAAATCATTGACAACTTTCTTTAGGATTTTGAGGAGGGTTTTGTTAGTTGCCTCTGCCTGGCCGTTACCTTGTGGAAAATATGGGCTAGAAAAGCAGTGATGGATGCAGAGGGAAGTGCATAATTCTTCCATGTTGAGATTTTCAAAGTTACCTCCGTGGTTGGTGAAGATGGTGGATGGGATGCCGAAGCGGCAAACAATGTGGTACAAGATGAACTTGGAGACCTGAACTCCTATAGCTGAGACTAGGGGGATTGCTTCCACCCATTTAGTGAAATAGTATGTAGCTATTATTATCCATTTATGTCCATCAGATGAGAGGGGTGTGATAGTTCCAACTAGATCAAGGCCCCAACAAGCGAAAGGCCAAGGTGGTGCAATAGGTTGTAGATCATGTGCTAAAGCATGCACAAGATTTGCATGCTGCTGACATGGGAGACACTTTCTGAAAAAGTCATAGGAGTCTTCTTCAATGGTAGGCCAATAGTAGCCTGCTCTAAGGATTTGTCGCGCTAGGACAATACCACTCGTGTGGGCACCACAAAGTCCAGAGTGTACTTCCTTTAACACCATTGCGGCCTCATTTTGGTCTAAACATCAAGAGAGAGTATCGTGATAACCTCGACGATATAGGGTATTGGCTATGATAACATAGCGGGATGATTTTCGGATGAGGTTCTGGCATTGGGTACATGTGAGGTGAGGGGATATGATACCATCGTTAAGGTAAGCGTGAATCTCATGGTACCAAGGGGATTGGGGACCAACCAAGATACAAACACGGTTTGAATCCTCATTCACATAGGCGGGTGTGAGGAGCTGCTCCACTAAAAACTCATACTGTGTAGCTACTTGGGGAATTTCCAAGAGCAAGCCTATAGTAGCCATAGCATCTGTTGCTTTGTTTTGTATTCAAGGTACTTGTGAAAACTGAAGCTTTGTAAAATGTTGGGTTAGCTTATCAACTAGCTCTTTGTAGGGTAATATCTTTTCATCTTTGGTTTGATATTCATTTAGGGCTTACTTGATGATGAGCTAAGAATCGCCAAAGATTTATAGCTCAGCAATGTTCCATTCTGCAGCTATCTTTAATCCTGCTATGAGGGCCTCATATTCAGCTATATTGTTGGTGCTAGGGAATTGTAGCTTGAAGGCTTTTGGAATGTAATCTCCTTGAGGTGTGACCAACAATATTCCTGCCCCTGATCGATGAGATGTGTATGAGCTATCAAAATAAAGTTTCCATGGGGGTTGTTCTTCAATTAGACAGATATGCTCATCTAGAAATTCTGTGATCAATGGACAAGCATCTATTAGAGGTGCATCAGCTAGGTGATCTGCTATAGCTTGCCCTTTGATTGCCTTTCTGTCCACATACTGGATGTCAAATTTGCTAAGGAGCATAACCCATTTGGCCAAACGGCCTGTAAGTGCTATTCTGGAGAGCATATACTTGAGAGGGTCAATCTTGGAGACTAGTTGGATGGTATGACTTAGCATGTAATGGCAAAGCTTTTGAGTTGAGAAAACAACTGCCAAACAATCTTTTTCCATAGGAGTGTAATTGAGTTCATAACCAACTAGGGTTCTATTGATGTAGTAGATGGCTCTTTCTCTATTGTAGTCATCGAGCTGTGCTAGAAGTGCCCCTAGAGCAGTAGGTGTTGCTGATATGTACAAAAATTAGGGGATGACCAGGAACTGGTGGAACCAAGATAGGGGGATTGATGAGATACTGCTTGAGATGGTCAAAGCTGCGCTGACATAAAGGATCCCACTTGAAGTTCTCATCCTTCTTTAGTAAATGTGAAAATGGTGTACACTTATCTGCAAGCTAGGAGATGAAGCGCCGAACAAATTGAAGCTTTCCTTGAAGAGAACAAAGTTGTCACAGTGTCTGGGGAGGAGGCATGTCTAAGATAGCCTTGACCTTCTTGGGGTCAATCTCTATACCTCATTTAGAAACTATAAAGCCTAGAAGCTTGCCAGATGTGACCCCAAAGACACATTTCTTGGGATTCAGCATGAGATGATATTTGGCTAACCTATCAAAGACTTTCTCCAGGTCAGGAAGATGATCCATGAAGGTATGAGACTTGACCAAGATATCATCCACATAATCCTCCACATAATCCTCCAAAATGCTATGGATGAGATCATGAAAAATGGCTGTCATAGCTCTTTGATAGGTAGCCCTAGCATTCTTTAGGCCAAAAGGCATCATGTTGTAGCAAAAGGTTCCCCAAGGGGTAGTGAATGTTGTCTTATGCTGATCCTCTTCTGCAATCTTGATTTGATTATACCCAAAAAATCCATCCATGAGGGACAAAATTTCATGTCCAGCTGTAAGATCTACAATCATATCTATGTTGGGCAAGGGAAAATCATCTTTTGGACAAGCTTTGTTAAGATCTCTGAAATTAGTGTAGATTCTGATGTCACCAGAAGGCTTAGTGACAGGGACCATGTTGGAGATCCACTCTGAATAGTCGATAGGTTGGATAACCTTAGCAGCTAACATTCTTTCTAACTCAGCTTTGACCAGTAATGCCACCTTGGGGTGCATTTTTCTAAGCTTTTGTCTGACGGGCTTGATCTGTGGATTGACTGCAATATGATGAACTACAAGCATTGGATCAAGCCCTAGCATGTCTTGATATGACCATGCAAATCAGCCTATGTTCTCTCTTAAGACCTCAAAGAGGAGATTAGCTTGGTCTTGTGATAGGGATGCAGCAATGTGAACAAGCCTAGGGATCTCTGAAGAACCGATGTTGACTTCCCTAGTATCCTCAATTAGAATAGAAGATATCTCTGGTCAATTATCTTGAGGAGGTAATGCTAAATCCTCATGTTCTGCTTGTGGCTTTGGATGTTCTTACTGAGGGGTTCTCTTCGCTACCTTAGCTAGTCTCAAATTCACCTTAGTTCCAGTTTTGGGTGTATCGAAACTAGGTTGGGGATTTTCTCCAAAATACCCCTTGGGGTCTAGCTTATAGATATAGGTAGAATTTGGATTTGTTTTCTTGTGAGGTGTTTCAGCTCCCATGAATCTCAGAAGCACTTCCTCTGATGTGAACTCATCAATGTGTATGACACTTGGTTGGTCCCAATCTATGAGTTGTGGATGGGCAAGTGGTAGGTCAATGAGGTGGATGGATAGTTCTTGGAGAACAGAATCTCTGAGGGAGATTTGGTCTAGGATATCATTGTAGGCTCTCTTTTCAACTTCCTCAAGAATGTCTTTGATTTCGACAAGGTCGCGGTGAATGTTCAAGAAAGCATGACCGTCCATATTGGTGCCCTCAGTTGTGGGTATGCCAAAGCCAAGACCTGACTTTGATTCCCACTTGTGTGCGTCGATGGGGCACTACATGCCTCTTTCTTCTGGTCCTAGACCACCACCTTGATAGTTCCATTTGTCAGTGATGAGCTTATGTTCTTGGGGATACTTCTGTCTGAAGTGATCAAGGCGTGCCTGATTCCTTTGAGGTGCATCCTTATGTAACCAATTGTTGATATCTAGAGTGAGCTCCTCATGAAGAGGGATTTTCGAGGATACAAAGGTTTTTGGGCCAAACTGTTTGTATCAAGGAGGTGGAATCTCCTTAGCTTTGTGATATGTTATTCATCCATGGGCATGTGGATCAAGTGGGAGTGCCCTAACAACAAATGCATCTGACAGACTATACTCTCCACAACCCTTGTTATTGATCTTCACGGTAGACAGGGTAGAGGTGAGGATGGTTTCTGGGTCATTACAAGTGTGGGATGAGCTGGCGATGGATGTGCTGATATCAATTCTAGGGAAATGGTTTGTATATGAAGCTTCAGCTATATTATAGTAAGCAAAGGGTTTTGGATCGGCATGGATGGTTACCTCAGTGCCTTGATGCAGAAATTTGACACACTGATGGTAAGTGGATGGAACGGCTTTCATGGCATGAATCCATGGGTGATCGAGGAGGATGTTGAATGGTAGATTTAGATCAATAACATGCCAGAGTGTTTCTTGGATGACTGGCCCAACCTTGATTGGCAGCAAAATAGTTCCTTCTGTGGTTCTTTCCAAGTTGTCATAAGCTTTGATGGTGATAACCTCACTGATGATATCTGCCTCAGTATACCTAGCTTGTTTTATGAATTTTAGGGTGCAAATATTCAAGGCTGATCCATTATCTATCATTGCTCTTTTCACGGAAAAATTGGATACCATGATGGCTATGCGAAGTGCAAGGGTGTTATCTGGCTCGACCACGGGTATGTCGGCGGGTTTGAACGATAGGGCACATGAGGATGAAAGGTGTCCAACAAGATTGCAAAAATCAGTAGCATTGATATCAGAAGGGACACGAGATTCTATGAGAGCATTGTCAAGGATGTTCTTGTACACAGGACTAGTGCAAAGAAGGTCTAAAATGGAGATTTGGGCCAGCATGTTCCCAAGGTGTTCCAAGATATTATACTGGCTTTTTGATGGAGCTGATGGTGCTGGTGAAATGGGTGGGCCTGCGATGTTAAATTGGGCTCTTCGAGTGGTGACTGCACACTCATTGTTTGGTCCTTGGATATTGATAACATTGATAGAAGGCTCTTTCTCGGATATACAACCTATAAGGCTACCATAGTCTATATAGGATGAAGTGTGGTCATTGTTCTTCCCATGCTGTTGGTTTGGCTGACGGTTGTTGGTGTTGTTGGTGTTGGCTTGGATAGGTGCTTTTCCAAGATTTTGATTGTTGTGAGGAGGAAAAGCATTTTGATAGATCTGTAAGCCTACATTGGGAGAGGTTTAGGCACCAACAATGATTTCCTTCCGATCAATGAGGTCCTGCACATAGTCTTTCAGTTTCATGCATCTGAGGGTAGTGTGACCTTTTACCCTATGAAATCTGCAGTATTCATTGTCTTTGTACCATGCAGCTTTGGATTGGCTTGGGTCAATTTGCTGGGTAGGAGGAAATTTGATGAGGTTTTCCTTGACTAATTTCTCAAAAATGACATCCAATAACTCACCAAGGGGTGTATAGTTTCTAGGTGTAGGTTGGAATCTGGGCTTTTGTCCTGCAGCTACATTGATGGCATTAGCTTGATTGCTACACCCTTGAAAGTTTGGTCTTGGATTGTGGTTTTGATAGCTGTGGTTATTCTACTGTTGGTAGTTGATGGCTTGCTAATTGTTTGGTTGATAGGGTGGGTTGGACTGGTTGTGAGAAGGACCAACAATATACACATGTCTGGTGTCAGTGACGCCATCTATTGCAACATGCTTGTTTTTGTTCCAATACCTAGACTTGTCATTGGAATGTGATAGATTTTGGTTGGCTTCCTTGTAAATCTTGACCACACCATCTTTAATGAGTCCTTTCTCAAGGATTATTCCTTTCTCTTTGATATCTTTGTAGGTCTGCAAACAGTTCATGGTCATGTGGTGAGCCAAGCTAGGATGGGCATTATCAATAAACATTTTCACCAAATGGCGCTCTGGCAAGGTGCAAGATATGCGGGTGGTAAGGGTTTGCCATCTTTGTAGATATTCGGGAAGGCTTTCTCCACTTTTTTGCTTGGTGTGGACAAGATCAACTACTGATAGCTCTGTTTCAACAAGATGGGCATATTGGGCTACAAATGCCTCAGATAATTCAGCAAAATTTTTAATTGTGCCATAGGGGATTCTATAAAACTATTCAAGAGTTGGTCCAGCCAAGCTTTTGGGAAAGAGATGCAAGATGAAGACATCATCGTATGCCACTTCTTGGCAGTGCATTTAAAATTCTTTGATATGTGTGACAGGGTCTCCTTTTCCTCTAAATTTGTCAAATTTGGGTGTCTCAAAATGCTTGGGGAATGGTGTCATGGTAATGGCTCTATCAAATGGGTAAGGGCACACATTCTCAAACTTAAAATTTTTTGGATCATTTCCCTCTTGGATGTTCTTCAAATCTATTTTCATGGCTTCCCACTCTGAGTTAATGGGTGATGGCTGGGGTGCCCCCAATGTAGGAGTGCCTTGAGGTAGGTATGCACTAGATGGGGCCACTGAATATGGATGGCTATAAGGGATTTGTTGATAGGGATTGTACATTATTTGGGAAGCTGCATGGTGGATGGTAGTTTGCTGAGGGGTAGGTGGCGCATAGTGCTGCATGTGCTGCGAGGCTTGCTGTTGATATGGGATTTGAGGTTGGGATTGAGGAACATAAGCTGGCTGTGGGATAAATGAATTGCTTTGTGGAGGTAAGGTATAAGATGGTTGTGAAGCTTGGGGAAAGGATCGAGGGGCTTGTGGGGTTTGACCAAGGTATGTGGGCTGCGCCCCCATTTGGGATGGTACCTGCAAATAATTAGTGGTTGGTTGGATTGGTGGGTTACCTCCTAGAAGAAGCATTGAAAAGTAGTTGGTAATAGGAGGTAATGGATTAGTTGGTGGTGGAGGTAGTAGGAATTGAAAGCTAGGAAATGGAATTGATGGGGTTTGATAGCTTGGTGGCTGGATTTTGAAGCTTGGTAGAGTGGTGGCAGGAGCTTGGGTCACTTGAGAGCTGGGCAGAACATTGGTAGTAGCTTGTGGGGTTTGATAGCTTTGTGGAGTGAGGGTAGTAGCTCGTGGATTTGTGGCTGATGGTACTGAGCTCCCAAGACCTAATGGAAATGATGGGATTGTGCTTTGGGCTATGGTGAACAAGCTAGGGGTGATGAAAGGTTGATTACTTGGCCCCATGGGCAGAATCCCTGTTGTATATTGCTGAGGTTGGCCAAAGATGCTAGCACTAATTTGGGAGATGGGTGGATTTGGAAGGCTGGGTTGGGGAGCAGCAGCAGCAATAGTGAAGGGCATGAACGGTGAGGTGTTTTGGGTAAAGGGGGTTTGGAGCGGAGATGTATGAACCAAGGATGGAGTGGTGGTGGCTGGGTTGGCTTGCGGCATGGAGATTTCAACTTGGGTGGATGATGGTATGTTTGGGTCTGTTGGATCATATGGATTGGCTGGAGGCTCTTCTTTTGGCATATATTGAGGATAATTTGGATCATAAGAGCCTATGGGTGGTGGCAGCTACCCAAACAATGAGTGAGATGGATCTGATAATGGAGGGGGTCTTCCAAAGTCAAAGGTTCCTATATTGTCCCTTCGAAAATTAGCCATGATTGTCTCTTTGTTCTTGTCTATAATGGCATTTACCAATACTGCATTTCCTGGTTGGTTCATGAAAGCTTCAATGTCAGTAGATGATGGCATAGCTTTCTCTAGGTTGGGGATTCTAACTTTAAAGATATGTTGCCAAAGCACAAAAGGTATGCTTTCCTATGTGCAAGCTTGGTGGTGATTGTGTCAACTTAAGGATAGACTGATGATCCTTTAGGAAGAACACGAGATTGACCACTTGTGGATCCCAACCTTTAGCTCAAGGTGATGAGGGATAACAAGTGGCAAAGCTAGATTATCCTAGACAAAGCTTTGTCAAAGGGATAACCTTGGTGAGATTGGTGGTTTTGAAAGATTTTAGGAATGGCAAACTTTTAGCAAGGTGACAACAATTTTTGAAGGCTTGGATGTGAAGATTTTGGATTACTGGCTAGATGATTTGGTCCTAAATGAGATGGATGAGCTAATAATGCTTAAGGGGATAACCTAAGATGGCTGACTTTTCTACAAAGATGACTCTAAGGTGAAGCTTATCCAAGAAGGTGTGGAGAAACAAGGGTGTCTAATCATAGAAATCATGCTTAGTTGGTAAGGCATAAGCAGGATTAACTCCTGGATGTTGGCTAAATTTGATGGTGCGCTCTAACCGGGCCTCTTGAAGTGCTTCGTCGACAACTTTATCCTCTGCTTTGTGGAGTTTGGAAATTCGAGGACTTGGTGTTAGTTCTTTTCTATTGGCTAAAAGTTCTTGGTATGCTTGAGATGGTTTGAGTTTAACTTTGTGGAACTTCTATTTGGGTTTAGGTTGCTCTAACATCAATTCTTGAATCTACTTGGCTTTGAGAGACCTCAGTTATTTTGCTTCAACTTGTTCAACTTCTGGAATAGGCAGTGACTACGCTAAGTATACCCTAAGCTAGGATTGACCAAGTTTGGCAAATATTCATTCAACAAATAAAAAAGCAAGCAATAGATAGGAACAACCAAATAGAAGTTTTTGATTCTCAGAATGTGATACTTGTGCTGAGGAGTGTGTATGTTTTACAAATGTTTTGATCAGTCACTTCAAACACATTAATACTCTAGATGGTTGTCTACAAGGCTGACAGTTGGTTTAGCTAGGGAGTCCTCGATATACCCAAAGGTACATGAGGCCCAAATCTATAGATGAAACCAACAAGATGTCACACAGCCGAGAGGAGCGGTAACCCACTTCTCCTCTTTCACTTCTCAAGGGTATAAAGTTCCTTGAGGCTTAGCCCGAGTGACAAAAATCTTGATTCCAAGAGAGATGTCTTTGGATTCACCTCCCGATTTTTATGCTCTACCAGAACATTGGATTTGAGCTCTTCCAAGGGGTGATGAAATCCCCAAGCAGGCTTCCTAAAAAGAAACAAGGTTTTGGATCCTAATCTTATGCACCCAAGATGGCCTCGAAAGATGACAAGGGGAGAGAAGACTTGGATGACCTTGGGCTAAAAAAAAAAACATGCTTGTTCTTTTACCAACTGACTCTTATGTGTGCTAATCTAGACTTTGCAAGCACTCATGTTTAAGAGACAATGTTCAATTCCAACTTGAAACGCCAACAAAAGTAAATCGATCAAAGAATGCAAACAAGAAGAAGAGTTAGGGTCAACAAAAGCAAACTCGCACGCCCGGAGGCCCTCCACGTCAATAGTTGTTCAATTTTAGTGCCCAAACTTGAAGTGTGATCGATTTAATCTAGAGTTTTGGTCATTTAAAATTTTTGATAAAGTTAAAGCAAACGTTCAAAGATCAAGTGAGTGAGTTAGATTGTGGAACATTTAACACCTTTTTCAAGTAGACCCATCCCCATAAATGGCGCTGAGATTGCAACCAATGGTTGAATTGATGGGTGATTAGAAAAGAGGTGAGTCCAAGGAACTACTCAAATTGATTTTTTCAAATTTGTATTTAACTTAACAAAGTTTCTTAAATGTCCAAAAGTCAAACTTTACCTAAATTGCATGTGGAAAAGAGATTTGTTTTGTTCAATTTTAGAAGCTCCAAATGAAGTGTTTGATATTGCAATGGTTAATTGATCCTTGGCATTCAAGATTTGATTTGTTATTTTAATCATGCATTCAAAGAAAATTTGATTTTAATCCATGGCATTCAAGAGTGTGTTTAGCAACATGCATTCAAAGACAAGTGATTAAACATTCAAGTTTTTTACCTTTGAGCATTCAAGATTGAGATTTTGTGTGTTGTTTTAAAAACTTTGAAGTGCTTTGTTTTAACCTTAGATCATTCAAGATTGTTTTGGACTCAAAAGTGAAAATGACTCTTTGGACTTTGGTTTTCATTTAAGATTTTGTGTTCTAGTTTGCATATTTTAAGCCCAAAAATGATATTCCTAGATTGTTTTGATGCATGAAAAACCTTAGAAACATTCAAGATTTTGCAACAAGACATTTGTTTGGAACAAATAACAAAGCTTTTAGGATAATTTTTGGCAACCATTTAGGATTCTTAGTTTTCATGATATTTTTAAAAGAACTTTAAAATATTTGCAAATGAGGTTCATTTTATCCTTGATTGATGCTTTGAGTTTGACTTAGATTTTAGTGTGCACTTAGTGTTGATTTTGAACCTTTTGAAATGGAAACTTGAAGTTCTTTTTAAATTCCCAAAAATGAAGCGTTCCTAACTTTGCATGCATCTAAAACCTTGATGTTGCAAGGATGCAAATGATTGGATTGGTTTATTTTCATTTGTTAAAATGCTTTTTTCTTTTTTGCAAATTTTTAGTTTTTAATGGATTTAAGTATGATTTAGGGGTTCATTTTAAGAGCTAAAAAGAAGTGTGTATGATTTTGCTTCCTTAAAAAAAAATGGCCAAGATCTCCCACAAGAAGAAGAAGAAGAAGTAGATGGAATAAGAAGAATATAGACAAGAAGAGGAAGAAGAATTCCAAGTGCTTTGTCCACCTATAAGCTTGAAAAATTTGCAAACACTATGAGATTGACTATGAGTTCCTTTGTCTTCTTCATGCTCATGTGGACCTACAAAACCAATTTATACAATCCTACCAATCACAAAAATAAGAAAAATTAGCCAAAATTACCAAATGACATACAAAACATGACTAAAAAAAGCTAATGAAGATTACCCATGTGGGGTCCCACCAGGCGTGCCAAAATGTATATGAGCAATGTTAGTATGCTAATAGAAACCAAATTTAAATAAAGCTTCTACAAACTAAACAAAATTCATAAACTTCAAGATAGACTAAGATGAACTCTCACTTGAGAATATGAGCCATTAATGGACTCTCTCAATGAGAAGCTCTCTTGTTGAGTGGCTTTGTCTAAATAGATAGGATGTATGCTCAAGCTTATGCTTCAAAAAGGGCTTCAAATGGAGTTGGAATTTGGGTGTGAGTGTATGGTTTTGATGTAAAATGGCTTCTTAAAATTGCATTATGACTTTACTTCATGGATTGTGTTATTTTGCAAAGGGGAAGGATCCAATTTATAGGAAAGAGGCTTGAGGGATTGAGGGCTAAGATGCAAGGATGGGAAAAAGCTCATGGAGGGCTCAGATTGCATGAGAGGAGAGCACATGGATTGTGCTTCCTTACAGCCAATCAAGGAGTGACACATGTCACATGGTGAGAGGATGGAGGAAAGGGGAAGGATGAGTCAACAAAGGAGGCTCAAGGGATAAAATCTTCATAAAGACCCTCATAATGAATTTTAAGAGCAATAAAAGAGCTTGGAAGAGTCATTTATGGCCTAGTGGGCTTCATAAAGTTTTATGGTTGAGATATTTTGAGGGAGATGAGAGAAATTTTGCCTTGGGCTTGATTAGGAGGGTTTTAAGCTTGTTTAGGCTTGTACAAATGATTAGAGGATGGATTAGGATGGTTTAGGATTAGCTTAGGGATAGGCAAGTGGATGGCATTTAATGAGGGTGGGTGAAGGAGGAGATGTTTGTTAACTTTGGCTTGGGTTAGTAAGTCTTAACCCATTTTTAGGGAATGTGACAAGGTTAGGAGGGGATTAGGATTAGGTTTAAAGACATCTTCTAGAAGAGTCTAGACTTTGGATGAGGATAAAGACTTTCTAGAATAGTCTAGAATTTCCTAGGATGAGGATGAAGACTTTCTAGAAGAGTCTAGAACTTCTTAGGATGAGGATAAATTAGATTTTTAGGAAATAAATAAAGTTTTATTTATTTCAAGGGTTTGGGTTGAGGAGATATTTATTAAAACTTTTTTAATAAACATGAGGATTAATATTTAATCTTAATTAAATATTTTGAGTTGGGATTAGGGGTAGGAAATGATGGGATTAGCCTTTAATCAAAATTAAAGAAGGATTAGAAGATTTTGGAAGAGGTTAGTGGTCTTAAGGAAATTGGCTAAGTTTTGGGCAAAAAATAAATTTTTAATTTATTTTGGGTTTTTTGGTCAATTTATTAATTAAATAATTAATAAATAAGGAAATAATGTTTAAATAAGATTTAAACATTTTTGGGAGGGATTCCTTAATTAAATATTTTTAATTAAGATAAAGGGATTTAATGGCATAAAAATAAATAAATTAATTAATAAATGATGGTCTCATCAGGAATTTTTTAGAAAATAAAAATACTTTATTTTCTAAAGGTTTTTAGGTGTCTACATCATCAAATTCAGCATAGTTGAGTGTAGAGGCAATCTCCAATTGAGATTTTTACATAATCACCTATTGATCCAAGGTGCAATTTCATTAGTCTTTGCCATGCAAAAAAGTTGTCTTTGTTGAGCTTGGGAACTTCTCTCTTGGACATCTTGATCTTCCTACTTCTAGTACCTTGAAACCAAATTAGTAGATGGCTCTGATACCAATTGTTAGAAATGCTTTAAAATAACTGAGAGGGGAGGGTGAATAAATTATTCAAGGTCCAAATGTCTTATTCAAACTTTTTACCTAAGTGTAGTGAGCCCACTCAACCATTCATTCATCCAAGTTTTAACTTCCCTATTCAGCAAGTTACTATAAATCAATATGCAAGCATAACACATAAAAATATCAACACATAACATAGTGATTTATGTGAAAACCCAATTTGGGAAAACCATCAGTAACATGCTACTCAATTCTCACTATTTTGAAGTGATTCCCTATGAAAGGCCTGCCCTATTAAAGGCTTACAACACACTATTAAATGTGACCTAATTAAAGGATTTAACCACCCTGTTAGAAGTGGGCTTGGTTAGAGGACTTTAGAACATTCACTTGGAATGCCACCCTATTAAAGGATTTACAAATGGCTATTAGAACCACCTAAGTCCATAGGATTTTCCTTCTACCCTAACGGATACAATTTCTAGATAGTAACAATAAGGGGTTTAGACCTGATTACAGCTTACAACTAAACTTGTAGATTTTAGATCACTTCTCAGCTCATAACATTTTTTGGCTTTCAGTCTGTGCAACTCTTGATAGCTTCCCCTCCTTTCAAGCTTATTATCCTTGAGTATCCATGCTCAATGTACTAGTGCAATCATCTCTCTCTGGACACTTATCAAAGTAGAGTCTTTGTGCTCTATTCTTCCTTCTCCTAGATGTCTTCTCTTGACACCCTTCTAACCACTTCACAATTTTGCACTCCAATAGCTCTTGCTTCTTGGCCTGTGACTTCTTAAATAGAAGTCTGGAATTCCTTTTGCCACTTGATTCTTCTCTCCTTTAATTTTAATTTGTATGGATTAGGTAGGATACATTGAATCTAACCCATATTATGTTCTCTCAAGAAACATCATGAAGAATCCTCTGGAATTTTCTCAAAAATAGTTTACATAGAATTATGTGCCACCAACTCATCATCCTTATCCTCTAGTAGGTTCACAAAATTCAAGGTAACAACTCTGTTAGCTCAGATTTGGTGAATCTTCAACTTTTAAAATAATGCAATAGCTCGACACTATTGAAATCCTGATGCTGGACACCTAAAGTTCTCTCAACACCTACTAAGATTTTCTAATGCTCAACACCTGATACTTTTCTTGGCAACTAAAGTTTTCTCCGCACACACTAAATTTTCCTTTTGCTTGGCTCCAACTGAGAATTTTCTTGGCACCCACTGATGAACTTAGTTTAAGCTTTGCAATCAACCTTATTACAACTTATACTTCTAATGTTTCTAAGTGTGACCAACCTTTGTGTCTTTGAATATGTTACCAATACATCATTTAACCATTGTCTTGACTCATTCTTGCATTTCATTACAAAATCATAACTCAACATTTCCCTTAGGTACTTTTCTTACATCTTTTTGATCAAATCCTCTTCATCAATCAATTAAGTGATAGTTCTTGGATCTTATAAGAAAATGCCATTCTTACAAATAGCAAGTTTGACATCAATGAAAAAACAATGATTTAAAACATTTCGTTAACAAAAATCTCCCTCTTTGATCTTCAACAATGATCTTTTCAATCAAATTTCCAAACGATTAAATCCTCTTCATCAATCAACTCAGCGACTGTACTTGGATCTTATAAGAAATTTTCATTCCTTCAAATAGTAGGTTAAAACATTCTTTTAACAACAATCTCCCTCTTTCAATCAATCTTCTTCTCACAATGATCTTTTTAATTAGATTTCCAACAAATATAATGAGCATAGTCTTCTGTAAAGATAAGTGAGTTTCTTATTGGTGACATAGGAGGAAAGTATGACAGTTTGATTATTGAGAAGTAGTTGAAATAGACTTTAAATTTGAGATTGCAAAGGAATCCACCAAGCTAGCAAATAAAACTACAATATCTTTAAGGTCATTGTTGTTGCAAATTATTTTGTTGTGATAATTTCACATAGGTTTTTTAATTTTTTCATTGCTAGAAAAATATTTGAAAAAAATAGAATCACCCTTACAAAAATATAATGGCATAAGTTTTACATCTAGAACCTAGATATAAAAATGTAAATAATATGATAAAGGGGTTCATTTTTTCAAAATATTGAGTAGAAATGGATTTCATTTTAGCTCGCATAGAGAAGTCTCTAGTTCCATAATACAAATGATTTTAATAGAGAAATACAAGAGAATGGTAGACAAGGTGGTTTCTTTTTATTAAAAAAATATAGTAAGAAGAAGAAGGGCCTCTAACAAAATAATTACCAAGGGATGGGAAAATATCCTTCCAAAGAAATGTATTTGGTAAAATCCAAGGGATGTTAGAAATAGAAAAGGTGTTTCATATAGAAATTCTAACCTTTTCAACAAACTGTGGGCTTACCCATATAGAGATAAACTGCTCTAGTAGGAAAGAGAAAAAGAAAACCAATTTACCATCACAACCCATTTTTTAGTCATCAAATTTTTTTGAACTATTGATGCCACATGGATTTTGTGAGGATTTTCAAAATAAATTTGAATTAAGAAAATAAAAGAGTTAAATTATTTTGTGGTAATTATTTTAACTAGATTCTGAAGAAAAATTGTGACATTAGGGATAATTATAAATGGTTATCATTTGGGGAAAGATGACAGGGAATGAGAAACATAATCTTTGGGGAAAAAAATAGTGGGAAAAATGGGAGATTGTGCTAGGAAATGGAGATATTGGGAAACATAATACTTGTCCAAGTTTCATTTGACCTCTAATTCTAAATTCATGTTAAACAAAATTAATTTGTTGAAATGTGAAAAATTGTGCAAACTTAAGAGCTGAAGAAATGTTTCTTTCTGGAAAAGCCAGATGATTTGAATAAAATAATTTATTCTGAAATCTTGTATTGAAACAAAAATAGAAGATATAATATATAATGTGCATAGTTAGTTCAAAAAAAAAATTCTGCAGTTATGAAAAATAGAAAAATAAACTAACCAACTATAAACTAATAAGTAAAAATAATAAACTAAGAAGCCTGATGATTAATGGTGTAACATTCCCCTTAATCTGAAGGGGTTAAACCAAGCATGCTCAAAAACTTCTCAAACTTATCACATCCAAGATCTTTGATAAAAATATCTGTAGAGTGATTAGCAGTAGGACAACATTGGAGGTGCACATTTGCCATCTTTAACATAATGTCAAAGAAAATAAAATTTGGTGCTGTTGTGTTTAGTGCAATCATGAAAGTCTAGATTTTTTGCCATCATAATTGTTGATTGATTGTCAACAAAAAGTGGAGTATAATAATCCTATTGTTCTTGTAAACCTAAAACAATCCTTCAAAGCCATGAGACCTCTTGAGTAGCCTTAGAGGCAGCCATATATTCAGTTTCTATAGAAGAGAGAGCTACAACAGATTTCTTATTTGATTTCCAAGAAATAGCAAAAGATCCAAGATACACTAAATAGCCAGATGTAGATTTTGTTATTTTGCAGGACCTCATTTGAAGAAATGTGTTGAATCAAGTTTTTATTTTGAAATTGAAACATATTGTAAACATTTAAAAAATAGGATTAAACTTCTATTTATGTCCTTCACATTGTGTTACATATATATGACTTCACTTATTTTAAATTTATACAGCTTCACTTCTTTTAATAATATATGAGTTCAACTGTGTAAAATATAAGAGTTTGCTTCTATTTGAAAGTTAAAGGTGTGCACTTGATACTAATTTCTTTGTCAATTGAAGTAATGACCTCCTATATTTTTCCATTACTTTTACATTCAAACATGTTTAAACTAATGTTCCTATATTTAATTAAAATGATTAAAATTATTGTTCATGTACCATATACTAAAAAAATGTGTCATAACATAAATAAAATATGTCACAATAAAGAAAATGATTCATACTTACAACATGATAACATAATAATCTATATTGTATACACTAGCATGATAATTTAAGTTGTAAAAATATATATTATAGAGAACATGTCATAACATGATCTATAAAGTCAAAAATATATATCTAATACAGTTAACTGTCCTAATACAAAGTGTATCAAAATAAACAATATGTGTCATAAAAACACAACCTAAAAGTGCCAAAAGACCTAATCTATCTAATCCATGGTCCTCTTTAATCCACGTGAAGAGGATTTAGATGGATCAACCTTTGTAACATGATGTATCTCATCATGTGGGACATCCTATGGGGCATCGTGTGTCACATGTTGAGAAGATAATATGTATGTAAGATTAATTGAAATGAGTTTCAAAATCTAGTTTGCAAATAAATTAAAATATTTAGTACTTATTTAAAATAATACCATGTGAGATAGGTGTCCCTCTATAATAGGATGAGGTGCATTGTCAAAGCTACCCAATGTGACAGTAGTGAGGTCCTATAATAGCATACATAAATATAATTTTTTTTATAAAAATCATAATGAACTATGTATAAATCACAATACTAATAATACCAATATGGGAATTGATTCTCCACTTTTTCAATAATTTGATACATTCACAAATTGACTAGAATTGATATTAAAATATTAACAAACAACTAATGAGCTACTCCCCAGTTTATTGAATTTCTTAGCACAATTTTCATTTATTGGACATGACACAAAGGATGATGTATGTACCTCCATCTAGCTTAGTCATGTAGTCCCAACAACACTCATGGTGACATAGTCCTAAAATCATGGATACATAAAACTTGAGTCAAAATTATATATACATGAATTACAAAGTACGTAAATTAAAAAGTGTGTAATTTATACTACATTTTTTTGAAACAAAAACATATATATCATACCTAATTAGTAGCCAATGTTGTTGGAAATCTAATTGAAAAGATCATTGTTGAAGAATGAAGAAGATTTATTGCAAATAAGGAAGATCGTTGTTAAAAGAATGTTTTCAATCATTATTTTGTCATTGATGTCAAATTTTCTATTTGCTAGAATGAAAATTGCTTATAAGATCCAAGTACTATCACTTAATTGATTGATGAAGAGGATTTAATCAACAAGATGTAACAAAAGTACCTAAGGGAAAGGTTGAGTTCTGGTTTTGTAATGAAGTGCAAGGATAAATTAAGACAATGGTCAAATGATGTATTGATAATATACTTGAATATATAGAGGTTGGACACACTTAGAAACACTGGAGGAATAAGTCACAATAAGGTTGATTGCAAAGCTTAACTAAGTTCATTAGTGAGTATCGAGCAAGCTAGTTTAAGCCAAGCAAATTCTTAGTTAATGAAGAGCAAATGAAAAATCTAGTATGTGCTAAGTGATACAAAAGGAGCCAAGCATGTTTAGGTGCCGAGCAAAGTAACAAGTGTCCAGCATCAGAAAAAATCTAGTATGTGCCAAGTGTTACAATAGGTGTTGAGCATCAATAAAAGTAATTGATGCTGAGTAGCACAATATGTGTTGAGCACTAGAATTTCAATAGTGCCAAGCTGCTACATTATTGGAAAGGTCAAAAAGTCACCAAATTTGAGCCAACAAAGTTGTTACCTTGAATTTTTAAAACTAGTTGGAGGATAAGGATGATGAGCTGGTGGCACAAAAATTTATGTAAACCATTTTTGAGTGAATTCAAGAGGATTCTTTAAGATGTTTCTAGAAGGAACAAGATGTGGGTTAGATTCAATGAACCTACCTAATCCTTTCAAACTAAAAGTAAAGGAGGGAAGAATTGAGCAAGAAAAGCATTTCTAGACTTCTATTTAAGGAGTCACAGGCCAAGAAGCAAGAGTTGCTGGTGTGCAAAATTATGAAGTGGTTGAAGGGTGTCAAGAAGAAGGCATCAAGGAGAAGGAAGAAAAGAGCATAGAGACTTTGCTTTGATTAGTGGTCATAAAAAATATTGCACTCATACATCAAGCATGAAGACTCAAGGAGACAAAGCTTGAAAGGAGGGCAAGCTATCAAGAGCTATAGAGACTGAAAGCTAGGCAACGTGAAGAGCTAAATAGAGATCTAAAATTTGCAAGATAAGTTGTGAATTGTAATTAGGTTAAACCCCTTATTGTTACTCTCTAGCCCTTGTATCAGTTAGGGTAAAAATCCTATGGACTTAGGTTGGTTTAACAACCATTTGTAAATCCTTTAATAGGGTGATAGTCGAAGTGAATGTTCAAAGTCCTATAACTAGGCCTAGTTCTAATAGGGTGATTAAATCCTTTAACCAGGTCACATTTAATAGTGTGTTGTAGCCTTTAATAGGGTAGGCTCTTCACAAGGCATCACTTAAACAATGATAATTGAGTAGCATGTTACTGGTGGTTTTTTCCAAATTGGGTTTCTACGTAAATCATTGTGTTATGTGTTGATTTTCGTGTATGATGCTTGCATATTGATTTTAGGTAACTTGCTATGTAGGAAGGTTTAAGCTTTAATGAAAGAATAGTTTTGTAGAAAAAGGTTTTAATTGGACATTTGAACTTTGAATAACTGATTTAACACCACACCCCCCCCCCCCCCCCTCTCTCTTAGTTATTCTAAAACACTTCTAACAATCAGTATCAGAGTCATCTACTGATTTAGTTTGACGATACTAGTAGGAAGATCAAGATGTCCAAGAGAGAAGTTCCCAAGCTCAACAAAGATAACTTCATATCATGGAAAAGTTTGATGAAACTACACCTTGGATCAATAGGTGATTATGAAAAAACCTCAATTAGAGTGAAACATGTGGATCCAGTTGGATCCCTCTCTACAGATGACTTGAACAAAAGAAAGGAGCATAGTTAGGCAAAGCTAGAGATTGTGTCTTCACTAAGTTATGCTAAATTTGATTACATAAAAGGATGTGATACTACATTCAAGATGTGGAAAGCCCTATCAAATATCCATAGAGGATATCAGAATGTTCAAAGAGCAAAGAGAGAAAGCCTCAGAGGAAATTTTGATGACATGAAAATAGAAGAAGGTGAAAATGCTACTCAATATGCCTCCAAAATGAAAGAAGTGGTAAGTGCAATAAGAAGTCTAGGTGGTCATTTGGATGATGATATTGTTAATAGCAAATATTTAACAACTTTTCTTCCCATTTATGCTATTAGAGTTTCAGCCATCCAAGAGCTAAGGTGTGTACTAGGAAACACACTAACCTTTGAAGGTATTGTAGGAAGACTTACTGCATTTGAGTTGTCCAACTTTGATAACTATAGACCTGAAAATATTGAATCTTCTTTTAAGGCCAAGCTGACATTGAAAGATACTGAAGAGGTGAAATCAAAGAAAAAGAGTAGAAAAGGAAAACATGCATCCAATGATAGTAGCATAGATGAAGAAGATGTGGAACAATTGGAAGCACTACTGGCAAGAAGATTCCACAGAGGCAAAGGTAAATTCAAAGGTAAGCTTCCTATCATTTGTTTCAATTGTAATGAAGTAGGACATATTGTTGCAAGCTATACATAGAAGAAGAGCTACAAAGAAGGAAACAAGTAAAAGAACAAAAGAGAGGACGATAGCAGAGATTAAAAGGATGAAGGAAAAAGATGCTACATTGTTGAAGAAGATTCTGATGTGAATGATGATGAGGTGGTCCATGTAGCCATGAAGGATGAATTAGATGAAGATGAAGCAATAATATTTGTGACTTGTGTGAACAAGAATGACAAGTGGGTCATAGATAGTGGATGCTTACATCACATGATATGAGATAAAAGTAAGTTTATTACCTTTACCCAATATGATGGAAATAGTTTTAGATTTGGAAATGATGCTCCATGTCAAATCAAAGAAAAAGTTTCTATCAAACTTACAAAAAAAATTTCATGTGATAATGCATACTATGTTGAAGGATTGAACTACAATTTGTTGAGTGTGTCATAGTTAGGCAATGTAGGTTGTAAAGTAGAATTTGGAAACAAAATTGCCAAAATCTATGATACTGATAGAAATTTGATAGGAAGAGGTGAACAAATTAGGAGTAATTTGTTTTACCTAGATATGGAAGATGCAACATGTGTTATTGTTAGACTTGATGATGTGTGGTTATGGCATAAAAGGTTGTGTCATGTTAACTTTGACAATCTGATTAGCATCAGTAAAAAGAAGAAAATCAGAGGATTGCCTAAGCTAAAGAAGCTTTAAAATACAATGTGCAAACAATGTCAACTTAGGAAAATGACCAAGTCAAGCTTCAAAATAAAAACCTACACTTCTAAAGAAGTAGTAGAGTTAGTCCATACAGACTTATGTGGCCCAATAGAAGTGCAAACTTAATTAGGAGATAGATATATAATGCTATTTATAGATCACTATTCTAGGATGATGACCACCATGTTCTTAAACCAAAAAACTGATGCATTTAAAATGTTTAAGCGGTACTTGGCTAGGGTTGAGAAGGAAATAGTTAAAAATCTAAAGTGCCTAAGATCAAATAGAGGAGACAAATTTAAATCAAAGGAGTTTGAGATATTTTGCAATGATAAAAGTATCAAAAGGAAAACATTAGCACCAAGAACACCCCCATAGAATGGGATTGTAGAAAGAAGGAATAGATCTGTAATAGATTGTGCTAGAACATTGGTGATGGAGAAAAATGTTGCTCTGAAGTATTAGAGAGAAGTGTTAAGCTCTTATACAACAAGGTTCATTGTTACCAAATCTTACACTGCCACCATCATAGTCTTCAAAGTATTCAAACTTAGTTTTATCACCAGTCATGTGATGAGAAAAACCACTATCTATGATCCATGTATCACTTCTTCTCATATGAGAAATGAGTTCCATTTCCTCATCATTATCAGACTCGTCTTTCATAGCAATATAGACAATTTAATCTTCTTCTTCATCATCAGAATCATTAGAATCTTTAGCCATGAAACATGTTTTCTTACCTTTATCCTAGAATGATTTGAAGTCTTTCTTTCCATTGTACTTGTGACCTTTCTTCTCATCCTTTTTCTTCTTATTTGGGCACCTAGCAGCAATATGTCTGATTTCTTCACAAGAAAAGCAGATTAGAGGAACCTTACCTTTGTATTTCCCTTTGCCTCTTGAATATTTTCTTGCTAGTAGAGCTTCAACCACTTCAAGATCACTATCTTGACTTTTTTCTAATTCTTCATCACTATCTAATTGTGGATCCTTCATCTTTTTCCCTTTTTCTTTGAGTGAAAGCTTGGCTTCAAATGCTGATTCAATGTTCTTGGTAGCTAGAACATAATTGTCATAGTTGTCTAGCTTGAATGTAGTCAATCTTCCAACTATGGCCTCTAAATTTATTTTATGATTTTCTTCACATCTTCTTTCTTAAATTGCAAAGACTCTAATTGCATAAATGGGAAGTAGAGTTCTAAGAACTTTACTTATAATTGCCTCATCATTGATATCTCCTCCAGATGCTTTGATTGCACTAACACATGCTTTAACTCTTTCAACATACTTTGCAATGCTTTCATCCTCTCTCATCCTCATTTGATCAAATTGTCCTCTCAAACTTTTTGCTTTGTCTTTTTTCACATTATCATCTCCTCCATAGATCTCTTTCAACTTGTTCCACTTTTCAAAGGCAGTTTTGCAATCCTTGATGTCATCAAATTCTTCATAACTCAGAGCAGATGTTATATCTATCATCATGTTGTTGTGAGTCTTCTTTTGAGAAATATCATTGACAAATAATGTACCAGAAGGTTCTTCATATTTTTCATCAAGGTACTTTAGCCATGTATCACCAATAGAGGCTAGATAAAGCCTCATCAATCCTTGCCATGCTAAGAAGTTATCCCTGTTGAGTCTTGGAATTTCCCTTTTGTAATACATCCTAATCTTTAGCTTAGATCCTTGAAATATTTTCTTATAAGCACCAAAAGCTCTGATACCAATTGTTGGGATAAAGATAGAGTAACTGATAAGGGGGGGTGAATTAGTTACTAACAAAAATTATTCATAGATCCCTTAGATGTCTTAAAGATCTAGTTACTATTGATACTTGGTAAACAAATGTTGTAACTCGATAAATTAAACTATTACTTATCTTCAAGCATTCATGCATGTAACTAAAAACAAAATGAAAACAAGAGACACTAGATTTAATGTGGAAACCCAATATGGAAAAAACCACCATCACCAATTTTTCACTCTTCTGAAGTGAGCCCTATTAGGAACCAACCCTATTAAAGGTTACAATACACACTGTTAGGTGTGACCCTATTAGAGGATTTAATCATCCTGTTAGGAGTGGCCTTACTAGAGGTCTTTAGAAAAATTCAACTATTCTATCACCTTGTTAGAGGATTTACAAAATGGTTGTTAAACTAACTCTGCCAAGATATTTGAAATCATTGCTACAATGGTTAGAAAGCAACAATAAATTGACCTGAACAAGATGCAACTGAATCTATAGATCTCTATTCAACATCATTAGATCCTTCTTGATCAAATATGGCTTTGCTTCTTCTCAATGATCTCTGATCATCCTTCAATTTTGCTTCCACAATAATCAGTCCTCATATCTCATTAATTCCACACTTCCATCTCACAAACTTAGAATTCACAACCTGACCTCTTAATTATACCATTCAGATTGTCAAGTCAGCTCATTCACATGTTACATTTACCAATAAATAATACATCAGTTGGCTACAAATATTACTCTAAAAAAATAAAGATTATTTCATAAAATAATAAAATCCTTTACTGGCCAACCTTGCTCGGTAAATAGTACTTCCAAAAATTTCTTAAGTTAACCTTCTTGACTCGGTTAACATTGCAGTATCTATAAAATCCTTTGGCTGTTGAGTTTACTCGGTAAGAACTGAATTCCTTCATGAGAGTTCAGTAAGAACTGCTTCTGCCACATTTCCTTTGATGACCAAGTGAACTAGGTAAGAACTGTTTCTGCCACATTTCCTTTGATGACCGAGTGAGCTTGGTAAGAATTATTTACTCGGTAGATACTATAAGTTTTCTTTACTGACCTTTTGGGCTAGGTAGATTCTATCTTTTGCTTTGTTGACCTTCTAAGCTTAGTAGACACTATCCTTTGCCTTGGTAACCTTCTGAGCTTTGTAGACACTGTCCTTTGCCTTGCTACCCTTCTAAGCATAGTAGACACTATCTGATGACTGACATGACATTTGTGTGACATCAAAGACAACACACAATTGAAAAATTGTATCAAATAGAAGTCCCCTTTTCTCTTTGACATATGATGCATTGCTCAACATAATCTCTGACATCTTGTTGCATTTTAGCCAATAATAGTACCTTTGAACCAATTCCAAGGTCTTATTCAAGCCAAAATGGCCACTCAAACTTCCATTATATTTAACTTGTATAAGGTTCTCCCTCATGGAACTTTTTGGCACACATAGCTATCCACCTTTGAAGAGTAATCCATTTTTCAATGTGAAGTCTACAAACTCACCATGAAAGTGATTTTGGTGCTCTTGAAACACCTTGTATGTTGCTGCAAAATCTTCATCAGTTTGGTAGAGTTCTTTAAAATTATCCAACCCTATGCTCTTTACTTGGATTTATTGAATTGTAAGCAACCTCCTACTCAAATCATCAACTACTTTATTGAGATGTGTCTTCTTGTGCTTTGTGGTGAAGGTATAAAACTATAGATACTTGACCTACTTAACATGTCTATGGCTTAGCTTGTCTTGAGAGTTAGGAAAACTCAAAGCTTGGTTATGTGTGAATACTAAAAACTCCTTGGGCAAGAGATAATGCCTCCAATTCCTAAGGGATTGAACAAGTGCATAGAGTTCCAAATCATAGGAAGAGTACTTTTGTTTTGCTACATTTACCTTTTCACTAAAGAAAGCCACTGGTCTATTCCTTTGTCTTAAGACTCCTCCCACTTCTACATTACTTGCATCACAGTCTACAACAAAAGGTTCAATGAAAGTAGGAAATTTATGAATAGGCTTAGTAGCTACCTCCTTCTTTAATGTTTCAAATCCCTTATTTTCTACTAGTTTCCACAAAAACTTAGTCTTTAATCCACCTTTGATGGTATCCATCATGGGAGCACATATCCCACCAAAGTTCTTGATGAAATTTCTATAATACTGAGCTAGGCCATGGAAACTCCTCACTTCATTGGCATTCTTATGAGTTGGCCAACTCAATATTGTTGCAACTTTGTCTTAATCCATTTTTAGATCTCCTTATGAAAGAACAAAGCCTAAATAGACTAGTTCCTACTTCATGAAATCACACTTGTCTAAATTGATGGTTAAGTGTTCTTCTTTCAATTTAGACAATACAATCCTAATATGCTCTAAGTGTTCTTCTTTAGTCATGCTAAAAATTAGTATATCATCTAAATAGACTACCATAAATTTACCTGTGAAGTCTTTCAACACCTCATTCTTGATTCTCTTGAATGTACTCGGAGCATTTGAGAGGACAAATGGCATACTTAGCCATTCATAGAGTCCTTCAGTGGCTTTAAAGGATTTTTTCCATTCATCTCCCTCTTTGAATCTAATATGAAGATAACCACTCTTAAGGTCTATTTTAGTGTAGTACTTAGCCCCTCCTAAGTAATCCATTAAGTCTTCAATCCTAAGTATGGGAAACCTATACCAGATTATAATCTTGTTTATGGCTCTAGAATCTATGCATAATCTCCATGTTCCTCCTTTCTTTGGTGCCAAAATAGTAATCACAACACATGAGCTAATTCTTTTCCTTAGCAACCCTTGATCCATCAACTCTTGCACTTGCTTTCCAACCTCCCTATTCTACTTAGGAGTTAGCTTGTAAGGTGATTTTCTTGGAAGAGATTCCCTTAGATAAAAGTATGTTTGATGACTGATTTCTCTTTTAGGTGTATTACTACTGGTGTACCATCTAATATAATATCCTTGAAGTCATCAAGAATTTTCTACACCTCATGAGTTATTTCCTACTTCTTAGCTTCTCCTTCTTCCTTGGGTTTCACCACAATGGCATAACCCACTCTTTCTTCTTTGTCAAGAGTCTTCATGAACTCTTCCCTACTACAATAGTAGAAAATTAGGTCCACTTCTTGGTTTATAAATTCTAGTAATGACTAAATTTTATAACTTACTCCATCCTTCTTGAAGGCGTATGAGTTGAGCTCACCATTGGGTATGGATTTCCTATCAAACTACCATGGTCTACCTAGTAGTAGGCTTGAAATTTTTTGAAAAAATTGTCCCACTGGGTGTGCCAAAAACTATTGTCACTTAGGTTTGCACCCTTGTCCAAAGCCTATGCATGAGGATAACCTAGTGAAACATGGAAACAACCTCCAAGTTGTGGGATTTGAACTGTGAGGTTGAGTCTCTGGAGAAGTTCGGCTTCCTCTTACTATCAGGATGCACCTAACTACTCTTAGAGAGGAAAAGGGAGAAGGAGAGCATGAAAGAAAATCTACCTAATCTAATTTAAAGAGGTGATGCACCAAAATAGAGTGTTTGGACCAAACTCTGCCCATATATGTACTATTGAACTAGAATGAAACTAAGTATATACACATCCAGATTTGCTTTAATCTAAGAATCACATGTAGATCAGAAGACCAAGATGAATGACACAAGGAAAGAGAGATTCACTTATATTATCGTTCATAGGCCAAGGGGATACAGTCATGTAGATCATAGATCTCTACAAAACACCAGTAAGAGGAAAAGAAGTTATTGCACTTTCATACCAATGGCTAAAGGAGATAAGACAAAAAATCATGTGGTTCAGAGGCATAGGGGAATTTACATTAAGAATCTGCAGATAGGTAACAAAGAAATAGCGAAGGTCTGACCTTTACAAAATTCACAAAAAATGCCTTTATAGTTCAGGCATAATTGAGATGTCATCTTCCTGCAATTACTCCACAACTACTGCATTGAAGTCCTACAGAGAACAATCATGGGGATCCAAAAAAAAATCCGATCTAAATATAGCTTTTTGGTACCATGAAATCTGATTTTTTAAACTAAAATAGGGCCTCAAAAAGATAGAAACAGTGTCGTTGATTGTCTTGATCAGGTAGATGGATCAACTGGGGGGTGGTGGAGTGCTCCCCTTTGTTTCGTATTTACTCCAAGGTGGTTGGCATCAATCATAAGATTGGATTCACATAAAAATTCTTGACTCTTTTCATTCCTAAGCACTTGAATCAGCAGGGTCAGCAAGTCAACTAAACTCTAACATCAAAATGAGCCACGTGGACCAATACTTTCTCTCCTTTCTTCCACCTCACAAGGAGTCTTATATGGTTGACAACCTCTTTTCATTACTAACCGCATCAATTTGTAACCCTGACTACAATAGTCATATTAACTGCCAGCCGCTAATAGTTACCACTTCCACAAGACCCACTGGGACATGTGTCACGGGGGTGCTAATTTACTATGTGTAATTTTCGAGCAACTTTCCATAGCGAGATAGCACCCATTGCAGATCATGATTGATCCAATGATCACGAAGACTTGCCATCTTACTGCATCATCTCCATAGAATTTATGGGCCCACGAAACACTTGGTAACCACCTAGCACAACCTAGCATTACCTAGCATCACCTAGCATCGCTCATTCACATGTTGCTGAGGTGCTATGTCGCCATGGGTATCCATCGAGCAGTTCTCCATAGCGAGATAGCACCCACTGTTGATCTCCATGAAATCAATGGTCATGGAAGGTCCTCATAATACTGTACTTTCTTCCATAAAGCTTCTGGTCCATGAATCCACCTGGCACAACCTGGCGAGATCTGGCCCCACTGATACACTTAGCAAAAGGATGCTATGTCGCTATGGGTAACATCCGAGAAACTTCTCATAGCGAGATAGCACCTACCATCGATACAAACTAATCTGACAAGCAAGAAATTTGTACAATTGCACTCTGAGTTGGCTAAACGGACCAATGAAAAATCTCCATTGTACTATGACCCATTTGAAAACTACCACCAAGGACAAGCTGTATTACTACTTTGGAGATAGGTCAGCCCATTACTTCATTTATGCCACGCGTCACCAAGGCACTATATCGCTATGGGTAACATTTGGGCAACTTCCCATAGCGAGATAGCGCCCACTTTAGATCTCCATAGATCTGACGATGACGTGACATTTTGTCCTAATAGTATATCAACCAATGAGAATTGGCCACATGCCAACCTGTCTGGTAAGTCCTCGTTAGCAGCCTGCCAAGTGAAATAGGACCCACACTTCACGTGTCATACTTTGGCCAATGAAAAGATGTCCATCTGCTAATTTGTTTGACTTATTTCACATTGATCTCTGATGGGGCATTCCTGGGACCCACCAGCTATGTAGCTAAAAGGTTCTATGTCGCTATGGAAAAACATCATGCAACTTTCAATAGCAACATAGCGCCAACCATTGATTGATCTTGATCCAACGACGAGAACTTGCGGGCCCGCCAAGTGACATTAAAATGCACAGGGAAGAATATAGTAAGGTTATCATCATTTAATTTTTTGATATTTTTGGGATGTTTAAAATAATGCGAAGTGACCATTGGTGGGTAGATATTTAAAATTCAAATATTTGGTGGGGCACAATATGCAACATTTTTGGTAACTCATAGGGGATGCAAGCCAGCTGCATAGGCCAGTGACCTGAAGCATCCATTGGGCTATAGAGTTAAAAAGATGTGGATCCCGTGTATACTGTGAAACCCTAACCCTACCTCTGAGAGGGGAACCCTAAAACCATTGTCTCTATAACTGGAACTAGAGACCAAAACCTCCTTTGCGACCTTCAAAATTTTGAAACTTGTTGTCTCACAGCGATAATCTTGTGCTCATAGAATGCCTAGGGACATATTACAATCATTGCTATCATTGGAAGGGGGTCATTATATAACCTATGACCCCTTTGGACACATTTCATTACAACATATGTCTTTAGGGGTCCCAAAACCCCTAGGGACATATTATAACATTTATATGGGTTGAAAGGGGTCATAGGATAACTTTTGACCCCTTTAAACATATTTCATTACAACACATGTCTCAAGGGCTCCCAAGACCCCTAGGGACATATTATAATCATTTATATAGGTCAAAAGAGGTCATAGGATAATCTTATGACCCATTTTGACAGAATTCATGACAACAACCTAGAAACATATTATAATTATTTATATGGATATAACCTATGACCCCTTTCAACACATCTCATGACAACATATGTTTCTAGGCGTCCCAGGACCCCTAGGGACATATTATAATCATTTGTATGGGTCAAAAGGGATCATAGGATAACATATGACCCCTTTTGACATATTTCATTACAACAAAACCCCTAGGGACGTATTATAATCATTTATATACATTAAAAAGGGTCATAGGATAACTTATGGCCTCTTTTGACACATTTCATGACAACATTTATCTCTAGGGGTCCTCGGACCCCTAGGGACATATTATAATCATTTATATGCATCGAAAGAAGTCATAGGATAACCTATGATCCCTTTTGACACATTTCATGACAACATATGTCTCTAGGGGTCCTAGGACCCCTAGGGACATATAAGAATCATTTCTATGGGTTGAAAGGGGTCATAGGATAACTTATGCCCCCTTTCGACATATTTCATTACAACCTATGTCTCTAGGGGATGTAGGACCCCTAAAGACATATTATAATCATTTCTATGGGATGAAACGGTTAATAGGATAGCCTATGACCCCTTTTGACACATTTCATGACAACATATATCTATATGAGTCCCAGGACCCCTAGGGACATATTAGAACCATTTATATGGGTCAAAAGAGGTCATAGGATAACCTATGACACCTTTCAACATATTTCATTACAACATATGTCTCTAGGGGACATAGGACCCCTAGGGACATATTATAATTTTTTTTATGGTTTGAAATGGGTCATAGTATAATTTATGACCTCTTTCGATACATTTCATTACAACATATGTCTCTAGGTGCCCTAGGGATATATTAGAATCGTTTATATGGGTCAATCCCTTTCGACACATTTCATTATAACATGTCTCTATGGGTCCCAACGCCCCTAGGGACATTTTATAATCATTTATATTGGTTAAAATGGGTCATAGGATAACTTATGACCCCTTTTAACACATTTCATTACAACATATATCTAGGACCCCTAGGGACTCATTATAATGATTTATATGTGTCAAAATGGATCATAAGATAACCTATGATCCCTTTTAACACATTTCATTACAACATATGTCTCTAGTGGTCTCAGGACACCTAGGGACATATTAGAATCATTTATATGGGTCAAAAGGGGTCATAGGATAACCTATGACCCCTTTTGACACATTCATTACAACATATGTCTTTAGGGGTCCCAAGACCCCTAGGTACATATTATAATTAGTTATATGGGTTGAAAAGCGTCATAGGATAACCTATGATCCCTTTCAACACATTTTATTACAACATATGTCTCTAGGGTTCCTAAGAACCGTAGGGACATATTATAATCATTTATATGGGTCAAAATAGGCCATAAGATGTCTTATGACCCTTTTTGACATATTTCATTACAAAATATGTCTCTAGGGGTCCTACGACCCCTAGGGACATATTATAATTGTTTATATGGGTCGAAAGATGTCATAGGATAACTTATGGTCCCTTTTGACACATTTCATTACAACATATGTCTTTGAAGTTTCAAACCATAAGATGTCTCTAGGGGTCCTAAGATGTCGAAATGGACCATAGGATGTCCGAGGACCCCTACGGACATATTATAATCATTTATATGAGTCAAAAGGGGTCATAAGATAACCTATGACCCCTTTCAAAATATTTCATGACAATATATGTCTCTCGGGGTCAGTTGACCCCTAGGGACATATTAGAATCATTTATATAGGTTGAAAGGGGTCATATGATAACCTACAAACCCTTTGACATATGCCATTACAAAATATGTTTCTAAGGGACATTGGTCCCTAGCGACATATTATAATCATTTTTATGGTTTGAAAGGGGTGATAGTATAACATATGACCCCTTTCGACACATTTCATTACAACATATGTCTTTACGAGTCCCAAGACACCTAGGGACATATTAGAATATTTTATATGGGTCAAAAGAAATCATAGGATAACCTATGACCCCTTTTGACACATTTCATGACAATATATGTCTTTAGGGGTCACAGGACCCCTGGCAGGGATTTTTTTAGTGGTGATTATTTGCCAATTGGTGAATATGTCCCGATCGGGCTATAAAAATTGGCAAAAAAAAACATCGTATACTAGTTGATCAGTTTACCCATATTTTATAAAATACTCATGTAGTGGTCAGAACATTCATCGCTATTATTACGTAATTTCAGTTTGGTAGTCAGGTTCTTCGCCCATATTTCTCTTTAATGTTTACTCTTATTTGCCACGAAATTAATTGAGTGTCTCTTTCGACGATCATCATTCACCAAATTTCCATTTTTCTATGTGAAATTTTTATTTGTCCTATGACCCAATTTGCCATGCATCACACACAATGGGGTCCTAAATTCTTGCCCTATTCACCCACTCAATTACTTCAAATTACGTGGGGTTTGCCAAATATTAGTTCTTATCATATGTAACAGTCGTCCCATTTTCCAAAATGAAAATGGTTTATTTGTAGTTGTCTATTTAAGATATATGAGTTTCATTATTGAAACATGTCGAAAGAAGGAGCCTTCTTCATAGTATTGCAATCAGTAGATAACCAGAACGACTACGACTATGAGTCCATAGTATTTTATTGCAACCTTAATTTGATGGAGATGTCATAGTCTAATTTAGATAGGAAGAGGAGTAGGACTAATGAAGGTGGAGATGTCCAAGAGAGGCCAACAAAATGCATAAATATATCTTCATACTTTGGCGAGGGTAGATGCAATAGTGTTGGTCAAAGTAAGGAAGGTACATCATCAAAAATTGGTTGTACACTTTGGGAAGTGGTGTATGGTTAGTGGTAGCATACTAGCGAGAGAATGTCACTATCACTAACATGGTATTTAATTCTTTCTAGGTACACTGTACTCTGCAGACAACCTACCTTGATACGTGTCAACATTTCGGTGACTACCTCAACAATTCTTCTTCCTTCAAGAAATGTTGGCTGAAATTAAACATCAGCCATTGATTTTGGATCATTAGATAGTCTAAGTTCTCAAATAATACATTTAACATAATTACAGTGGCAGTGGTAAAGATTATGTTTCCATAATGTACTGTCAAACAACCACATCTTTAAACCTTCACTTGCTAGTTGCCAGTTGCCAGTTGCCAATAATTTATGTAAGTTGGAATGTTAGGTTAGGCTACTTATTTCCCATATTTTGTAAATAGCCATACCAACTATAACTTTCTGAAAACCATTCGCCATAACAAATAAATTAATTCAATTATCTGAAAAATAATTTTGCCATTTTTTTTATAAAAAAGGTATCGGTTATTAAAATATTCACCAACCAATATCCAAATTTTAAAACATAATTTTCCATCAATATTAATAATTTTATTTTTTTTAAAAATTATAATCACCATTATTTTATAAAAATTGTCTAAACTATTAAAACATTCGCCACCAAATATCCATTGATTGATGCATAATTCACAAACACTATTAATTATTTTTTCACCCAAATGACATGTGATTCACCACAATTTTATAAATTTTGGGAGGTTGGGGTTCCTTAAAGTTATCCCTTACCCCTAGCGACATATTATAATCATTTATATGGGTTGAAGGGGGTCATAGGATAACCTATGACCCCTTTAGACTTATTTCATTAAAACATATGTCTCTTGGGGACATAGGACTCCTAGGGACATATTATAATTATTTCTATAGTTTTGAAGGGGTCATAGTATAACCTATGACCCCTTTTGACATGTTTCATGACTATATATGTCTCTAGGGGTCCCAGGACCCCTACAGACATATTCGAATCTTTTATATGGGTCAAAAGAGGTCATAGGATAACATATGACCACTTTTGACACATTTTATCACAACTGATGCAGGAGAATCTAGAGGTATAAGGGCCATCCTGTGTCACCCAAAAAAATGTACTTAGACTTAGTTTCTGTTTCATGTCTTTACATTTTTGGATACCCATTTGGGTCAAATAAAGGTTCTAACTCTCACAGCTCAACTATCAGTGTGCTAGAAAATCCCAAAAAAATAGGAGCATGCAATTTGGCCATCATTTTGGTGACCTAGAAGGCGTGAATTGGCCAGATGAATGTAAATGTGATTTAGAGCATTCTAGAAAAAGAATCAGGTCAAAAGGCCCCACGGTTTGAAATTTATTGCAGTTTTTTGGGTTTTGGAGACCTCCTAAGAATGCTTCAAAGTCAAGTTAGGGGCATTAAATGACCTTGAAAAGGGCCAAAAAATGGGGGATGAGAAAAGCTTGTCCATAGGGCTATAGAGTGCTTCAAGAGCTTTTCGAAAATGTAAACGGTTTGTCAATCGGAGCTACGGTTCAAAAGTTATGCCTCCCGAAAGTTCGAGTACCGTTTTTGGATTCTTCTAGATTTGCACCGACTTCTAATGCAGCTTCTGGAACCTTCTATTTGGTCGGTGGATGCCTACTAGCACTTTCTAGAATGTACCCCTAGTCCTTAACCCTCCGAGGTCTATTTAAGGAGATTTCTGGCATTGTAAAAGGCAGTTCGGAGTGGAGTTTGAGAGGTGGTACTGAAAGGAGAAATTATCTCCAGATTTATGCTATTGTAAGCCCTTAGGGCATACTTTGAAGTTTATTTTCTCTGTAATGTTTGTACTAGCTTATTTTCTTAGTTAATACAATTTCCCTTTTCTGTTGTGTCCATTTTGTTCTTGGCTTGTGCCCATCAAGTGGATTTAGAGACAGGTTTTCCTAAGTGTGTAGACAGAGCACCGACTGTGAGGCAGTTTGCACCAGGACTGTGTGGTTGTGGGTTCAAGTTAGAAGATGCCTCCATGAAGAGAGCGTGGTAGAAGGGCCAGAGCTGTTAATCCTGAGGAGGTTAGAGCCCTCCAAAGGAAGGTACAAGCATTGCAAGAGGAGCTTCGTAGAGGAGCAAATGTTTTCGCAGGTGACGACAGTGAGGATGACAATGAAGAAGAAGAAATGGGACCAGAAGGGGAACTTGATGGGGAAGTTCTAAATCCTATAGAGGAAAGGCTTTTTAGGGCCATTACTAAGTTTGGGAAAAGACCTACAATTGAAGTGGGTGTATTTTCAGGAAATCTGAAACCAGATGAGTTGATTGATTAGATCAATGAACTGGAAGAATACTTTGAGTATGAGGATATTAGGGACCCAGATAGGGTTAAGTTTGCAAAGGCCAAACTGAAAGGCCATGCCAAAATCTGGTGGCAAGAGGTTCAATTGGAAAGAGACAAAAGAGGAAAGGAGAAGATCACGAGATGGGATCGCATGGTGGACAAGTTGAAGAAGCAGTTCATTCTTGTGGACTATGAGCTTGATTTGTTTAAGAAGATGCATGGGTTAAAACAAGCAAGAAGATCAGTCCAAGAATATACAAAGGAATTTTACCGACTCTTGATTAGAGTGGGACATGTAGAAGCAAATAAGGAGAAGGTTGCTCGTTATATCAGTGGGTTGCAACCTAGCATCCAGGAGGAATTAAGTCCGGTAAGAATGACTAGCGTTGAAGAGGCATACCAATTTGCCCTACGAGTTGAAGAGAAGTTGAATAAAAGGTTTGAAGGAAGACAAAGAGGGAACGGTCAAGGAGGAAGGGGAAGCGATAGATCATCTGGAGGCTGCAATGAAACCCAAAAGAAAAATGAAGATGTGGGTACTAGTAGGAACCAGAGGAATGAGGGATTCAACCACTCCCATGATCAAGACTTTGGAAATCAGAGAGGAAGAGGAAGAGGATGTGGACAAGGAAGAGGAGGCTTCCGTGGTACCTATTTCCATTGTAATGAAGAAGGTCATCATGCCTTTGAATGCCCTCAACGACAAGGAAGGATAGATAGGAGAGCTGAGGGCCAAGCTAGGGTTGCTCATGTAGATGAGGATGCACAATCATCACATTCAGAGAATGCAAAAAGAGGAGAGACCTTGGTAAATGAAAGAGTCCTACTAAGTGGTGAGATTGAACTAGGACAACGGAGGAGTTTGTTCCGTACTAGATGCAAGTGTGAGGATAAATGTTGTGATGTGATCATTAATGGTGGTAGCACTGATAACTTGGTATTAGAAGAGATGGTCTCTAAGCTGAAGCTCAAGAGGGAGAAACATCCCCAGCCCTATCGGATTGCTTGGGTAAAAGATGATCATAAGGTCCTGGTAAGTGAACAATGTTTAGTAAAATTCAAAATTGGGAGTTACCATGATGAAGTTCTCTGTGATGTTATTTCAATGGATGTTTGCCATCTATTGTTGGGTAGACCATGGAAATTCGATAGACATGCAGTACATGATGGACATGCAAACACATACTCTCTGACAAAGGATGGAGTTCACCACAAATTGAAGTCCATGAAAAAGGAAGGTGAAAAGGTATGTAGCAGTTCTAGGATTTGTCTTGTTGATGGAAGGAAGTTTTTAGATGGCATAAAACATCAGCATATGTGTTATGATTTGATTCCTAGGAAAGATGAAGAAGGTAGTAGTGAAATACCAGTTGAGGTTTCAAATTTACTAGGGGAGTTTGGAGATATTATCTCTAATAATGTTCTAGATGGATTGCCACCAGTAAGCAAATCAGTCATCAGATAGATTTGATTCCAGGAGCTAGTTTGCCTAACAAGGCTGCTCACAGGATGACTCCTACTGAAACAGAGGAGCTAAATAGACAGGTTCAGGAGTTGTTGAGGAAGGGCTTGATTCGAGAGAGCCTAAGTCCATGTGCAGTACCTGCAGTAATCACACCAAAGAAGGATGGAGAGTGGAGGATGTGTACAGATTCTCGAGCTATAAATAGGATCACCATCAAGTACCGGTTTCCTTTGCCAAGAATGGATGATATTATGGACTGCTTGAGTGGAGCTCAGTACTTCACAAAGATAGATCTGAAGAGTGGTTATCACCAGATACAGATTTGAGAAGGAGATGAGTGGAAAACAACCTTCAAGACCAAGGAGGGTCTTTATGAGTGGTTAGTCATGCCCTTTGGGTTGACAAACACCCCAAGCACCTTCATGCGACTCATGAATGAGGTACTTAAGAAGTTCTTGGGAAAATTTGTTATTGTCTATTTGGATGATATTTTAATTTTCAGCAAGACTTTGGAAGAACGTTTACTGCATATTCGTAGTGTCCTTGAAAGGCTAAGGGAAGAGAAATTGATAATTAATCTAAAGAAGTGTAACTTTTCAAAAAGGGAGTTAGTCTATTTAGGGTTTGTTATATCACTTGAAGGTCTCAAAATGGATCCAGAGAAGGTAAAAGCCATCTTGGAATGGCCTACTCCAAGGTTTGCTACTGAGGTAAGATCATTTCATGGTCTGCTTAGTTTTTACAGGAAGTTTATTAAGAATTTCAGTGGCATATGTGCACCCTTAACTAATACAATAAGAGGGGATAGAAAAGAGTTCAAATGGACTGCAGCAGCTGTGAGAAGTTTTGAATTGCTGAAGAAGAAGGTGACAGAACAGCCTGTGTTGGCACTTCCAGATTTTAGAAAGGTTTTCCAGGTGGATTGTGATGCTAGTGGCAGCGCTATTGGGGCTATATTAAGCCAAGAAGGTAAGCCTATTGCATATTTTAGTGAAAAATTGAATGATGCAAAGAAGAAGTATTCTATTTATGATCAAGAGTTCTATGCAATAGTTCAGGCCTTAAAGAAATGGAGGCATTATTTATTGCCAAAGGAATTTGTTTTGTATACTGATCATCAGGCATTACAATACCTAAATAGCCAAGGTAAATTGAATTAGAGGCATATGAAGTGGGTAGAGTTCTTGCAGAGCTATACATTTGTGTTGAAGCATAGAAGTGGAAAATCTAACAGGGTTGCAGATGCACTAAGTAGGAGACAGTTGTTGCTTACAAAAATGTAGGTTGAAGTAGTTGGGTTTGATGAACTCAAGAAATTGTACCCTGAGGATCCTGATTTTACTGAAGCATGGAAAGCTTGTAAAGAACCTGTTGCTGTAGATAGAACCAAGTGGTTAGACTATTTGATTCAAGATGGCATGTTGTTCAAAGGTAGTCAATTGTGCATTTCGAGGAGTTCCATGAGGGAAAATCTGATTAAGGAGAAACACAGTGGAGGGATGGCAGGAAATTTTGGTCGAGATAAGACCATTGCCATTCTTAGAGAACATTATTTTTGGTCTCAAATTTCACAGGATGTGAAGAAGTTTGTACAGAGTTGTCAAGTTTGTCAAGTTACTAAGGGATTCAGCCATAATACTGGACTATATCAGCCATTGCCTATTCCATCAAGGCCATGGGAGGACATAAGTATGGATTTTGTTCTTGGATTGCCAAGGAAACAAAGGGGTAATGACTCAGTAATCGTGGTGGTTGATAGGTTCTTCAAAATGGCACATTTCATTCCATGCCACAAAACTCATGATGTTGTCCATATTGTAGACTTGTTTTTCAAAGAGGTGGTAAGACTACATGGTCTTCCAAGAAGTATAGTTTCTGACAGAGATACTAAATTTGTGGGGTATTTCTAGAGGACATTATGGAAAAAGTTGAGAATAGACTTGAAATTCAATTCCACGCATCACCCACAAATTGATGGCCAAACAGAAGTGGTAAACATAAGTCTAGGCAATTTGTTGAGATGTTTAGTTGGGGATAAGCCCAAGGGATGGGATTTGATTCTACCACAAGAAGAGTTTTCTTATAATAATTTTATAAATAGGAGTACAAGAAAATCACCATTCCAAATTGTATATGGGAATAGCCCAAGGACTGCACCAGAATTGAGGAAGATAGAACAAGGGGAGAGGACAAGTGTTGAAGCGAAAGAATTTGCTGAACATATCAAGCGTCTACATGAGGAGGTTCAAGCACACATTACCAAGATGAATCAAGAATATAAAGCTAGGGCTGATCAAAGGAGAAGACATAAGGAATTCCAAGTAGGGGATCTAGTCATGGTACACTTACGAAAAGAAATATTTCCAGTCGGTACTTACAACAAGCTAAAAATGAAGAAATTTGGCCCCTACAAAATTTTGAAGAAACATGACTCAGGAAATGCATATGAGGTGGAGCTGCCAGATGATATTCACATTTCTCCCATTTTCAACATTGCATTTTTAACAGAGTATCATGATGATGGTGCATATGAGGAGCTGGTGTTAGAGCCATGTCCAATTCCTGCTTCTAAGAAGGAGGAGATAGAAGACATTATAGATCATCATGTGGGTAGGAGTACTAGAAACAGGCAGTATGAAGAGTATTTGGTCAAATGGAAAGGACGGCCGATCGATGACTCAACTTGGATTTCAGCAGCTGAGGTTTCCCATTTGGGATTTCCTCTACCATCCATAAAGTGGCAGGGTCACTTTTCAATCTACCCTGGGTGTCTGATGCAGGAGCATCCAGAGGTATAAGGGCAATCCTGTGTCACCCAAAAAAATGTACTTAGACTTAGTTTTTGTTTCATGTCTTTACATTTGTGGATACCCATTTGGGTCAAATAAAGGTTCCAACTCTCACAGCTAAACTATCAGTGTGCTAGAAAATCCCAAAAAAATAGGAGCATGCAATTTGGCCATCATTTTGGTGACCTAGAAGGCATGAATTGGCCAGATGAATGTAAATCTGATGTAGAGTATTCCAGAAAAAGAATCAGGTCAAAAGGCACCACGGTTTGAAAGTTATAGTAGTTTTTCGAGTTTTGGAGACCTCCTGAGAATGCTTCAAAGTCAAGTTAGGGGCATTAAATGACCTTGAAAAGGGTCAAAAAATGGGGGACGAGAAAAGCGTGTCCATAGGGCTATAGAGCGCTTCAAGAGCTTTTCGAAAATGTAAATGGTTCGTCAATCGGAGCTACGGTTCAAAAGTTATGCCTCTCGAAAGTTCAGGTACCGTTTTTGGATTCTTCTAGATTTGCACCGACTTCTAACGCAGCTTTTGGAACCTTCTATTTGGTTGGTGGATGCCTACTAGCACTTTCTAGAATGCACTCCTAGTCCTTAACCCTCCGGGGTCTATTTAAGGAGATTTCTGGCATTGTAAAAGGCAGTTCGGAGTGGAGTTTGAGAGGTGGTACTGAAAGGAGAAATTATCTCCAGATTTATGCTATTGTAAGCCCTTAGGGCATACTTTGAAGTTTATTTTCTCTGTAATGTTTGTACTAGCTTATTTTCTCAGTTAATACAATTTCCCTTTTCTGTTGTGTCCATTCTGTTCTTGGCTTGTGGCCATAAACAACATATGTCTCTAAGGGTCCCAAGACCCCTAGGGACAGATTATAATAATTTATATAGATTGAAAAGGGTCATAGGATAACCTATGACCCCTTTGGACACAATTCATTACAACATATGTCTCCAGGGGCCATCAGACACCTAGGGACATATTATAATCATTTATATGAGTGAAAATGGGGCATAGGATTTCCTATGACCCCTTTCAACACATTTTTTTACAACATATGTCTCTAGGGGTCCTAGGACCCCTAGGGACATATTATAATTGTTATATATGGGTTAAAAGGGGTCATATGATAACTTATGACCACTTTCAACACATTTCATTACAACATATGTCTCTAGGGGTCCTAGAAACCCTAGGGACATATTATAATTTTTTATATGTGTTGAAAGAGGTCATAGGTTATCGACACATTTCATGACAACATATTTTGCTAAGGGTCCCAAGGCCCCTAGGGACATATTAGAATCATTTATATAGTTCGAAAGGGGTAATAGGATAACCTATGACCCCTTTTGATTCATTTCATTACAACATGTCTCTAGGGGTCCCAAGACCCCTAGGGACATATTATAATCATTTATATGGGTCCGAAGACCCCTAGGGACATATTATAATTGTTTTTATTGGTTGAAATGGGTCATAAGATAACTTATGACCCCTTTCAACACATTTTATTGAAACATATGTCTCTAGGGGTCCTAAGAGCCCTAAAGACTATTATAATAATTTGTATGGGTCAAAAGGGGCCATAGGATAACCGATGCCCCTTATTAACATATTTTGTGACAACATATATCTCTAAGGGTCCCAGGACCCCTAAAAACATATTAAAATCATTTATATGGGTCGAAAGGGGTCATATAATAACGCATGACCCATTTTGACATATTTCATTACAACATATGTCTTTAGGGGACATAGGACCCCTAGGGACATATTATAATCATTTCTATGGTTTGAAAGGGGTCATAGTATAACCTATGACCCCTTTTGACACATTTCTTGGCAACATATGTCTCTAGGGGTCCCAAGACCACTAGGGACATATTAGAATTTTTTATATGGGTTGAAAGGGGTCATAGGATAACCTATAACCCCTTTCAACACATTTCATTACAATATATGTTGCTAGGAGTCCCAAGATCCCTAGGGACATATTTTAATCATTTATATGGATTGAAATGGGCCACAAGATGTCATATGACCCCTTTCAAGACATTTTATTACAATTATAATATGTCTTTAGGGGTCTTTGGACCCTTAGGGATATATTATAATTGTTTATATGGGTCAAAAGGGATCAAAGGATAACTTAAGACCCTTTTCGACACATTTCATTACAACATATGTCTCTAGTGGTCCTTGGACCCCTAGGGACATATTATAATAGTTTATATGTGTCGAAATGAGTTATAAGATAACCTTATTACCCCTTTTGATCCCTATATAACCTGATAACCTTAGGACCCCTAGGGACATATTATAATCATTTATATAGGTCAAAAAAGGTCAACCTATGACTCCTTTCGACATATTTTATGACAACGCATGCCTCTAGGGGTCTCAGGACCCTAAGAACATATTATAATTATTTATATGGGTCAAAAGGGGTCATAGGATAACCTATGACACATTTCAACACATCTCATGACAATATATGTCTATGGGGGTCACATGACCCCTAGGGACATATTAGAATTATTTATATGGGTTGAAACGAGTCATAGGAAAACCTCTGACATCTTTTGACACATTTCATTGCAACATATGTCTCTAGGGGTCCCAAGATCATAGGAACATATTATAATCATTTATATGGGTTGACCCCCTTCAACACATCGCATGACAACATACATCTCTAGGGATCCTAGGACCACTAGGGACATATTATAATCATTTATATAGGTTGAAAGGGGTTATAGGATAACCTAGACCCCTTTGAACACATTTTATTATAACATATGTCCTTAGGTGTCCAAGGACCCCTAGGGATATATTATAATCATTTATATGGATTGAAAGCAGTCATAGGATAACCTATGAACCCTTTTGACACATTTTATTACAACATATGTGTCTAAGGGTCCCAAGACCCCTAGGGACATATTATAATTGTTTATATGTGACAAAAAGGGCTCAACACATTTCATTATAACATATGTCTCTAGGGGTCCTAGGACCCCTAGGGACATATTCTAATCATTTATATGGGTTGAAAGGGGTCACTAGATAACCTATGATCTCTTTCAACATATTTCATTATAACATATGTTTTTAGGGGTCTTGGGACCCCTAAGGATATATTATAATCATTTATATGGGTCAAAAGGGGTCATAGGATAACATATGACCCCTTTTCAACAGATTTCATGATAACATATGTCTCTAGGTGTCCTATGACTCCTAGGGACATATTATAATCGTTTATATGATTCCAAATGGGTAGGACCACATATGTTCCTAGGGGTCCTAAGACCCTTAGGGACATACATTATGTGTTTGAATGGGTCAAATGCGATTATAAAGTTTTTTCTGACCCCTTCCAACTCTTTAAATAAGAAAATATATTCCTAAGGCTCCTAGGAATGTATATTATGTGTATGAATGAGTTGAAAGGGGTAATCGAGTATCTTATGACCCCTAAGCACACTTAATGTCATCAAATGGGTCAAAAAGGGCCATAGGACATTCTAAGGCTATTTTGAGTCATTAGATCACATCATTTATGTGGTTATGGGTCCTAGGAACCATAAACACACTTTGAAAAAATTAAAAAATTAAAATAGGAAAAAAAGGGTATATGATTTGAGAATGGGTATCTGATTTGGGAATGGATACCTGATTTGGGAACTTGTACTTGATTAGGCATGGTTTTACTTTGGATGCCAACCCTCCATGGTCAATGCTAAAAGTGTCCCAAAAAAAAAAATTTACTGTGTTTTTGTGTATTTCTAAATTTGACGATGTAGCTGATGACTTTTTTTTCATCTAAATTTGATGAAACAAAAAGGGTTTCTTAAGAATGTTCTCAACTTTTTGTCAATATAATGTCTATGAAATTATGAGTTAAGTAAGTAAATATTACTTATTTTCTAATGGAGTTAGCTACAAAGTCTTGATTGACATACTGATTAAGAAATAGCTATAACTTTCAAACCATATAAGATTTGTGAAATCCAAAAGATGATTTACATTCTATGCTTTGACTAGTATAAGAAAAAATAAATTTAATTTTGAATTTTTTTGAACTAGTTAAGGTGGTCACACATGGGAGTTTTTTAATTCTAAAATTAATATAGTAGAAAATTCATAATTAGTTATTTATATAGGATAAAAATTTCCAAAAATATGTGTCACATCCGGGCATGAGTGTACTTTTTATATCTATAATTATATTAAAAAAATATTATCATTTGATTTTGATTAAGGTGGTTAGACATACACCTACTTTTATTTTTGCCCTAAAATTTTTGTAGTATTGCATTATAATCTAAAATTTTGACCAATCAAATATTTGTTTCTCTAGATAAGGCCTAATAGTTGAGAAACTAGATTTAATTTCCTACAAATTATTTTCTTAAAATTTTTTGATATAAAGTCCAGAACCACTTTAAAATTATGTGTCAAGTTAGCATAACCTAGATTTGTTGGATTTTCACTACCAGTTAAGGCCATAGTTTTGTTGACCATGATCCTACACATACCCAAATGATCCAAGATGGTATGTTATTTAAAGGGAGCTAGCTATATATTCTAAGGAGTTCCATTAGGGAGAACTTGGTCAAAGAGAAACATAGTGGAGGAATAATAGAACACTTTGGTGAAGATAGGACCATTTCCATTGTTAATGGGATTTATTTTTGGCCTTAATTGTCACAAGTAGTGATGAATTTTGTTCATATTTGTTGAGTGTATTAGGCAGCCAAAGGAGTCAATCAGAATATAGGACTCTATCAACAATTGCATGTTCGGCCAAGGCTTTGGGAAGGAATAAGTATGGACTTTGTTCTTGGGTTTCGAATGACACAAAGGGGTAATGATTAAGTATTTGTGGTGGCTGAAATGTTTTCAAAGGTGACTCATTTAATTTCTTTCCACAAGAACCATGATGTGATTCACATTACATATTTATTTTTCAAAGAAGTGGTGAGGTGGCCTTCCAAAGAGTATTGTTTCAGACCAAGATAAAAAGTTTGTTGTGTCATTTTGCATAACCTTATGGAAGAAGATGGAGATAGGTTGATGTTTAGTTCTACACATCACCCACAAACTAATGGGAAAATTGAATTAGTGAATAGAAGTTTGGATAATCTGCTAAGTTGTTTAGTAGGTGATAAGCCTAAGGGACGAGATTTGATTCTACCATAGAAAAAAAAAATCTTAAATTAATTTTGTGAAAATCAGTACTAATAGGTCACCACTCCAAATTGTGTACAAGAGTAGTCCAAGGACAACACCAAAATTAAAGAAGATGGAGCAAGACAAGAAGACTAGTGCTAAGATAGAGGACTTTGTTGAACATGTCAACAATCTACATGAAGAAGTACATGAGCATGTCACTAGGATAAACATGTAGTATAAGGCTAGGCCAAATATAAAGAAGAGGCATAATGTGTTCCAAGTAAGGGATTAGGTTATGGTGTACTTGAGAAAAGAATAGTTTCCATTGGGTACTTGCAACAAGATGAAGATGAAGAAATATGGTCCCTAAAAGATTTCGAAGAAACATAACTCAAGGAATGCATATGAGCTGGAGTTGCTAAATGGAATCCACATTTATCCTATGTTTAATTTTGCATATTTAACAAAGTATCACAAAGAGGATATAGAGGAGGATCTAATACTTGAGTTGTATCGAATTCCTATCTTTGACCAGGAGGAGATCAAGAAGAAATCCTAGACAGCCATGTGGGAATGAAAACTAGAAATAAGTAGTATAAGGAGTATCTTGTGAAGTGGAAAAAAAGACTTGTGAAAGACTCGACCTAGTTATCTAAGGAAAAGGTTAACTTTTTGGCTTTTCCTTAACTAGTTGAGAAGTGACGGGGCCACTTTTCAAATTAACCTAGGTGTCTAATGTAGGGGAATCCAATGGTGTAAGGGAAATCCTATATCACCTAAAAAAAAATTTAGAGACACTTTCTGTTTGATGTATTTGCATTTCTAGATAACCATTAAGGCAAAATAGAGACTCTAACTGTCATATTTTCATTGTTACATTTCTAGGTTAGTATTTTTGTGCACCTCAGGATATGTACAAATATAGAAAATAGGTTTTTTTTTTAAAGAGACATAATTATGAAGAGTTAGAGGATGTGAATTGAAGGGGATTTTGTAATTACAATTTCATATGCTTCAAAAAGGAATTATGTCAAAATGTTTCATGGCTTGAAAGTTATTGTAGCTTTAAACTGCTTAGAGACCTCCTAAAAATGTTTTGGATTCCAATTGAGGTGTACTACATGGCCTCGCATGGCCCAAAAAAATGAGGGGTGACTCAAGTGGCCGATAGGGATATAAAGCACTTGACAAAGAGCTTTATGAAAGTGTAAACAGTTTGTCAATGGAGTCCCCAATCAAAAGTTATGCCTTCCTGAAGTTTGAATACCTTTTCTAGAACCTTCTATTTTTGCACTAACTTCTAATTTGACTTCCATAAAGTTTTCATTGTAACCATATGCCAAATGTCAAGATCTAAAATGTACTCCTAACTGTAAATGTAAGATAGACTACTTAAGGACCATTCTTGAGGTGTAAAGATAGTTTTTGATGGAGTTTGGGAGAAGGTATTGTGAAAAAAAAAATTTCTCAAGAATATGATAATATTGTAGCCCACAAGGCATGTAACTATTTTTATTTTTACTATAATGCATGTAATAGCTTCTTATTTTAGATAACATAAGTCTTATTTTCTATTATGCTCATTTTCTCTCAAGTTGTACCTTCATCATGTACAAAAGTTTATGAAGTTAAAGAGTTTATTTAATAGGTATATCTATTTATATTTTAATAAATATAAATAAAATATTTATTTTAATTTTTATGATATCTAAGGATTCATTAGTAAGAGGGAGAGAGTGATGGTTTGAATTGTATAGGAGTGATGCCATAACAACAACAAAAAGAAAGAAAAAGAAAAGGTCAAATCCTATAAATATTATTAAGGAAAATGATCAGTCTTTGTGGTATAAAGTATATTATGGTAACATCTTTTATCATTAATGTTTGATCTCCATAACATTTAAAATGCACTATTTAATAATAGAGATTAAAAAGGGTTCAAATTTTAATTTTATTTCTTTTATAATACACTACATAAAAATCTCATCTTTGAATGGGATAGAATGCAAATTTTCTATATTTATAGTTATTTCTAATATTTATATAAATATATTTTTACAATTACAAGAACTAACCAAATGCATGTTGATATTTTATACATCCAAACAAATTTATGTTCATAATGTAATATTAATATCTTTTATAATGTAAGCATAATTTCTCTTTAAAACCCTCAAACACTATAGTAATTTTTTAAAATGTCATAGGTATATGTACTTAGATGGCGTCCTACTTAATAATAATAACACAAAAAAAAATTGCACCTTCTATTAGGATTAGCTCTCACATATTTAACATAATACAATTGAGCTCAATAATTTATACTAGCATTGTTAGGACTTGCATAAGATCAACACACAATTTAATACAATCACGCGACAAAGAACTTACAATACACTTTTATATATATATATATGTTACAGTAATTATAAAAAGTCTATAACTATAATTTGGTGAATATAAAATAAAGATCAAATGCAAGGTTGGTTCATAAACTATTAATCTTCTTTTGGTGAATTTTCCATCTTAAGATTTAGAATTGAATGATCTAAATTATTAATGATGGCTTATGAAAAGATTTTGAGATTGCAATAAAGTGGAATTATTTTATGGTGAAGTATTTGATTTTATTCAATCAGTGAGAATTATTTTATATAAGTGCTAAAGTCTTAGAATCATTACAGGGTTTTAAAATAATAATAATAATAATTTATAGAATTATATAGTTCAAATACTAAAGAAAATATAAAAGTGTATAACAAGAAACATAAGGATACTTTCTATGACTCTATAAACTTCTAAGTTTTTGAGAAAATGATAAAATTTAAACAATAATTTAAAGAATGTATTTTGTTAAGGGAGACACTTCACTTTTTTTGAATCACTTTTGTATACTTTTATGTTTTAGTTGGTTATTTAGGGACTATTCAAATAGATGTTTCAAGTTGGATCAATTTTGAGGTAGTTAGAAATGATTGTAAAGTTTATATTGTTTAAAGATGGTCATTGGAAAGACGATGATTTATGTCAAGCCTTTCTCACATGATCTTTGAAGAAATATCCCTTGAGAGTAAGAACTCTTTTATCTTATAAGGTGAAACAAGTAGCCTTCTTCATAAGTTATGTATTTACCATTCATTTTTATTCTAAACTAAAATAAAATATATGTTAGTAACCCTCTAAACCACATTAAAAATTTCAAAATTTGTATTTTCCTTGATTCTCAAACCTCATTAAACTTGGTTGATATGGTACAGTTAGTTCACATAATACCCAATTTGGTTCAGGAACAAGCCTTGAACCATTTTGGACTAGTTCAACTAGTACAAATAGGTTCAAGAGGTTTGTTGAGTTCAAAGCTCCCAAATATTTGAGTTTCAAAGGTCCAAAATACATGGTTCAAGTTTAAAGTTCATTGGTTCACCAATGCAGAAGCACAATTTCATGGTTCAAGACTTAGACTCAAAGGTTCAAGGTACATAGGTTCAGTGCAGAAGTTCAATAATTCAGTGATCAAGTTCGACGGCCAAGTTCAATGGTTCAAACTAGTATAATTAGTGCAAGCAAGTTCATATAGGTATGATTGGGCTCATTCTAGTTCATATTAGTTCATCATGGTTCAACAGGGTTTAAGATCGATCATTTTGGGTATAGATGGTGCAATTAGTATAGTCAAGTTCATACAGGCATTAACCAATTCAAACAAGTTCAACAAGTTCAATGGTTCGACGATTTAAAATGACAGTTCAAAAAGGAACAATTTAAGTGGTTTAGATTTGTATGAATCACAAGTTTACAAACCTATATGCATATATTTGAAATGTTGGGATTGTTTGGTGAGATAAAAGTAAATTCAATAGTATATATTTTTCCTCACTACCTAACAAAGTTTCCATGAACCAATATTATTAAAAGGAGGCTTGTAGAGAAATCACATATGGAGAATGAACCATGGTTTATGGACATAGCCTAATGCCTCATGAAAATTTTAAAATATGAATAGATAACACAAATTATGGTTGCATCGATCAAATATTAACCCACAAATGTCTTAAAGAAATGAGTGAAGATATATTGTAGTGATCTAATGAAGAGGGAGTGCAAACAATTTAGCTTTTCAAATAGTTTTATAGACTTGAAAATAGTGGTAAATAACTTTTGACTTCAACATTTTTTTGGAAATTGCTCCAATGAAAACGCCCAGAATTAGGATTGACCCAATATATCCAAATATGAAGGAGATCCAATCGTGGGATAAAAAGTTATGCCCTCGTACCTAGACCCCATATAACTGCCAAAAATATTTTGATCCACCCAACATAAAGTATATATTCATTTTGTTTTAACACCACTTAGTTTTATAAAGAGGGATATAGTATAAAGTAATTATGGTCATGATGTTATAAACTATGTTTATAATTTCATGAATGGGTATCCCAAAGATGGAAATCTTATTAAAGTTTTATTATAAGATTTAGTTATAAAACTAAATGATATCTCCTCATAACTATTTATTGTAAGGGAATTTCAAAAGAAAAGGGTTCCACTTCTCTTCAAGAGTCTGTGCGCTACAAGAGAGAGGGCATTTTCTGATTTCATGATCTCTAGGAGAGAAGGGTACGGTTTTCTTTTTAGGCATTAGTAATGTATAGTTTATTGTGGATGTTGAGATAATGAAGATGGTGTTTTGAAATATTTGAATTCATTTTCATTTTCTTCAGATACTATTTGGCTTTGTCTTCTAGGAATCATTGCCATCTCTAGGCTTATCCATTCAGTTGTGCAAGTATTAGATTCTAAAACGTTGATTTGAGGATTAATTGTCTTGGGAAAGAATGCATGCCTTTTAATTTATTAATCTTTTGAATGTTAATATGAGGGAAGTAGGCTTTGTATTATTTTCGAGGACTATATTTATTACGTTTATGTATTTTAATTCCCTCACATCTACATCATGGATATGGGTACATGTTGGTACCTTTGATGCTTTCTAGTGAAAAGTGTATCGGTGATACAAAATTCATTTCATTTTAGTTGAAGGGAGTTGTACCTTCTTGTCAAAATTCAAAGAGTCTTTGCAAAGAACTATTGCAAACAGCTCAACTGTTAGTTGTAGAACTTTGTCTTCTTGTTTGGGCATTCAGGAGTCATTCTGAGTATAATTTTGTGAAAAGACAAATCAATTCAATAAAATTATTATAGAAAATTTTACCATGATTGTACAAAAAAATGTGTGCAATTATATTTTATTTAACACCTTCATACATATATTTCTTGTCATCATTAATGTAATCTACAAAACTAGAACTAAACATACAAAAATTGTATTCTATACTTTAGAAAACATCATAATAGAATGCATCATAATTTAAATGCATTTATATATAGAAAATAGAAAAAATAAAATGCATCTTGTATATACAAGTCAAATCATGCTTTCTGTCATTGCATCCTCTTTTAGTGCAAGTACTAGTAATATTTATATTCAAATTTTCATGCTAAAATATATTAGATATAGCATTTTTCTCTACAAATTGTAGGATAAGATTAATTTTCCAATAGTACAAAGAGAAAAATCATCACTAGAAGTTCCAAAAGTAACATTTTTTCCAAGCATCTTCGTCTAAACATTTTTTTATTCTTAGTGGTGAAACTATAAAAAAGAAATTAATGACTTTGTCTCAAATTTCTTCTCATTTTAAAAAATTTTAAAGGGTAAACAAGACTTTAGGTGACTATTAGATTGACAATGATATGGAAATAGACATAGAAATGAAACGATCTTTGAAATTCTATAAACCTCCTCTTACGTCGAAAAACTTTTCTTCAAAATTTGCAAAATTTACAATGTTAATAGGAGGGAAGTGGGATTTGTATTATTTTAATTCCCTCATGTCTACATCATGACTATGGGTAGATGTTGGTACCTTTGATGCTTTCTCGTGAAAAGCATATCGCTGATACAGCATTCATTGCATATGTTTTTTCCAAGCATCTTCGATTAAACATTTTTTTATTCTTAGTGGTGAAACTACAAAAAAGAATTTATCTCAAATTTTTCCTCATTTTTATAATTTTTTAAGAGTAAACAAGACTTTAGATTACCATTAGATTGACATTGATATGAAGATAAACATAAAAATGAAACTGACATTAATATGAACATAGACATAGAAGTGATACTATCTTTGAAATTTTATAAACCTCCTCTTACGTCTAAAAACTTTTCTCCAAATTTTACAATATTTATATGCGAACTTTAGACCCGAGAAAAGCGCACGTAATATTTTATTGCAACGCCGACAAGCAACTTGTAACGCCGACTACCCTGGAAATTTTGTTACCCTCCCCCTTTCGATGCAACAGCGCTGCTCTTTCACTGAATCTTCCATCTCTTGAATGGGCTATAAATCCGGCTCAGCTTCCAATCCCATTTCATCTGCAAACAAGAGAAGAGAAGCATCATACATTGGGAGAATTCTAATATTGCTATTCTCTGTTTTTGGAAGGCGGTTACAATGGGTTTGGGGACTTGGAAAGCGTTGTTACTGCTGCAATTTATTATTTGCTGCTCCGCCTGTTCACAAGAGGAACGAAATTCTCTTTTGGATTTCAAGCAAGGCATCAACTTCACTTATTCCAGAGAACAGTTGATCATGCCGCTGGAATCGTGGAGGGGGTTGAACTGCTGCAGTTGGGAAGGAGTTGGCTGCCACCCACACTCCGGCCACGTCATCACCCTCGACCTTGGTCTCTCTTACATTCAGTGGAGTGAAGTTCGAGGGGGCCTTTTCCAACTCGTCCATTTGGAGCACTTGGACCTCAATCACAATTACTTCCCCTCTCTTTCCATCCCTCCACAAATCGGAGAGCTCAGGAGGCTCAAGTATCTCAGCTTATATTATTGTGAATTTGCTGGCCGAATTCCAAGAGAAGTGACTAAGCTACAGCAATTGGAGCACTTGGACCTCAGCTACAATCAGCTCCGAGGTGGAATTCCAAGGGAGATTGGCAACATCTCCACCTTGAAATCCCTTTCCCTCTCCTGGAATGCTGGTTTGCAGAGCAACAAGTTGGGTGAGTGGATCACACATTTGAGAGGGCTGGAGCATCTTGGACTCAGCAACATGAATCTCAGCATGGCACGTGATACTTGGCTGGGAGGATACTTGATCTCTCTCGCCAACCTCACCGTGCTTTTCATGATCAATTGTGGGCTTTCAGGCGAGATTCCTCCCTTCTTTGCAAATCTCTCACGGCTTCAAGCGTTGGAACTTCGGGGAAATTCATTCACAGGTAACATTCCTACATTTCTTGGAGCTCTCCCTCTCTCACGTCTTGATCTCAGTTCAAACAAATTAAGTGGCGGCATACCTTTTACTCTAGGGAATCTCTCACTCCTGAAAGATCTTGAATTGCAGAATAACTCTTTGAGTGGTCCAATCCCAACTTCCTTTGCTAAACTATCCAGGCTAGAGAGGCTTATTTTATCCAAAAATAAATTAAATGGAACTTTCTCCTTCTTTATTTTGAACAATTTCCCCAAACTTTACGGTTTGGATCTCTCAAGCAATATGCTGGGCGTAAAAATCAGTCCCTCTATCATTCCCGAATTTCAGCTTTACTATTTGGGTTTACGTGGGTGCAATATTGAAGGAAATTTTCCTGCATTCATTTCAACTCAATATTCCATTCGTTATTTAGATCTGTCAAACAATTCTCTTAGTGGCTTTATTCCAAATTGGCTTTGGGGATTCACAGACATTCAGTTCATAGATCTTTCAAATAACTCATTTGATGGATCAATTCCAAAATCAATAAATAAATATACACAATATCTTGCCTGTCTCTCTTTAGCTGGAAATAATCTTATTGGTAATATTCCAGCTTCCGTTCTTCAATTGAAGGGCTTGGATATTTTGGATTTGTCAAACAATAAGTTCAATGGAAAGATTCCCCAATGTCAAAGCAATTGCTCTAAGCTGTCTGTCTTAAATCTAGAGAAAAACAATTTAGAAGGGATGATACCAAATATATGTGAAAAAATAGACTCTCTTGAGACATTGAAGCTAGGAGACAATGCACTCGAAGGGTATATTCCATCTTCTCTTGGAAAATGTAGAAATCTGCAAATCCTTGATTTGAGAAATAATAATTTGCAAGGGAACATCTCAGAGTGGGTTAAAACCTTAGGTAATCTACAAGTTCTAATATTAAAAAATAATACCTTTAAAGGTACAATCCCATTACAATTAACAAAGCTTCAAAATCTTCAAATTCTGGATATGTCAATAAATAATTTCTCAGGAGTCATTCCAAAAGACTTCATGAAGTTAACTAGAATGGCAAATCAATCAGAAAACATAGATATCTTTGAGCATTTATCTAGTAATGTACTTGAACAAGAATATTATATAGATGGAATAACAATTTATAATAAAGGACAAGAGATGAAATATGTAAAAATTTTGAGTCTAGTAAAATGTCTTGACCTCTCTAGTAATAGCTTGTCTGGTAACATTCCTCAAAATATCGGATCACTCAAAGGTTTGATTATTCTTAATATTTCAAGAAATCATTTCAGTGGTGAGATTCCTCGATCTATTAGAGAGATGACACCACTTGAGTCGCTTGATCTTTCACAAAATCATCTATTTGGGACTATTCTTACTGAGATACAACTCCTCACATACTTAAGTAGCTTCAATGTATCCTACAATAATCTATCAGGGGCGATACCACAAGGAGGACAAATGATGACATTTAGTTCTTCATGCTTCACCAACAATTCAGGTCTATGTGGCTTACAAATAAATGTGTCATGTTCAAGTAGCCTTCCTGATTCTCCAAAAGCAAGTGAGGAAAATAGTGAAGATACAAAAGATTATATATGGTGGGATACAGGAATGGCAACAGGGTTTGTAGTTAGCTTTTTAATTGTAATGGGGATATTGTGGCTCAACAAAGCATGCAGTGTCCCATGCTTCAAAGTCATGGATGACATTATCATCTCTCTATTATAAACATTGAGAGAGCTTTTGTATCCTACAAAGTAGGACCAACTTGTTAAGTATGTGGTCTAAATAACATGTAAATAAATCATATTATTTAGATTGATAATAAGGCATCTTTGCTAATGATAAAATAAGAAGAATTAAAAATCAATTTAATGATATATCTATGGATTTGAATTATTAGGAGAGAATTAATATTCTGGAAGATGGAATTAGTGTGTTAAGTATGTAGTTCAAATAACATTAAAATAGATCTAAATACACATTATATTAATCATTAACTAAATTTTATCTTAATGGTAAGTGGATAGATTATTTATGTGGGAATCTCCTACCCAAAATTCTATGTTACACCAAATGTCAATAAAGTTCATCAACTTATTATGTCAGGTTTTCTTTATCATCATTTTACTTTCTCTATACTTTGTAAGGCATTTGCTTATATTTAATTTTAATGTCTAATGAAACACACAACAACAAAAATCATTCAAACCTTCAGGTATGATCGATTTTGGAGATGTATTTTATTTTGGGAAAAACCCTTTGCATTAACTAGTTGTGATGCATCAACTTTCGGTAATCATAACTTTTGACTAAGACCAAGGTTTTCTCTCAATGCACTTGTAGAATTTTGGTAAATAAATGAGTGACTAAAACTTTTAGTCAAAAGACTAAAATTTCTAGCCATGTGACTAAAATTGATCAAATTTAAGTAATATTTTATAATATATAAGTATAAGAGACTAAATAAATGACTAATTTTCGAGGACTGCATTCATTTCAACTCAATATTCCATTCGTTATTTAGATTTGTCAAACAATTCTCTTAGTGGATTTATTCCAAATTGGCTTTGGTGATTCATAAACATTCAATTCATAGATCTTTCATATAACTCATTTGATGGATCAATTCCAAATCAATAATTAAATGTACACAATATCTTGTTTGTCTCTCTTTAGCTGGAAATAATCTTATTGGTAATATTCTAGCTTCTGTTCTTCAATTGAAGGGCTTGGATATTTTAGATTTGTCAAACAATAAATTCAATGGAAATATTCCCCAATATCAAAGCGATTGCTCTAGGCTGTTTGTCTTAAATCTAGAGAAAAACAATTTAAAAGGGATGATACCAAATATATGTGAAAAAAATAGACTCTCTTGAGACATTGAAGCTAGGAGACAATGCACTCAAAGGGTATATTCCATCATCTCTTGGTAAATGTGGAAATCTACAAATCCTTGATTTGAGAAATAATAATTTGCAAGGGAACATCTCAAAATGGGTTGAAACCTTACATAATCTGCAAGTTTTGATATTAAAAAATAATAGTTTTAAGGTTACAATCCCATTACAATTAATAAAGCTTCAAAGTCTTCAAATTCTAGATATGTCAATAAATAATTTCTCAGGGTTCATTCCAAAAGACTTCATAAAGTTAACCAGAATGGAAAATTAATCAAAAAACATAGATATCTTTGAGCATTTATTCAGTAATGTACTTGAACAAGAATATTATATAGATGTAATAACAATTTACAATAAAGGACAAGAGATGAAATATGTAAAAAATTTGAGTCTAGTAAAATGTTTTGACCTCTCTAGTAATAGCTTTTCTAGTAACATTCCTCAAAATATCGGATCACTCAAAGGTTTGATTATTCTTAATATTTCAAGAAATCATTTCAGTCGTGAGATTCCTCGATCTATTAGAGAGATGAAGCTACTTGAGTCACTTGATCTTTCACAAAATAATCTATCTGGGACTAATCTTACTGAGATACAAATCCTCACATACATAAGTAGCTTCAATGTGTCCTACAATAATCTATCAGGGGTGATACTACAAGGAGGACAAACGATGACATTCAGTTCTTCATGCTTCACCAACAATTCAACTCTATGTGGCTTACAAATATATGTGTCATGTTCAAGTAGTCTTCCTAATTCTCCAAAAGCAAGTGAGGAAAATAGTGAAGATACAAAAGATTATATATGGTGGGATATGGGAATGTTAACAGGGTTTGTAGTTAGCTTTTTAATTGTAATGGGGATATTGTGGCTGAACAAAGCATGCAGTGTCCCATGCTTCAAAGTCATGGATATTATAAACATTGAGAGAGCTTTTGTATCCTACAAAGTAGGACCAACTAGTTAAGTATGTTGTCTAAATAACATGTAAATAAATCATATTATTTAGATTGATAATAAGGTGTCTTTGCTAATGATAAAATAAGAAGAAATAAAAATAAATTTAATGATATATCTATGTCTTTGAAATATTAGGAGAGAATTTATATTCTGGAAGATGAAATTAGTGTGTTGAATGTGCAGTTCATATAACATTAAAGTAGGCCTAAATATACGTTATATTAATCATTAACTAACTTTTATCTTAATGGTAAGTAGATAGATTATTTATGTGGGAAACTCCTACCCAAAATTCTATGTTACACCAAATGTCTATAAAGTTCACCAACTTATTATGTCAGGTTTCCTTTATCATCTGTTTACTTTCTCTGTAATTTGTAAGGCATTTTCTTATATTTAATTTTAATGTCTAATGAAATGCACAACAAAAAAAATCCTTCAAACCTTTGGGTATGATCGATTTTGGAGATGTATTACATTTTGGGGAAAATGCTTTGCATTAATTAGTTGTGATGCATCAACTTCTGGTATTCATTAATTTTGACTCGAACCAGGGTTTTCTCTCGATTCACTAGTATAATTTTGGTAAATATTTGTATTTATTCTTCTTTTACCACTTTTTACATTTCACCATCACTATTCAAAACTACCAAAATCTAAAGAAATTAATATTAACTTTAAAAACATAAGATGATTGAATGTTACACATCAATAAGAATGAGTGGATGCTGTGATATTGATATATGAATTAATTGATACATAAGAACATCAGAAGCGAGTGGAAGACCTTAGATTCAAACTTCCAGTACAAATTACTGAAGTATATGTGATTGTGTTGATATATAAAACTCTCAACATTATTTTTTTCAGCCCTTAACTGATACAAAATTTTCCATGAGGGAAGTTGGGAACATGCATGCCTGTAAAAATAACCAATAGACGTGAAAAATGGATTAGCTATGAATGAGTGGGTTAAAAAAAAATCATTACTCTTGAATGTCTTATAATATCTTTGAAATGGTGTTAATTCATTAGAATGTAGAAACATAGAAATTGAGTTAAATATATCAAATAAAAAGAAAATAATTTTAAATTATATGAGTTCATATGAGGTTCCATGGGCACTAACACTACTTAAAAAATTGTAAAAAATTACACTTTCTAATACACTATATTTCTGTTAGCCAAGGCAATACTATTGAATCAACATTCATGATTCTTTATCAAACAATTGTAAGTGCAACAAATGTTGGCTCAAGTTTCATAATCCTTGTAGTAGATCTAAAGTAGAGTTGTTTATGGCTCCATTATCCTATATAATTTCTCCTCCTCAAATGATTTTGATACATAACTATTTATTTCACATCTTAAGCATTTCTAATGTGTTTCTTGGATTACATGAGTAGTCATTGCCAATATTGGTACATCAATATTCCTAGCATCTGCATGCTCTTTTCTGGAAGGTTCACTATTATAACATTTTTCATTACCTCAAATCTGAATCAATTTTTTCTTAAATCTTTAGCTTGATATGATATCTACAATTTGACTTTTTAAAATAGATATAGTAAAAAAAATTCTAGTTAAAAGTGATCTTTAGAATAACAATATCATAGAAATTTACAACTAGACTTGAATAAAAAGAAAAATCCAAATACCCATCCATTTTTGGCATTTGAACATCCACACAGGAAGAATCAAAATTATGAGGTGGCTGAAGGTTTTCTAATGCAAACTTTCACTTGCTACACATTCCACTTCAGCTCCATATTTCTTAAGGGTTTCCTTAGCAACTCTATGGCTCACCATGTTTTTATCTGCTACAAAAATCTTCTTATTAGAAAAAAGGCCTTTCAAAGAAGGAATCAATGCTTGCTGAAGGCATGCTAATACCATACTAGCCAGGGTTTTCATGATTACTATGTCTAAAGACACTGCTACCTTGGCCTCCTTAGACTCTTCAAAGTTTATTGAGATTTTTGTAACTATTATCTTTGGTACTGCTGAAATTCTATTATTTTACTTCATTTCTTTCAAAACCTTGCAAATAATGCCACTTATTTGTTTCCTCCAAGATTCCTTATCAAGAAATAGGATATTTATGTTTCTTGTTACACTAAAGTAAAAAGTTTACAGGGGTCAGGATTAACAACTAAATTAAATAGAAATCACAAAGATCTACATGTTCCATAATCCTCCTCAAACTTAAGGGCCAAGGTTAGACATGAATAACAAAAAAAAAAAGTAACGAATGGTGAAGCATATTTTAGTTTTTGTGATTGAATCTTTTTCCTCTTTTCAGTAGCTCTTCATTATTATGCAAAAAATTAATTTCCAAATAATTTGGTTAGTTGTTAGATTGCTAGAAATAATGATTGATACAATTTATTTCTCTTCTTACATAAAATCCTATTCATTCAATGAGGTATGTGATTCTAATGGATAGCATATGAATTTCAATTGCAAAATAACTCTGTAACTCAGCTTGCATCCTAGTCGAAGGCAAAGAAGGGGACAAAGCCCATTGTAGTCAAAACAAAGAAGACTACTATGTAATGTCCCCTTCTTAGGATTCATAGCATGATGTTTTCGTTAGCCTATTTCCCCACATTCCCGTAGGCTAACCAGGACATTAAAGGGACTTAGAGGCCATTTGGCCTAGATAGTTTCAGTTGCAGGTCTTTCTGAGGGGTTTTGAGGCAACTTTGGGCATACTTACTATTTATAGTACGTCATCTTGGGCATGGGCGAACATCCAGTGGCAACAGTATGTCGATGGTAATTGTTTAAAATCGACAAGAAGACTTGTTTATCACTGATAAGATTTGTTATGCATTGATAAAGCTATTTTATAAAGTTAAATTTAAATATTTAACTTTATTAATGCATAGACTATAGTTTGTGGGAAATATTTAAATTAAAAGAGTCCCCTTTATTTTATAACACATTGGAGACATAAGTTACATAAAAGGGAGTGATGTTTTATCCCACATTGAGAAAACGAAGGATGGAGCCCTTGTGAGAACACCATAAAAGAAATGGAAGAGCTTCTTTTAGGCAAGCTTGGAAATATCAAAAAAATTGGGGAATTTTTTGGAGATTATGTCTCAATAGTTAGAAGGACAAAATCCCTTAAAGCTCGAAATCTTGATGCCATTGAAAGATATGGTCTTGAGATTCAACATAGTAGCAATCCGAAAAAGCAGATACGAAAAAGAAATTCGAAAAAGCGGAATCGAAAAGACAGGCTACAAAAGCGAGTACGAAAAAGTAGCCCGAAAAAGAAAAACCGAAAAAGCAGGCCGAAAAAGCAATCTGAAAAAAGTGCAACCGAAAAAGCAGGCCGAAAAAAGCAGTCTGAAAAAGCAGTTCGAAAAAGCAAAGCGGAAAAGCAAAACAGAAGGGCCAGCATTGAAGAAAATTATTACAGCCATCTACAACCAAGTTCCTTTATTAGTTTTTTTTTTTAGGGTGTTATAAGTTTCAGCTGTAAGTGTGCATTATACCAGCATTATCATTTTGTAATCCATGTAAATGCCAAAAGTCTTGGCCATATTTCATGAGCATTGTATTAGAAATTTCATTGCAAATTAAGAAGATAATAGTTTCTGGTGTCATTTAAGCAATTCAATATCATTATTTATCAGCTAGTTAGTTTGCACACCAACTGTTTGTTAAAATGCCAGTTGGTTGTAGGTGTTCTTTTCTCATGCTTAGATCATATATATGCACTGAATATTGTCAAAATTAGTAGCACACTCATGTTAGGTCATTGTGTAGTCCATTGTAGTCTTCTAGCACAAGATTCTCATTGATGCAAATTGAAGAAAAAGTCATTTGAAGCTAGCTGAAATACTATATCAGTCATACATCCCTTGCATGTAAATTGTTTGATGAAATTCTTTGAGCTTTCATCAGCATATTTTTGAGGGAAGATTTGAGGAGGGTTATTACAGTGGTATCAGAGCTTGCTTGCAAAGTGTTTGACAAAATGTCAAACCACTAAAGTATAAAGATTTTTGGTGTTTGAAGAAGTTATACCCTATTGGGGTTATTATAGTGGTATCAGAGCGATTTCCTGCCATCCTGTGGAGGTCTTATTGGGAATTTAGATTAGCTAGATAGAGAGAAAAATGTTTGGCAAAATGAATTCCGGTCCAGATCAGGGAAAGGAAAGATTCGTACAGTTATTAGACACCTTAGCACAAGGACAGCGATCAGCAAAGCAAAGAGCACAGAAATAGAGTCAGAGATTTGAGCTTATGATGCAGATGATGGCTTGTCAAATGGGGTTGAATGCTAATGTGGGTGGAGGAAATAATCAGAATGGTAATAATCAGGATGGGGCACATAATGGAGGCAAACAAGTTGGGAAAAATTTCAGTCATGCACCCCAGCAAACTAGGACAGTGAGTTTGTGGCCCATGATTCCCATATTTCCTCCTAGAGCTCCAGAGCAACCCATACTAGAGCCCTAGATCACTGATATACAGGACCAGCTGGGGAGAGATTGGGAAGCTGGAGGTCCAGATTTTATTGCTGCAATCACCTTTAGGGAGTATATAGATGTGCGAATGAAGCATATGCCACGTGGACATGATAGGAACCAGAGCTATGAGCTACAGAAGAAAGTAGGGAAACTTCAATTACCATATTATGATGGCTCAGGGAAGTCTGCAACAAGAGCTTGGGTTCAAAAGCTTGACACATACTTTCAAATGAACCCTATGCCTGAGGAAGAAGCTATTAAGTATGCAGCAATTCACTTGGATGGGTTAGCACACGAGTGGTGGCATCATGGTATGGTCACTATGGGTCATGCACACATTACCTCATATGTGGAGTTTACGGAGAGATTGATTGAACGTTTTGATAGGCCTAAGGATCGTACCTTCCCTATGACAAGAAAAAACTTGTATGAGGAGTTTAATAGACATGTTGATTCAATACATGGAGACATTAGCACATCTTCAGGTAATGGTTTATCTGCATCATCTTCACAGGAAGAAGGGGTTAAAGATGTTGTGCAGGTTGAGCCAGTTGCATCAGAAGGTGATATCACAGACACACCAGATTGCGTGATTGACACAGATAGTGTTTCCAGTACAGTTGGGCTGGATGAAGTTACTGCAGTTGAGGATACTGTCATGTTTGAGGATAGTACAGTTGATCAAAAAGTGAGCATTCATGACTTTGCTGAGAAAGAGTACCAAGCAAAGTTAGATGCTTCTTCACATGAGATAGAGGCTAGTAGCTCTTCACTTGGTTTGGCAAGCCAAATGAAGATAGGGGACAAGGATATCATCGTGGCTTTATCTCATCATGACAGGATACATGGATTGATTGAGAATCACATTTGGATGATTCAACTGCAGGAGAGACAGAAAGGAGTCACAACAGGTTCTTCTTGTGACGACTTACAACAGATCAAGGAAGATGCAATGAAGAAGGAGGAGAAGGAGGCTGACTGGTTTTTTCATGAGCTAGAGGATACTTGGAATTCCTTGGTGTGTACTCAGTTGGCTTTCCAGGATTTTGAGAGACACGTGGACGAGCTTGGTCTTGAGGTGAGTTTAGTTCGCGAGTTAGCGCATATACCAAGGACTCAATTTTCTTTTACAGTCAGGTCACAAGTTGATGATGATATGAGTATGTCTAGCATTCACACTCTAGATTCAAAGATTGTAGACAGGTGCGTGAAGTCAGTTGATATTGTTCACATTATTAAGCTGAGAAGTTGTAATGTCCCCTCTTTAGTTCGACATGACATTGATCATGGATTTTGCCTATTCCAGACTCTCGTAGGCAAATGGTGTGGAGAGAGAGTCAATTCTGCAGATCAGATGGTCGTATCTTGCTCTTGAAGAAGTGTTAAGAGGTTATATTTTATTATTATGTGTTATTGGGGCCCACATGTTATAATTTTAAGTTGAGTTGCACTTTTTATTTTATAAAATTACTTTATTATAAAAAGTGCATTATAATGAGATTTTATAAAGGATGTTTCTAGAAGTTCTAGCAACTTCTTAGAAAAGTGAATAAATAGAGGGTTGGGCCTCTCATTTTTGGACATGCTTGGATTTGAGATTTCTTCTACTTCTTCCATTGTGGAGCAAATTTGTAGTCTCTTGGGTCTGCAAATTATTATTTGATCTTTGGGAACGAATCACTCCCTTGGATTGGTGACTTTGAGGGTGTGAAATATCACCTGAATTGTTGCATTTGAGGAGTTGGTAATTCAGCCATCTCATTTGGACTTCATTGAGATTCAGTTATAAGGGTTTACTTTGGTTGGAATAAGGGTTTCAGTTGTGCCCTAGCATTTGTGGATTGATTAACAGGATTTGAAGACACAGTTGTGCATTATTTTTAGACTACCAGTCCAGGGTTTGGACCCATGTTTTTGCTCATAACTCCTAATTGGTTTGATGGATGAATTTCATATTTTAGGGGGTTATTCAGCAACCCTAGGCACCCAAATTTATTGCTTTTGGAGTGACAAAAATGCTGCAATATTTTTATCTAGTAGCCATACTAGGCCGTACCTGTACGGCCCTGTCAGTTGGGCAGCAGCAGCAATTTTGTGAGTCGGTTTGGGGCAGATTGTGAGGTCTTCGTGTGGCATAAATTCAGCATTCATAATCGGAAAAATTGGAACTATTCCAGGTGCACAAACTAAAGTTTTGATTGCTAAAATATTGCATGTTATGAATAGTCAGCACTGTCATTGCATAAATAGTTATTTCCAGTCACTAATAACTGTTGTAAAAGTTTCGTCATTTGCATTCCAAATCTGAACTGGGTTATTGTTCATGTCATAACATTGCATTGTCAAGAGCTTGATGTATTAGAAGTGCATAGATGTGGCAGTCTCTCATTGTAATCAGTTATATTTGCTGTCATAAAATCAAAATTGCGTTGGACTTCATATTTGAGTTTCATATTGTCATCTATCTCTTAGATTGGTAGTGTTATAATCTGGAATTATTGTTCATACATTATTGGCATCATATATTGAGGTTTCGTTGTACAACAATTAGTAATATTGCAGCCTTATTCAGTTACATGCCAACTGTTTGACAAAATTCCTAAGTCCAGTTTGAGGGTTTCAGTGGCCTTTATAGTAAGGGTCATTACAGTGATATCAGAGCTATAAGTCCTGCCATCCTGTGGAAAGAAGGGAAAGTGTTTGACGAAATGTCAAAACACTAAAATCAGAACATTTATGTTTGAGCATGCGACAGAGGCTTTATAATTTCCGCAATACCAAAGCAAGAAAAGATAGGATTTCAGACCTACAGAGTGAACAGTCTAGCTCATCTGTACAGGTGGACATAGAATCCAGTCATACAAACACAGGGGAGGTATTCTTTGATCAAGACTATGACTACAATATGGATAGAGGCGGGAATGCCAGTCCAAATCAGTGAAAGGAAACATTTTTACAGTTATTAGACACTTTGGCACAGGGAAAACGATTAGCCAAACAAAGAGCACAGGAACAGAATCAGAGAATGGAGCTTATGATGCAGATGATGGCTCGTCAAATGGGGTTGAACGCTAACATAGGTGGAGGAAATAATCAGAATGGTAACAATCAGAATGGGAATAATCATGATGGGATACATAATGGAGGCGAACAAATTGGGAACAATTTCGGTCATGCACCCCAGCAAGCTAGGATAGTGAGTTCGAGACCTATGATTCCCACGTTCCTTCCTAGAGCTCCAGAGCAGCCAGTACTAGAACCCCAGATCACTGACATACAGGATCAGCTGAGGAGAGATTAGGAAGCAGGAGGTCCAGATTTTACAGCTGCAATCACCTTTAGAGAGTATATGGATGTGCAGATGAAGCATATGCCCTGTGGACATGACAGGACTCAGAGCTATGAGCTACGAAAGAAAGTAGGGAAACTTCAGTTACCATATTATGATGGCTCGGGGAAGTCTACAGCAAGAGCTTGGGTTCAAAAACTTGACACATACTTTCAATTGAACCCTATGTCTGAGGAAGAAGCTATTAAGTATGCAGCAATTCACCTGGATGGGTTAGCACACGAGTGGTGGCATCATGGTATGATCACTATGGGTCATGCACACATTACCTCATATGTGGAGTTTAAGGAGAGACTGATTGAACATTTTGATAAGAAGGATCCAGAACTCCATTTCAAGGAGTTAGCTCAACTTAAACAATGGGGATCATTGGAAACATATATTTCAGAATTTCAGAAACTTGCAGTGTTAGTAACAGATGTATCTGAACGGAGGCTATTGGTTTTATTTATGGATGGGCTAGTTGATCCATTGAGAGGGTGGATTAAAGCTCTCAACCCTCCCACTTTGTAGGAAGCCATTAAGAAAGCTCGTGACATGGATTCCTCTTCAGCTTCTAAAAATAAATTTCAGGCAAAGAGTTTCCCTTCAGGAAAAGATAGGGACAGGAAACCCTTTCATAGAGAGGCACAGCTACCTAAGGAGGAAAGTAAGAGGTTGTACAAGGAGACACTTAATGACTTGTGTAGGAAGAAGCTATGCTTCTATTGCAAAGGCCCGTATGAGTATGGCCATGACTGTCCTATGAGGCCAAAAGGGAAGACCAACTGAGCAATGTGGGCTTATTACGAAGGCTCAGATTCAGATAGTTCAGAACATCATGATGAGGATCCTGATGAAGCAGAGGGAGAGCAAGAGATAGATAGTGCAGGGCAACAGCAGGGAACAGAGCTACATTTACAGGAAGCACAACTGTCTAGTATCCAGAGAGAGGGATCTTTCAGACTTTGGGGAGTTTTGGCTGGGCAGAAGGTTATTACATTATTGGACAAAGGTGCCACACATAATTTCATTGATGCATGATTTGTGGAGAAGTGTGGACTCATTACTGAGGAGTTCGTGGGACTAAGAGTCAAGGTAGCTGATGGATACACTCTTTGTTGTGACAGGATGGTACGAGACCTACCTTTGCGCCTGAACAACTATGAGTTTAAGGTAGACTATCATGTGGTCAACATGGGTGACATGGATATAGTACTTGGAATGCAGTGGCTACATTCATTGAAGGTGGTTACCCTGAGACTAGAGGATATGGAGATACAATTCAAAGTGAATGGTAGGACTCATGTGCTTAAGGCTATCTGTAATGGAGACATCAGGACTATCTCATTTAGGCGGCTGGAGAGATTAACTAGGCATAATGATATAGAGTGGGCAGCAGTTTGTACTTTGACACCTACACAGGAGGAGCAACATCAGACGGAATATCATCTTGATATTCAGAAATTGAGGATTAAGTACAAAAAGGTATTCAGTGAGATTCCACCAGGCAGGCCACCGGACAGAGGCATTGAGCATGTTATTTTGCTGGAGGAAGGTGCTAAGCCTATTATGATCACACCATATCGACACCCAAAGCGACTCAAGGATGAGATCAAAAGGACCATCAAGGAGTTGCTAGCTATGGGGCACATCCGACCAAGTAAGTCACCTTTTGCATCTTCTGTTGTTTTGGTAAAAAAGAAGGATGGAACTCTTCGGATGTGTGTTGATTACAGGAAATTAAATAAGAGAACCATTAAGAACAGGTATCCCATTCCTCGCATTGATGAGTTGATAGATGAATTGTATGGGGCTTTTTATTTCACGAAAATTGATTTGAAATCAGGATATCACCAGATCAGAGTCTGTGAATAGGATATTGAGAAAACTGCTTTCAGATGTCATTGTGGGCACTTTGAGTTTGTAGTTATGCCTTTCGGCCTGACCAATGCACCTGCCACTTTCCAGTCCACTATGAACAGAGTTTTCCACCATCAGTTGAGGAAATTCGTGCTAGTGTTTTTTGATGACATTTTGATCTATAGTCGATCATGGCAGGAGCATCTAGATCATTTGGAGACAGTGTTGAGCATTTTACAGAAGGAGTCCTTGTATGCAAAAGAGTCCAAATGTGACTTAGGGATGACCGAGCTGTTATATTTGGGACACATTATTAGTGCAGATGGAGTGTGGATGGATCCTAAAAAGATTCGCGCTATTGTTGATTGGCCTCCACCAGAGAACCTTACACAGTTGAGGGGGTTCCTTGGTTTATGTGGTTTCTATCGCAGGTTTGTCAGTGGCTACTCACGACATGCAGCTCCTATGATAGATCTAATGAAAAAGGGGAATTTGTGTGGACTCAGAAGGCACAGGACTGTTTTATGAGATTTAAGGAGATAATGACTATGTGCCCAATTCTAGCATTACCTGATTTCACGAAGCCATTTGAGCTTCAATGTGATGCATCTGGAGAGGGAGTAGGTGTTGTACTTATGCAGAATAAGCACCCCATAGCTTATGAGAGTAGGAATCTTAGAGGCCCCGAGCGTTTATTCAGTATATATGATAACGAGATGTTGGCCATCATGCATGCTTTGGCCAAATTCAGACAATATCTTGTGGGTAGCATGTTTTGTATTAAAACTGATCATAACAGTTTGAGGCATTTCTTGGGACAGCAGGACCTGAATGATCGCTAGCAAAAGTGGGTAAGTAAGTTGCAGGCATATGATTTTGACATCTCATATGTCAAGGGAACTTAGAATGTTGTTGCAGATGCTCTTTCTCGAAGGCCACACCTCACTCTTATGGTTCAGATATCAGAGGATTGGCGACACTTGATTATAGCAGAGTATGCCAGGGATACATGGGCCTCCGATATAGTGGAGGGAACAGTGATTGATACCAGATACACACTTGTAGATGATTTAATCATTTACAAGAACAGGATTTACCTAGTCCCAGGATCGAAGGTTAAGCAACTAATTTTGAGAGCATTTCATGACTCATCGACAGCAGGCCATCCCGGGTACTTCAAGACTTACAGAGCGGTTCACTTGGAAGGGGCTGAAAGCTGACATTTTGCAGTACGTTCGAGAGTGTCTTGTTTGCCAACAAAACAAACAAGAACACATCTATCCGACAGGGTTCCTACAGCCACTTCTGATCCCTGACAGGAAGTGGGAGTGCATCTCCATGGACTTTATCATAGGTTTTCCCAAGGTACAAGGACAGGATTGTATTTATGTGGTGGTAGATAGATTAACAAAATATGCTCATTTCTTTCCTATCACCACTACCCACTCAGCAGCTCAGGTGGCAGAGGTTTTCTTTCAGGAGGTTTTCAGATTGCACGGATTGCCTCAGAACATTGTGAGTGACAGGGATAGTCATTTCATGAGTCATTTTTGGCAGGAGGTATTTCGGTTATGTGGCACGGAGCTTACACCCAGCACCAGCTATCACCCACAAACCGATGGTGAGACGGAGATTGTGAACAAATGGGTGGAAGGGTATTTAAGGAATTATGTGGTAGCTCAGCAGCGAGCTTGGGTCAGATGAATATATCTCTGCGAGTATTGTTACAATACTACATATCACATCACTATACAGATGACACCCTTCATGGCACTTTACGGTTATGAAGCACCTAGTTTCTTGGATTTTTTGTTGGGCGAAAGCCGGGTACCCAATGCAGGAGAATTATTATAGGAGAGTAAGGATATAGTTGCTACTCTCAAAGATAATATTGCGAGAGCTCAGAACCAATAGAAGCAGTATGCAGACTAGAAGAGGACTGAGCGTAGTTTTGAGGTGGATGATATGGTTTACCTCATGTTGCATTCATATAGGCAATCTACTCTTAAGAAGAGTGGTGCAGAGAAACTCAAGCCATGCTATTACGGACCATTCAGGGTTATCAAGCGAATTGGTGAGGTGGCCTATGAGTTGGAGCTTTCGGCAGACAGTAGGGTGCACAATGTGTTTCATGTGTCTCACCTCAAGAAGGCGTTGGGTCAGAATGTGGTGCCTTCCGCAGTATTACCTCCTTTAGACGATGAGGGAAAATTGATTTTAGTGTCAGAATCCATCCTGGAGAGCAGAGAAAAGCAGCTTCGCAGAAGAGTGATCAGAGAATACTTGGTTAAGTGGAAAGATCTACCTGTTGCGGATGCTACTTGGGAGGGGGAAGCTATTTTGCAGCACCCGGCGTTGAGATTGCTTGAGGCCAAGCAATTTCAGGAGGGGCGGACTGTAATGTCCCCTCTTTAGTTCAACATGACATTGATCATGGATTTTTCCTATTCCAGACTCTCGTAGGCAAATGGTGTGGAGAGAGAGTCAATTCTGCAGAGCAGATGGTCATATCTTGCTCTTGAAGAAGTGTTAAGAGGTTATATTTTATTATTATGTGTTATTGGGGCCCACATGTTATAATTTTAAGTTGAGTTGCACTTTTTATTTTATAAAATTACTTTACTATAAAAAGTGCATTATAATGAGATTTTATAAAGGATGTTTCTAGAAGTTCTAGAAAAAGTGCATTATAATGAGATTTTATAAAGGATGTTTCTAGAAGTTCTAGCAACTTCTTAGAAAAGTGAATAAATAGAGGGCTGGGCCTCTCATTTTTGGACATGCTTGGATTTGCGATTTCTTCTACTTCTTCCATTGTGGAGCAAATTTGTAGTCTCTTGGGTCTGCAAATTATTATTTGATCTTTGGGAACAAATCACTCCCTTGGATTGGCAACTTTCAGGGTGTGAAATATCACCTGAATTGTTGCATTTGAGGAGTTGGTAATTCAGCCATCTCATTTGGACTTCATTGAGATATAGTTATAAGGGTTTACTTTGGTTGGAATAAGGGTTTCAGTTGTGCCCTAGCATTTGTGGATTGATTAACAGGGTTTGAAGACACAGTTGTGCATTATTTTTTAGACTGCCAGTCCAGGGTTTGGACCCACGTTTTTGCTCATAACTCCTAATTGGTTTGACGGATGAATTTCATATTTTAGGGGGTTATTCAGCAACCCTAGGCACCCAGATTTATTGCTTTTGGAGTGACAAAAATGCTGCAATATTTTTATCTAGCAGCCGTACCTGTATGGCCCTATCAGTTGGGCAGCAGCAGCAATTTTGTGAGTCGGTTTGGGGCAGATTGTGAGGTCTTCGTGTGGCATCAATTCAGCATTCATATCCGGAAAAATTGGAACTATTCCAGGTGCACAAACTAAAGTTTTGATTGCCAAAATATTGCATGTTATGAATAGTCAGCACTGTCATTGCATAAATAGTTATTTCCAATCACTAATAACTGTTGTAAAAGTTTCGTCATTTGCATTCCAAATCTGAACTGGGTTATTGTTCATGTCATAACATTGCATTGTCAAGAGCTTGATGTATTAGAAGTGCATAGTTGTGACAGTCTCTCATTGTAATCAGTTATATTTGCTGTCATAAAATCAGAATTTCATTGGACTTCATATTTGAGTTTCATATTGTCATCTATCTCTTAGATTGGTAGTGTTATAATCTGAAATTGTTGTTCATACATTATTGGCATCATATATTGAGGTTTCGTTGTACAAAAATTAGTAATATTGCAGCCTTATTCGGTTACATGCCAACTGTTTGACAAAATTCCTAAGTCCAGTTTGAGGGTTTTAGTGGCCTTTATAGTAAGGGTCATTACAGAAGTTTACTTGAATTGCCAGCTGGTTTTCGTTCATGGATTAGATGGTGGGATCCTTATCTTAGTACTTGGGTTTGTTTTGACCAGAGATATCTATCATTTCTTGGTAGTAGTATCTGTTGCACCATCATGGACTTGATTAGTAGTTTTCTAGGTGTAGTTCTCATCCATGCCAGTAGCTTGTTTGATGCTGGAATTAGTTTTTACACACCTAATTTGGGCATTGTTCATATATCTAGTCAACCATTCTTGTTGGAATGGGTTAATGATCTCTCAGATATGACAGAGTTCACAAAAGAGTCCTAGGATCTGAGTATTATAGATGATAGCTATTCTGAGGTTACTCCTTTGGACAGTGTACTAGGGATAGAGTATATGAGTTCGACTAGTCAGCACAATCATGTGTCTAGTCAGCTGAGAGTTGGTGAGCGAGACATTTCTATCGCTTGCAAGAATTTCGATGTTGCTCGTCAATTGTTAGCAATTTATGGATGGGTTTCTCCTACTAGTGATGAGCAGGGAGGCAGTTATCTTTCCTTGACAGAGATCCACTCTTTATGGGAGGCTAACCAGATTCTAAAATAGAATTATATGCAGTTGGCAGCCGACAGAGATTATCTTATGGAGTGGGGCAGTACATCATATGACGCATTATTTCTCAAGGAAGATGATGTGAGCGAGCTTACTCAGCAGCTTGAGGTGACTTCTGAGTTTCTTGAGAGCACACAGTTGGCTTTCGAGGAGTCACAATTTCATTTAGCTAAGGCAACCATGGAGTTAGAACGACTTCAATCTTTACCAGATTTTGTACAATCACAAACCGTGGTGTCTGGTGATCCGAGGATGTCCATGATCGAGGTTGATAGAGGTAGTGGAGATGAGGATATATCTGTCCATGACACTAATATTGGCATATTTGGTTCGTTTCCATTGGAGGTAGGTTCAACTAAGTTGGGCGCTGCAGCTGAGCATTTTGATATGTTTGACTTGGAGGGCACAAAGACTAGTGATGTTGTTGTTGATTCTGCACTCTTGGCTATATCATCCTCTGACTTAGCTGAAAATCAGTCACATTTGGTTGTATCACGTCTACAGGATGAGTCTTTGACTGGGATTGGTTCTTTTTATCAGCATTATACTGTAGGATATGTTCATTGGTTTTCTTTTGATCCATGTGTTGAGGAGTTGATGGCAGACAAGTTTGGTCTGGGCTCTCATTTTTGCTATCTACTGTGTAATGACTATTCACCATCAGCAGTGCATGGGTGTTATGGTTATGAAAAAGTGACCAATGATCTGCAGAGTTGTGATAATTGCAGTAGGTGTGCAGTGTGTGGATTCTCTGTATTTGGTGCAGTTTCATGCGAGAGTATTCATCGTTGTTGCAAAATTGTACTGTACATTCCACATAGGCTAGTGAGATGTGTTGATGGTATTTACTATGTTGGCAGTTTGGGTTATCTACTCTACTTGGGTTCTGATATTTCGATAGCTTGTTTCTCATGGGTTCCTGACTTTGGAGTTTGGGTGAGTTGTATTCGCCAATTTGATTATGGATTCCTCTTGGTTAATTTTTAGAGGTTGTTGCAGGAGCCTATGTTGACTGACAGCAGTATAGTTCATAACTACATTTGGGATCTAGGTGGATTAATTGGGTTGTTGTTCGACCATTGCTTGGGGACAAGCAATTTTGGGAAGGGCGGACTGTAATGTCCCCTTTTTAGCATTCATAGAATGATGTTGTTGTTAGCCTATTTCCCCATGGTCCCGTAGGCTAACCAGGACATTAAAGGGACTTAGAGGCCATTTGGCTTAGATAGTTTCAATTGCAAGTCTTTTTGAGGGTTTTTGAGGCAACTTTGGGCATACTTACTATTTATAGTAAGTCATCTTGGGCATGGGCAGACATCCAGTGGCAACGGTATGTCGATGGTAATTGTTTAAAATCGACAAGAAGACTTGTTTATCACTGATAAGATTTGTTATGCATTGATAAAGCTATTTTATAAAGTTAAATTTAAATATTTAACTTTATTAATGCATAGACTATAGTTTGTGGGAAATATTTAAATTAAAAGAGTCCCCTTTATTTTATAACACATTGGAGACATAAGTTACATAAAAGGGAGTGATGTTTTATCCCACATTGAGAAAATGAAGGATGGAGCCCTTGTGAGAACACCATAAAAGAAATGGAAGAGCTTCTTTTAGGCAGGCTTGGAAATATCAAAAAAATTGGGGAATTTTCTAGAGATTATGTCTCAATAGTTTGAAGGACGAAATCCCTTCAAGCTCGAAATCTTGATGCCATTGAAAGATATGGTCTTGAGATTCAACATAGTAGCAATCTGAAAAAGCAGATACGAAAAAGCAGTTCGAAAAAGCAGAATCGATAAAACAGGCTACAAAAGTGGGTACGAAAAAGCAGCCCGAAAAGGCGAAACTGAAAAAGCAGGCCGAAAAAGCAATCCGAAAAGAGCGGAACCGAAAAAGTAGGCCGAAAAAGCAGATTGAAAAAGCAAATCAGAAAAGCAAAATAGAAGGGGCAGCATTGAAGAAAATTATTATAGCCATCTACAACCAGGTTCCTTTATTAGTATTGTTTTTTTAGGGTGTTATAAGTTTCAGCTGTAAGTGTGCATTATACCAGCATTATCATTTTGTAATCCATGTAAATGCCAAAAGTCTTGGCCATATTTCATGAGCATTGTATTAGAAATTTCATTGCAAATTAAGAAGATAATAGTTGTTGGTGTCATTTAAGCAATTCAATATCATTATTTATCAGCTAGTTAGTTTGCACACCAACTATTTGTTAAAATGCCAGTTGGGTGTAGGTGTTCTTTTCTCATGCTTAGATCATATATATGCACTGAATATTGTCAAAATTAGTAGCACACTCATGTTAGGTCATTGTGTAGTCCATTGTAGTCTTCTAGCACAAGATTTTCATTGATGCAAATTGAAGAAAAAGTCATTTGAAGCTAGCTGAAATACTATATTAGTCATACATCCCTTGCATGTGAATTGTTTGATGAAATTCTTTGAGCTTTCATCAGCATATTTTTTAGGGCAGATTTGAGGAGGGTTATTACAGTGGTATCAGAGCTTGCTTACAAAGTGTTTGACAAAATGTCAAACCACTGAAGTATAAAGATTTTTGTTGTTTGAAGAAGTTATACCCTATTGGGTTTATTACATACTACAAGGGCTACCACCAAGGCTGCAACTCAAAAGGAAAAAGATGAAGCCAAAGAGAAGAAGAAAGCCACCAAGTAGACTGGTGAAGAAACAAGGAAGAGAAGGAAATATGTTGCCCAGCTAGACTCGAATGAAGAAATAACAGAGTTAGATGACAATAGCCAGTAAGTCGTCCCTCCAAGTCTGCCATTGACAAGTTATGTGTAAATATTAGAAAAGAAAACTTGAATGGTTTAAAGACTATAGACTTTTAATAAGATCAATAGAGAAGAAAAAAATAAAATAGAGGAATTAGTGTATGCAATGATGGCCGAATACAAACACACACCTCTAGAATTAGATAGTGTTGTGGTATTCACAACACATACCCCATTCCTCACCAGGAATAGGGACCCCCCTACTTTTTTTGACTCCCAGACTTATAGTTCAAGAGTTAGAAGAAGAAAATTTGGTTAAAGTTGCGTAAAAAAAAATTTAATTAAAAAAAAAAAAAAACCTCACCTCCCCTCATCCGTGCATGCATGCACTGAGGTGCAGGGCACTTTAATGTCCTTTTTGCACAAGGACAGGAAAGGCTATAAAACCCTTTCCCTCCCCCTCTTTCCTCATTTTTTTTGTTTAGGTTTTGAAGAGGAAGAGCAAGGTGAGGAAGCCCCTCCCATCTCTATGGCTTTCGCGTGCCACACAGGCTACGTGCACACCACGTGTTGGTCGCGTGTTGCATGTGCTACTCACAGAAGGCACAGTGGCCACGTGTTGTGCATGCTACCTTCAGGCCACATGTAGACCATGTGGTGGGCACGTGTAGGTTGGGTGCCTCTGCACGTGCACCTTGCAGTGGCCGCACATCACGATTTTCGTGTGCAAAATATGTGATGGTCGCGCATCGCGCACGCCTTATGTAGAACACATGATGGTCACGCATTGCATGCGCCACCTTCAGGCCTTATGCAGGCTATGTGCCTCTACATACGGCCATGCACCATTCTCATTTTTTTAAAATAATAGAATTTTAAAAATAAAATAAATTAAAAATTAAAAATTAAATTAAATTAAATTAAATTAAAAATAAACATAATTTTCAAATATAATGAATATAGTCTCGAAAGGGGACATTCTTTTCTTTTTCTTTCTCGCTTATGTTTTTCGCTATCTAGTGATTAATCATGTTTTCTTTCTCGTGATCCACAAGTAACACAATTAGATGGCATCTACATCTAGATTAGCAGTGAATCCAATTATTTACAAATTTTAAGGCATGACCATAAAATCAAGATTACGTGATGACTATGCTGAGATCGAAGACACAAACTTGGGAGAATTCCTAAGAGTTTGCAATAGTCCAATAGAAAGGTCATCCTTGAGGTTTGCATTAATTTGATCTAGATTAGTAAAATGTAGTGTCACATCTAGGGACAGTACAGTTAGTTGAGTTGATCATGACCCTTTATTGACACTTTGTTCTTGATGAAAGGGTAGTTAAGAGCATTACTAGGGCAGTGGTTTTAGATTTGCGACTTGATAACATCTAGTGAATCTTCCATCTTCCTAAAGTCGATCAGGTCATCTGACTCTCTTATGAAGCAGCTAAGAGATGGTATAAAGATCACCACTAGGAGGCCATCGACATCATACATTCCTTATACTTCATTGAGAAGCCACCTCGAGGAAAGACAATCAACAAAGTGGATATGACATGGGGGATACATGAAGGATGACATCAGATACTCGATCATTCTCCTGAGCAGAGTCATGGGCTTACCTGTAGCAGGCCATCTCACTCCTTTTATGGTCAACTTCATTGAGACTATCAGGCATACGAAGATACCACTAGATTGGGCCACCATGCTAAGTGAGGACTTGTGTGATCAGTTGAGGATAGTAAAGAATAATAAGAAGTTCTATATGACTTCTTATGTGGTCTACTTATTGGCAGTGAGGTCGATGTGCTATCCTAGGTTATACAAGAAAGGTAGTATGCAAGACCTTAATGCATGGCCATATATAGTCTATCCTCAGTTTGTGAAGAAGAAGCTCTTGCCACAAAGCAAAGAGTATAGGATTTTAAATGACGCCTTCATCTTTGGCATCATTCGATTCATAGGAGACTATGGGAAGAGATTGTCTGATGAAGCTAAGGCACAGATCATAGCTCTTGGAGCATATTTCATCTATTTTTGGACATTTACATATATTTGGGTAGGTGGTGCATCCATCAATCTGAAGAAACTCCCAAGGTACCTAAGTGACAAATTGGTCCTAATGGAAATATCTAAGCAGATTGAGTCAGCTTATGAGAGGATTAAAAGACAAGGGAGACCTTTTTGGGATTGGCCTTTTGTAATAGGAGCATATTAGGTGAAGAGAAAGCAGGATATCTCGACTTTCGAGTGGGAATGGGAGAACTACCCTCTTGAAGAGTATAACTCTCGCTCGCCATTCTTCGACAATGTTGGTAAATTGGAAAACTTGGAAAGAAAGGAGTTCTATCATGAGGATGCCATTGAAGATCATTGGATGAATGCCACAAATGACTATGATGTCTGCATCAGAGACTATTGTAGGATGACTTTGTATCTAGTAGAGAAGGCTCTCCATTTGACCATCTCTGATGAGATAAGTCTACAAGACTCCAAGGAACTACTGGATCCTCTATTCAATATAGATAAAGTTGGTGAGAGACCCATTCTGAATGCAGAAGTTGATAGAGAGGAAGGAGATGATATTAATCATCAGGTGAGACATGTCATTTGAATGACAAAGAGTTGGATCAAGAAACCCTTTCCACTTGATCCAATTATAGATACAGTGATCTTCCATGCACATGCTCACCCAAAAAGGGGTAAGGGAAGGAAAGTCATAGTTCCTATCTTTGCACTCCAATCTCCTATCAGGCCTAAAATAGTCTACCAACTTGATTGTCTAGTGGGATACTATCACCCTTCAGAGAGGAAGGGAAAGAGGAAGAGAACCTCTCCTTAGAGGTTTCAAATAGAGCATGTTGAAGAATAGGTCCCTTCCTAGAAATAAGAATTAAGTCCCCACTAGCCCCAGGATGGTGGAGCTTCTCATATCCAAGTTGAATTTCCATTGCCTCATATTTTTTCAAGTCAACGAGAAGAGGGAGAAATTCCAGAGACCTCCATTCCTTCAGTGCATGAAGAGCCCACTTCTCCTATGGTTCCATAGAAACAAAAGAGATCAATATTAGAATGAAAGAGAGGTAAAGAGTTCATAAAATATTAGTGCCTAATCCATCTATTCCTGAGACCATTCTAGAGGAAGAATCAGATGATGGGGAAACATAATCAAATGAGGAAGAACAAGTGCCTCTACAAAGGAGAACTCAGTTGGCAAAAGCCATAGAATTGGAAAGAAGGAAGAGTGCTACAAATACCCCACCACCCACCCAAGTAGAAATGATAAAACTCTCTTCTTCAAAAGATGAAGTATAGTGATGGGTGAATGGGCAAAGGAAGTAAGGTGATGATTTTCTCTCCATCCTGGATTTTAATTTCATGTCTATGGGTACGGAGTTAGTTGGAGATAATATCAGAGACACCCCTACAGGTGAACTTCAATAACAAGATTGGACACAGATGCCACCCAAGACACAAGGTCCTCATCTCACTCCTCCATCTCCACCTCAAGTCATTATGGTAGATAAGGGTTTAGTAACTCCTCCACCTCTAAGTGCAGAAGAAGAACATGTTCAAAAGGAATTTTCATTACAAGAGAAACCAGAACCAAGGGTGATTGATGAGCCATCAAAAGAGGCATAGATAGTAGAATGTGTACAAAAAACTTCTCAGGAAGTTGAGGATCAAACTACAGGATCTATAGAAACCAAGACTATAGAAGAAGAGTCCTCACTATAGGAGACTCCAAGAAAGACCGATAAAGGGAAGGAGGTAGTTGAACACATCCCTTTATCATCTAAAGCCAAGGCTATAGAAAGACATATCCCAAGATGGTTTTAGAAGGAAATAATGAGAAGTGACCTGCATCAATTTCATGCTTCAGAGGATGATATTTGTGACATTGTAGAGATTTTGAACAAGTTTGAGTCTCCATTACATGATGCAATGCCATTTGTGTTTGTCACTACTACATAGAATTTGAAATTATTTGCACAAGTGGCTCACCCTCTTGAAGGTATAGATGCAGAAGCTGTTAGTCTTGAGGACTATGAAGTGAAAGATATTATGTGAGGAAAACCTACATGAGATACATCCTGACAGATGATGACTATGGGAGTCAAAGAGGTTCTCAACCACATGGAATAGGATGAGATTGAAATCAAAACACTTCGAAGGCAAGTTGAGATCCTAAAGGGATATCTAGCTAAATTTATTGTTCCTCTTGATTCTGAATGCCCTAAGGAGACTTTGAATGCCATTCCTAGAGAAGGGGAAGGTGTACAACTTAGTTCATTTTCGAGAGCTTGTCAAGATTGGCGAGACAACCTTGAGGATAAGGGTGTCACTATAATCATAGGAAGTTTGAAGTTGTTGCATGCTATGCAAGAGAATGTTGATAAGATCATGGCAATTTTGAGGCAGGACTTTAGTATCATGGATGAGGTATGGGCATGGAGCAAGGACTTACAAACTCTACAAGCCATAAAAGGGAAAAGATACCACATTCTGATTGGTGTATATATCGGACAAGAGTTAGATATGATAGATGATTAGACAGAGAAGATTGCAGATGGAAATAAAATGATGAAAACATTGCAGGATGAGATACACAGGCTCAAGGACCAAGCCCAAGAACAGATTTTGGAGGCAAAAAAGTTGTACAGTGATGCATGCTTGGACATTTTTGAAGATGAAGAACAAGAGAAGTTGTTGCTAGTTGATGTAGTTGTGGAAAATTTTAGGAAGACTTTAGAGGAAGCATCCAATAATGAAGACATTAGACAAGCCTTCAAGATGGAAGAAGCACTATTAGACTTGGACACCAAACTCAGAGATTTTGAAAGAGTCGAATTGAGGTAGACAACTATAGACAAAAGGTCAAGGATAGACAACTATAGACAACTATAGACACTTTCCATGCATTGGGAACACATTTTGATGGCAAGTTAACTCTGAAACATGTTGAGTGAAGGGTTAGCTTCAATTTTTGGCACCTCCATGCAGTTCTACTTCGACTGATGGCTTCCTCCTACTTTCTCTCTCATTCTTTTATTGTTTTTGACATGTAAAGGGCTCATGCATCCAATTAATGAATAAAATATGGATGGAGTCCCTCTAAGCACCAATTATATTGTTAGTTTGTTTAAATGTTTTAAAAGAATTTTATTACATCAAGATATCTCTCACTCTCAACAAAAATTGAGGAGATGATTTCTTATAAATACCGCATGGTAAAATGTAACAAGGGTCGCCGTTATTATGCAATAAAATTATGCTTTTGGTGCTAGCATTTGGAGTGTAGTTATTCTTGCTCGAATGTGTCATTGTTTTGTGGATTTTATTCATGAGATTGTAATTGAGCCAAAGGTTTATTGTATTGTTTCTGGTTGTGCGATCCTTTAAATCTGGTGTTTGCTACAGATATATGAATTCTATTAACATAACAAGCTTGAGAAGAGATCACCCGATTGTGTCTACATAACTTTTTGTCTTGCATGAGTGCACTTTTCATGGCCTTGCAATTTTATGAAGAGTCAAACATCATTTGACTTGTTAAACATTCTCACCAATGATTCCATCAATGGATTCTAGGAAGTCCTGCTCCTATTTTCATTAGTTTCCTACCAATTTCTTCGAAGGTTTAACTCATAGCGTGTTGTGTTCTATAGCTTATGTCCATTTAGGAATTTCAATTTCAAGACATTTGATTTCATGTTGTTTGCTTTTAGTTTTGTTATTTTCTTTGCTAACCCCTTTTTAGAATAGGAACACATTTTAGTTGCATTGGTAGTTGCATGCATTAAAAAATAGAAAATACAAAAAATATTGTTCTTTTGGTGTGATATTTTGAGACAATGAATATATTTACTTCAATTCCAAGATAAAAGAGTTTTTAGAACCAGAAAAGGCCTTCTTGTGAACACTCACATTTATCTTCTACTAAGTGGATTTTGGTACATCGTAAGACAAATACTGAACCTTGAAGTAGATCCTTAAAAAGATTGGCTTTTCTAGAGAGGAATTACGTAATGGATTCTTGTTGTTGACCTCGTGAAAAACAAATACCCAACTAAAGTGGCACTAGAAGGAGGGCCACAAACTAAAGAACATACTCCCAAATATGAGGAAAATTTGTGAAAGTTTCAGAATTTTTTTTGCATCCTTGCAATAAACTGCATTCCAAACAAGTGTAGAAAATACTTCTAAATTTTTTAGAAATTTAGGTACGTAGCTTTGTAGGTCCACAAGTCCCCAACTCCGCAAGTCTACAAGTTTGTAGGTATGCAAGCATGCAAGTCTGTAGATCCACAATTCTACAAGTCTGCAAAACTTTGTGGTGTGCAAAATCCAAAACGGTGAGAAAGTGTACTTTTGTAGAGGTGCACTTTTCAACAAAATTTGATGCAAGCTAGAGGATATTGATCCAAAATCCCCATTTTAGTGAGCATTAAGATTAATACCAAGTATACACAAATTTCTCGAGCTTACCCACTTCCATAAACCACATAGTGATAAGGGAACATCTTGAGTTCAACCACTCCCTTTCAAACTTTCATCATCTTCTTCAACTCCACCTCCACTCCAACCACCTGGTGAACCACCACATACTCCGATAACTATTCCCCAAAAATTGCCATTAAGTCCACCAAATCCTCCCATGGCCTTCTTTGAAAACACTATAGACTCACTAATAAACTTGAGAGGTGCACTCCATGACCTCCCAAAGAATCCCAAGAAGTTTTTCCCAAGATTCATCTATTGTGAAACACAAACTGTCGAAGATCATGTCAAAGTTTTCAAAGAAATTTACAAGTGAAAGAAAGTGGCTAATGAGGACATGGTTCTTCATTTATTTTCCTACTCTTTGGGGGAAATTGCCTTCAATTGGTATGTCAATTTTCCACCTAGATGCATTGGAGATTGGGATACATTCGAAAAATTGTTTTTGGAACAATTCAAAACATTCATCAATCCAACAATGATACATCAACAATTCATATCAATAAAAAGGGACCCATCTGAGATAGTTTCACACTTGAACCATCACTTTCATATGGCCTACCGTAAGTTGGAAACACCATACACAATATCGTTTGAAGCCACCATCCAAATTTATTTGAATGCTATGGACGCTCTTACTGCGATCTTTTTGAGAAGACTTCCTGCAGCAAATATTGACACATTGGACAAAGTCTTTGCAAAAGAAATCATGTTCATGAAGTAAGCTAATACTAATGGAGGAGGAATGATGCTTCTAGCACAAGCAATCCCTACAATACCAACATACCCATGGGAGCACCCACCGTGCCTAGCCAGTTCATACCTATGAACCCAATTCCATTGCAGCAGGCACCTGCTCCACAAACTCAAGCAATAACATATCTAGGGTATGAGCCCCCAAAAACAACCTTCTTTGAACAAAAAATGATGGTTCTTGTGGAAGAAAAGAACAATCTTCTTTCAAAAGTTGGTTAAATTAAAAAGACCATGTCACAAATGAACAACAAGTTGACACATCTTAGATTGTCACAAGGACAAAATAACAACTTCCAAAGAAATAATTCTAGCCCCTACAACAACAATTTTGGTCAAAATTATAATAGGAATTTCAACAATAATAGTAACAACAATGTAGGACACAATGGTGGAGGAAACAACTTCAATCCTCTTGATCACAATAATGGCTTCCAAAGGCAAAACTGACAATAGAATACTTGACTGAATAATGGAAGCATTCCTATTGATAACAACAACAATAATGTTTAGTATGCTGATATCAATCAGTATGATGATAGTCAAAATATGCCTAGCAACAATGATTCATACTATAATGTTAATCAGGAGGTGAGTCAAAACTCACAAGTGAATGATAATCCTCCTCCTATTCAATTCAATGTGATGTTATTGGAATCTTTTGATTCTACATAGAATGTACAAGTAGAAAAACAAGAAAATGAGGAATTCTCATTCTCGTTTAGTCAAGAACTCAATCTTCAATATAATGCAATAGAATATTTGAAGAAAAATAAAGCCAATATTTCCATGTTCAACATGTTGTAGAGTTGTCCACAACAAAGTGAAGTGCTCATTAAGACATTGGATAATACAAAGGTTTCCTACAATACAAATGTTGTCCCTCAAAAGACGGTGCTGCAACAAGTAAATGTTGTAGAAGGAATGGCCACTATGTTCAAGGAAAAAGTTGAGGTACTCCCATTTTCGCTAAGCATAAGGATATATAAGAAGAATCTCCACAATTTCCTCATTGACTCAGGAGCTTCATGTAACATAATGCCATTATCAATAGCCCAAAGGCTAGAAGTTAACCCTCAACCCTCTAATCGAGTGGTGATATAGTTGGATAAAATAGAGGTAACAGTCATTGGAGTATTGAAAGATGTGTGGATATAGTTAATAGTTGATCCTTGGATCTAGGATATTATTGACATACATGTGGTTGATATCTCAAAGACATGTGGATTACTTCTAAGTAGAGAATGGACAAAATGTTTGAGAGGATGGTTCTCTATAGACTTCACTCAATTATGGTTGCCATGGAAAGGATTGAACAATCAAATCAAGATAGATGATGAGCCCAAATTAAAAACAATGATCATAGATTACAATGCCCTGAATGAGATAGCATTCTTACAATCAGATTTGGGTTCGTACAAAGAGATGGTATTGAATATGATTCCAAACAATACATCTCAAGATCAAAATGAAGAACCTAAGGTGCTGGTACCCAAAAGTGAAATCATGACACAATTCATAGAAAGTATGGTGACTAATCTACATTGTTTAGGAGAAGAAGCTGACCCCAGCATCCTCCTCCTTTTGGGATTTTGTCGATTACACAAAGTTAGTCACTCTGAATTTGAATGTTCGTCATGTCAAGAAGCAGTTGCAAAGGTATTGAACCACATGATGGAGAACAAGGATACAAAGACCTCAAAAGATGAACTCACAGAAAGTCAAGATTCAGTGAATTCATCCAACCTTATTGAAAATATTGAAGAAGAGAGTAAAGATTTAAATGTATCATACAGTGATACCTCTTCAGATGGTGGAGGTTTGTCTTCTCCTCCTCTAGGGATGATTAAAGTTCAAAGAAGAAGATGCTATGTGAAAGGTAAAGGATGGACTTTAGTAGTCATTCATCCTGAACCTAAAGTTGAGGAAATCAAAGAGCTAATAGGGGAAATTTAGGAGAAACAAGAAAAACACACACTTCCTCTATCTGTAGGATATGAAGGGGACTCCTCAAGCCCTTCACAAGGAAAGTTACAATGGGTTCCTAAGAAACAATCATTCAAGGCTCAGGTCAAATAAAAGTTAAGGACAAATAAGCATAAAGTCATAAAACCTAAGGAAAATGCAATTTGGACACTTCATTTTGATGGTTCCAAGTGCAAGATGGGAGCTGGTGTGGGTATTGAATTAATCAACCCAAAAGGTAGATCTTTCTATGTCACATATCGATTGCAATTTAGATGTACCAACAATGGTGTAGAATATGAATTAATTAGAGGACTCCTCTTTGCAATCAAAAAGGGAGTCATAGCTCTTAAAATCAAGGGGGATTCCCAGTTGGTCATACAATAAGTAAAATCCATATATTCCTACAACAACAAAAGATTACTAGCTTATAGGAAAAGGGTATGGGATATATTGGATGACTTTGAGGCCTTAAACATCAAATCCATTCCAAGAAGAAAGAACATGGTAGTAGATGCTCTTTCCATCTTAGCTAGTGCAGTGCAACTAGTTGAAAGGACCAAGTTGAAAAGATTTTTGGTAGAATTGGTCGTTATCCCATCCATCCCTAATAATATCACAAACTTTTAGGTCTTTCAAGATGATCAACATATACTTTAGTTTATCATGTGTAGTCATCATTTTGAGGGACATGAAATTGATGATACACCAGATGACAAACTTGAAGATGATGTTCTTGAAGATGAAGATGGGATTTTGAATTTAAAAACTAACACTATTTCAAAAGGGATGGTCAAACTTGAACATATCTTTGACTGTGATGAATTAGCACTCAATAGAAGGGAAACTCAAAAAAACAAAATCGAAGAATGTGATTCATACAATTTGGGTACTGACGAAGAACCAAAAATGGTACAGATAGGAAAAATGTGTACCTCACAAGAAAGGGAGGACATGCTCAAATTTCTCACTGAGTATAAAGATGTCATTTCTTGGAGCTATGAAGAGTTGAAGACTTATGATCCTACAATTATCACAAATTACATCTTGCTAAAACTTAATGCAAAGCCATTTTGACAAAGACAGAGACTAGTAAATCTGATTATCAAACCACTGATTATGAAAGAAGTAAAGAAACTTTTGGATGCTAAGATCATATTTCCTATCTATCATTCCACATGGGTGGAAAATTTGGTTCTTGTGTGGGAGAAGACTGGAGAGATTCATCTTTGTGTTGACTTTAGTAACTTCAATTTAGCATCTTAGAAGGATAACTATCCTCTACCCTTATTGGATGAGGTATTACAAATTGTTAATGGTTCAAAGATGATGTCATTCTTGGATGGTTACTCAGGATATAATCAGGTGATGGTCAACAAAGAAGATAGGCTAAAGATTGTTTTCACAACCAAGTGGGGGACGTTTGCTTATAGGAGGATGCCTTTCAGGTTGATTAATGCAGGAGCTACATTTCAACAAGCAATGGATGAAGCTTTCAAAGGATTGATAAATAGGTGTATAGTCATCTATATAGATGACCTAACTACCTTTTCAAAAGATCAAAGTACCCATATTTCTGATTTAAAGTAGGTATTCAATAGATGTCATAAATATGGCATATCCCTTAATCCGAAGAAATGTTCATTCGGTGTTACTAAAGGAAAGCTCATAGGGCATGTCATTTCCAAAATCAAAATTTCCATTGGTCTAGATAGAGTTGAGTCTATTTTGAAGTTAGCACCTCCACATAGTTAGAAGGAATTGAAATCTTTCTTTGGAAAGATAAACTTTGTACGCAAATTCATAAGTGGTTTTGCAGAGATAGTCCATCCCCTCAATGATTTACTTAAAAAATGGGCTAAAAAAAATGGGTACTAGAGATAAAGAAATCATTCAAAGATATTAAGGTTGTCATTTCCACAACTCTAGTTTTGGTGAGTCCAGATTACGAGTTATGATTCAAGATCTATTTCTTTTCTTCTAAGCACTCTTGCACATGGATCTTGACACAAAAAAGAGAGAAGGAAGATGAGTGACCAATTTATTTTTTGAGTTGTCCGCTGTCCTCTGAAGAATGCTGAGTTGAAATATTCAAATCTTGATAAATAGTCCTTTTCATTAATAAAGGTAGTAAAGAAGTTTTGTCACTACATACTCAGAAGTAAGGTGTATGAAATTGTACCTAATCTAGTAGTAAAGACACTTTTGATGTAGAATGAACTTGGTGAAAGGAGGGGAAAGTGGATGGCTATACTTCAAGAATTTGATCTCAAAATTCAATCTATGAGATTAGTCAAAGGTCAAGGGTTATAAAAAATGATAATTGATAACCAAGATGGAAATCAAAAGGAATTCAAGTTTGACAATGAAACAGATGAAGATGATCAAAAGAAGATGGTTATATCATAAGTTGATATCAACCATGGTGTGGTGACAGATGTGTGGTACCAAGACATTATTTATTATCTCTTACAAGACCAATGCCCTAAATGGATGAATAGTTCACAACGTAGGGGACTTAAGATGAAATGTGAGTCTTACATGTTACTTGATAACAAGTTGTATAAAAGGAACTACAAAGGGATCTATCTGAAATGTTTAGGATGTGAAGAAGCTAAGAATGTCTTGGAACATTTCCATGACAAATATGGTACACGACATGGTTCAGCAGAAGCAACCAATCACATGATTCTAAGATTAGGTTACTTTTGGCCATCAATATTCAAGGATACTTTTCAATATGTGTGCTCTTCTCATATATGCCAAACCAGTGCTAACAAGGAAAGGCACCCAACAATGCCATTACAACCAATGTATGAGGTGTGCCCCTTCACAAAATGAGGACTAGATTTCATAGATCTAGTCAATCCACCATCATTAATTGGACATACATTTATCCTTATAGCTACAAATTATTATACATGATGGACGGAGGTAGAGACATTCAGAAATTGCACGGCTAGAGTGGTGACTGACTTTTTGGAAGAACACATTGTAACTAGGTTTGGAATGCCATTTTCCTTGGTGTGTGATAATGAATCTACTTTCACATCTACATTCTTGACCCAATGGGAATTTGAAAACAAGGTCATTATCAAGTCCTCTTCAAATTACTACCCGCAAGGAAATGGGGTAGTAGAGTCTACAAACAAGAACTTGGTCACAGTAATAAAATGGTTGTTGAAGGAGAATCCTAGGGATTGGCATACACAACTAAAATATGCCCTATGGATAGATCGAGTGAGGCTCAAAAATGCCTTGGGGACTTCTCCATACTTTCTTGTTTATGGACAAGAACTAGTGTTCCCACTTAATCTTAGAATTTTGGTTTTGAAATTCATGAGTGGGTATGCTGAGGATGTTGATAAAATTCAAATTAGATTGATGAATCTCCTAGAAATTGATGATAAATGAACAACCGCATTAGAGCACATGGCTAAACATCAAGCAGTTGTAAAAAAATGGATTGAAAAGAGAGCCACGATCAAATCATTCAAGATTTATGACCTTGTTCTACTCTAGGATAAGGTGAAAGAAAATCTAGGCAATCATACCAGGTTTCAATGCTTGTGGACAAGCCCTTATCAAATTATGGAAATCCTAGGAGAAAACATGTTTAGGCTTAGTTCCTTATAGGGTTAATTTCTTCGCTTCAAGCATTATTTTGAAGCCTAAAAAAATTAAAAAATTTAGTTAGATTTCATTTTTTCATTTAGCCTAGTTTTTTATTTTTGTAAGTGTGTTTATTTTCACAAGTGTGTTTGCTTTCAAGTTGAGTGTTTGCTTTCAATCATGTGTTTCCTTCCCAAGTTACATCAATCATAGGGGGTAAGGTGTACTTGATATTTTCTCTTAAGATTTTGGTAACTACTTCTTGGTTCCAATTTTAGGAAGAGGTATTTCTTTATCAAAACATTTGGATGATTATGTGTCTCATACTAACCAAGCGATGGATATTTCTTGTCGAAATAGGAGATTCTCAGTCTAGAGATCAAAGCCCTAGACCACCAAGTTCTCCACACTTTGAAAATATAAATATTTTATTTTTTAGGTGTTGTCCAATTTGAAGTCAAAGATGATGAGAATTGATCCAAGTTTTTACTAGTTCAAATAGGAGGGTCTCCTCGAAGGGTTGCTAAGGATCACTGTTTGGTGTGAGAGTTTCCAAAAAGTTCTAAAAGAGGAACGCAAAGTAGCATTAGCAGAACATGAGTTGGCCAAGAAACTAGAAAGAGTGGAAATTGTACTTGGGCACACTTTCTCATTGTACAACAAATTGTGTGATTTTTCCAACTTCACACAAGAGACTAGCCAAAGAATAATGAGCTTGGAAAGAGATCTCAAGATTTCTAGCATGTAACTTCCAACAAATCTAGCTCAGAGTGAGAAGCATTTTGCATAGACACTTTACACACAAAGGGAATTAGTTGTATTAACAGTAGAGGAGGCAAACATAAAGGTGAAATTGATGCAAATCCAGTCCTCCATAACCCCACACTTAGAGGTCCTCTATAAGGAGCAAGCATACATAGAAATAGTCCTAAAGAAATATCCAAATCTTTCTACCCTAGATGGACTTGTACACCTTGCTATAGAGACTGCCATCCAGCACAAGTCATTGGACATTGCATTGGAGAGTTGGAATGCAGCTCTGAAGATACTCTTGGAGTTAAATAGTACATTTTTCACTAAGTATGGTATTACTCCTTAGAACCCTTTGACATCAGTGTCAAAAAGGGTGAGATATTTACATTAGGGGGATATATGTATATATGGGGAGATATATGTCAAAGATATATGAAGATATATGGAGAATACCAAAATTTGATAATTTTGATTACATTCTTTCATTCATTTTGAGAATAAAGTGGAATGTTTGTAAATAGCCAAAAAGGGGGAGACAAGAAATTACATTCTTTCATTTATTTGAGAATAAAGTGGAAATTCTGTAAATAGCCGAAAAGGGGGAGACAAGAAATAAGACAAAGTGAGGGGGAGATGCAAAATTTTGACAAGCATGTGGAATATAGATCTAAAAAAGGGAACTCATATAGATCAGATACAATATACAGGCACAAGGAATAGGAATAGGAAAAAGGACAAAGAGAATGAGCCATATTAGCTTAGAATTTTAGTTTCAAGAATGGACTAAGCATAATCAACTTAGGGGGAGTCATAAGATATATTGTTTCTCACAAAATTTTTTACAATTTTTGAAATTTTGTATGTATGATGAGCAAGAATAAAGAATGTACTCAATCAAATTAGTTCATTAATATATAGTTAAGTGTTTTTGACAGTCATGTCAAATGGGGGATATTTTTGGTCTTAGAGTAGTCTTGACATTCGAGTGTCAACACACTTAACCAATTCCACCATATATGTCAAGTACACTATATATGTTGAGTGAGTTATAGTAGTTGCCGAGTGAGAATCTTAATAGGTGTTGAGTCATAGTTCATGCTAAGCAAGATAGAGCATAGTATGTGTCGAGTGATTCAAGAATATTCATGTGTTGAGAAACATAGAGTATAATAGGTGCTGAGCAATCTAGAAATGTAACATGTGCCAAGCAATACAAGAACATTCATGTGTCGAGCACTAGTAATATAATATGTGTTGAGTAGCATAGAATCAACATAATAGTTTGTGCCTTCACAAACTAAGATGTAAAACCATTTTTGCATGACTCAAAAGGGATAAGAAGATAAGATCAAGCCTTTGCATTTACCTATGATATCAACATGTAGCCAATCAGAAAATTGGAGACAACATGCAACCAATAGGTGAAATCCAAGGATTTGAGCGATATTTTTAAGTTTGTGATTACATTGCAAACCCTATGTCAACAAAGTCTTTATAAGAAGACGGACACCATAATGTCAAGGTTGTTGAAGTTATCAAGTTGCCAAGAGATTGTTTTAGAATAGAGCAATCAGTAGGGATGTCAAGAACTTAGTGAAAGGAGCAGCAATTACATATCCAGTTGATCAAAATAGAACATGGGACACATACAAAGATCAGATCAAGAAAGTATTAGAACAAGAAGAGCAGATCTAGTACCTAAACCTAGCAATTGAAGATTGCACTCTATCAGGTCAAATGTTCTAATAATTTCTTACCATTGTATTAGATGGTGAAAATCCTATGTTGATAGGTTAGCTTAATAGCTAGGTGGGAAAACCTTTGGAGAAGGTGATGAAAATCATATTGAATTAGGTGGGTTTAACAACCTATTGTAAATCCTTTAGTAGGGTGACACTTCTTGTAAAGTGTTTGTAAATCCTCTAACTAGGTGACTATTGACACAGTGTAAAGCCTTTAATAGGGCAGACCATCAGAAGTGGTTGAAAATATTGCTACAGTAATTTTTGTGGGTGTCATCCCCACCCCAGTTTTACCTTCTTATTCATGTAGGGTTTCTAGGTTACCAAATCTCATGTCACGTGTTGATGCATGCTTTCATTTCATGTTTTCTTATATGTTTACATGCATGTACTTTACATTTAGTTATGTGTTAATGAGGGTTTAGAAATGAAAAAGCTAATTACTTCTGATTCACTCCCCCGCCTTCTTAGAAGTACTCTTCCCATTTGAAAATTCCAACAACACTATTATTTTAGCACATGGTGTCTACAACATAATTGTACATGATACAACTTTGTAGGCTTATCATCTTATCATCGCACTAAAAATTGTGCTTAATGGAGGATAATCCACATCTAGTGGACATGTGCTTGGTTGTAAGACTTATCATGTTGCTAACTCCTAGGCATTCTAGATGCATCATAGAGGCCTTTATAGACATGCTCCACTAGTGTACTATACAATGAATTGAATACTATATTGTTATTTTGATCATGCTATGTTGGTCTTTTGTGCTAGTTATTGTGCTTCTTGGTCATGGGTGAATTTTTCCCTTGGGAAAATTCTTACATGGTATCAGAGCCATCAGATCTTGCTTCACCTCTTTGAGTAACTTCAAATCAAATCTAGAGAATCCATAGATGTTGGGAGTGTCTAGTGCCAAAGTGGACCTCACCATTGCATCCAGAGTGTTGATTTGGTGAAAATTGACTATAAATTTGCCTATATTTGGTAGTAGTCAAATTTGAGGAAAAAAAAAAATTGTAAACTAGCACCCTAAGGCCCCGATTTGCAAATCCAGTATGATCTACTAGATCTACGCATTTAATTTTTTTTAGTTCTGTAATTAATTTTTCTCAGGAATTATTTTTGAATTTCTATATTTTTTGAAAAACATTTGGCCAGTAGGGCCTGCAAAGAATTCAATTTTGTAGGAACCAAGTAGTGAAACCTTGGTCCCTATAGGGAATATTCTTTGTTGAAATAGTGACATATTCTTCATTTGTATTGATGAAGCAATCCATAGTCTAGCAGCTTTTTAACAAATTTTGACAAATTTTTAACACATTCTGGAAAGTTTCTCATGGCAAGTGGCCTTACCCCACACTAGTAACTACACAATTCATACCCAGTAGCCTTTGTTTTAAACACTACGATCTATTTGTTTTATTCCTTGCAACAGGCTATTGTGTGGCACATGTGGGATATAATCACCCACACTACCGAAAACTGTTGGAAGTTCTGGCCATGAACAAACATTTTTAGGTAGTGAATTTAGTGTCACACAACATTGCCAAAACTTCCCATGTGTCCTCTATGCTAGCACACCCGTCCACATTGGTACACAGAAAATATAGACACCCAACTCTAGTGCCACTTCTCATCAACCTCCAGCAACACGTGGACATGCAATGCCTAGCCATGTGGTCCACTCTGCATATGCCACATGGAGCCAACTCCAACACACCTTGCCAGCTTGTGTCCACACAACATCTAAATCAGCAATGATGTTGCAGATAGTCCACATACCACATTGACTTCCTATACAGAGAGCAGACCCCTCCAACTCAGTTGCCACCTTAGCTGCAAATCCCAGTTAGTAATGACATGTGGGGCTACCATGTTGGTGCCATACCTAACATGCATACTGTTGATGTCATCATCTATACAAGACACATCAGTTGTGACATCATCTAGGGGGTTGAGTGTTCACTGACATCATCATTTCACTAGCTTAAATTTGACGATCGCCTAACTGTCATTTCTAAAAAAATTTGAATTTTTGTGATAGTTGTTTGATCATAAAATTTAACCTCATGTTTTGCTGATGCCACCCCCTCTAGATTCATTTTTGATTTGGCAGTCCAAGTTTAGGAGGCCATATCGCAATCATTTGGGCTCCAAATCAAGTGCAATTTTTTGTTTTTGGGTAGAATCTCCTAAATTTTTCAGTGACGTAGTTATTTTCTAGTTTTCATGCATGGATTGTTAAAAATTGTAGTTTTTGGTGACTACACCTATCCAATCCTACATTTTGCAACATCAAATGCTTTGTATAGACTCATCTAGACTCCAAATTAGGTTCCACTTTTTTTGAAACTACATAATTCTTCATCTACTTTCAAAATTTACAATTAGATTATAGGCTTGTGTGGACAAAAATATCACTTTCAGAATTAGGTCCTTTCCTTGCATCATATTGCTTCAAAATTGTTGTACATTGCTTAGTTTTAGATTTGGACTGCAAAAGGAGGTTGTAAATAGTAAATTAGAAGACCACAATGGCCAAAATTGACAAGTGTCTATTGTAATAACACTAAGTATAAATTTCCAAAATCTTTCATTTGGGGGGGTTTCTTGATTGAGTGAACAAGGGGGTGTCTGTTGGTGTTGTGTTCCTCTCTTTTTTTGTTATCTTTCATTTCTTACATCATGAAAAATCTTAAGTTTCCAAAATTAACACCACATAACTATGCTACATGGTCTATTAAAATGTGGTGTCAATTAATGTAGAATGAATTTTCTCAATGATATTACCCTTCCTAAACCAATAAGTGATCAAGTATCTAAAAGTGATATTACTGCTTGGAAAATGGCAAATAGGAAATCCCTAGGTGTTATGATAGAGGATTGAATTTGCATCAATTTAGCCTTTATATTCGTTTCCTCTACTGTGACTATAGCTAACTCCCTTTGAGTGTGAAGCAATTATGCAAAATGCTTCTCACTTTGAGTTGGATCCTTTGGTAGTTGCATGCTAGAAATTTTCAAATTTCTTTCCAAGCTCATTATTCTCTAACTTGTTTCATGTGTGAAGTTGGAAAAATCACACAACTTTCTGTACAATGATAAAATGTTCTCAAGTACAATTTTGACCTTGTCTATCTTCTTGGCCAACTCAACCTGTTCAAGTGATATACCACTTGATATCTTTTCATTAACTTTCCCTTGAAATTTTATTTTAGACCATTCCATAAGTTTAACACGTATCGTACTCTTCACTAGTTACCTAGTCAACTATATTAGATAATTTTTCCATTATGGGCTTTGACTCATCTAGTGACTACAAGCTGAAGGCATCCAAAAAGATTTCCTTAATCTCATGTAGTGCTTTCCTATGTTAATACTCTTTTCTAAGTATTTCCTGCCTCTTCCTTCTATCTAATGCATCTTGCATTTCATTGATTTGCAACATTGTGATAGTCTTGGAGTCATAAGAAGGGATGATTACCTCTTCATCCAACTCAAGGTCTTCATAGTGAAGTACCCTGGCCACCTTGGTTGAACTCGAGCCTAGTGTGGACGTTTGCAAAGATATGGCTTCAATGCTTGACTTTTGAGGGGTCTTTATAGGAGTGCCTATTTTTGTTAGTTCTACCAATGTCTGAATAGCCACCTACTTCTCTTCCTTTGATGTCTCCTCCTTCTTATCAAACTTCCCTTCTTCTATGCTTGGCTTCTATAAGGTATCACTTGTTGCTATTGTAGTTGTTGGAGTTAGTGGAAGCATTAGAATTTTAGTGCTAGTAGTTGTATAGGTGAAAGGTGGTTCCTCTAGTTTCACCTTTTCTCTTTTTGGTTCTGCTATGGCTTTTTGTAGTTCATCTACACTCACCAATATAGGGCTTGTACAATTTTTCTCCTAGTTACAATAGATTTGTTTTGAAAAATGTGGTGGGAGATGAAAACTATCAATTTTAGGCGAGTTGAAATTTGAATCATTATAAAGGAGGAAATATAGATCTAAAGCCAATTTTTATTTTTCATAGTTCTAGCTCCATATGTCATCTATAATATAGTCTAAGACCAAAAGGAAATACATTTATTTCAATATAGTTTTGTGGTGGGAACTAGACCCCTAATTTTTAGCTTTGTTTAGCAGATAAAAATTTATCTATAAAAATTCATAAAATATATCAATTCTTATACCAAACCATTATTAAAAATTATAATCGTAAACTTCATCCATTTTTGCACAATTCATTAGTTTACATCATTTTCAAATTTAAAATAATAATACCAATTTTATGTCATTGAAGGTGAACAGTTATACTTTTGTTAGCCTTTTCCTTTATAAAAGGGTGACACAAGTTTGTGCTTTTACCCATAACTTTAATTCTATGTGGAAAAGTTTTAATCAAAAATGTTAAATCCCAAATCTTAACCAACATGTATTAATTCTCAATCTAGTAAAACCTAATTTTGTAAATGTTAACACTTTAGAACACTTTTGTAAAGTCTACGCACAATCATAACACTAACCTTTTTAAAAAACACTTCTAATCCTTAGGCTAATCAAGTGATCATAATCTAAATATAATTTGAATCTTATGGTGTTGGTAGCAATGAGCTTGATGTTGAGTCATTTGTTGACCTTCTTTTTGGAGAGGGAGAGCTTTAGGAGCAATAGGTAAAAATTTAACTAAAATATAAAGTACATAATTATTTACTTTCTACATATATGCATAATTATATTAACCATATTAATGTATGTTGATTTTCTATTAACAGAGGATGGATGATACTAATCCCCCTAAGAGACAGTACAGTCTTTTTCGAGACCTTTAAACGTTGGCATCCCTCATATAGTATGCAATTTGAATTAAACTATAAATAATGTACATTGAAACTTGAATTAAATGGCATGTGCTCTTATATTCTTTTTATCTGATTTTGTGGGGATTATCGTCTGTTACACAATTCGATGCTTGTATAGGTCTTGATCCATTGACCACTGAGGCACAACCTCAAATACCTACAGTATGAACTTTTGAAGACAAATAATTTGTACTATTTTTATGTATACATTGTTAAATTAACTTATCTTCAAATTTGATTCATGTATAATAATGTATTTTGGTTTTATGGACAGAAGATGGATCATAATTATCCATATAGGCCTCAACTTAGTCTATTTTTGACTCCTTCATCTTTTGACCATTTCAGACATGTCAATGATCATTATGGTACCATATCTCTAGACAAATCTATGACACTGACTACTACTTAGGTATGATATTTTTTATTTTTTTCAAAAAAATGTAGTGTAAATTACACACTTTTTAATTTATGTACTATGTAATTCATGTATATATAATTTTGACTCAAGGTTGATGTATCCATGATTTTAGGACTATGTCACCATGAGTGTTGTTGGAACTACATGACTAAGCCAGATGAAGGTGCACACATCATCCTTTTAGGTCAGTATTGTGATTTATACATAGTTCATTATGATCTTTATCAAAATTTTAAAATTTATGTATTATATTATAGGACCTCACCACTGCCACATTTGGTAGCTTTGATAGTGCACCTCCTCATATTATAGAGGGACACCTATCTCACATGGTATTATTTTAAATAAGTATTAAATATTTTAATTTATTTGCAAACTAGATTTTGAAACTAATTGCAATTAAGCTTACATACATATTGTCTTCTAAGGATGTAACATACGATGCCCCATAGGATGTGCCACATGATGAAACACATCATGTCACAAAGGTTGATCCATCTAAGTCCTCACGTGGAGTAAAGAGGACTACAGATTAAATAGATTAGGTCTTTTGGCACCTTTAGATTTTGTTTTTATGACACATATTTTTTATTCCAATACACTTTGTATTGGGATAGTTAACATTAGTATAATTTTTTTTTTTTTTGACTTTAGAGATCATGTTATGACATGTTCTCTATGCTATATATTTTACGACTTAAATTATCATGCTAGTGTATCCAGTATAGATTATTATGTTATCATGTTGTAAGTATGAATTATTTTCTTTATTGTGACATATTTTATTCATGTTATGACACATTTTGTTAGTATATGCTACATGAACAATAATTTTAATAATTTTAATGAAATATAGGAACATTAATCTAGACATGTTTGAATATAAAAGTAATGGAAAAATATAGGAGGTCATTGCTTCAATTGACAAAGAAATTAGTATCAAGTGCACACCTTTAACTTTCAAATAGAAGTGAACTATATTTTACACAATTGAACTCATATATTATTAAATAAAGTGAAGTCGTATAAATTTAAAATAAGTGAAGTCATATATATATATATAACACAATGTTAAGGACATAAATAGAAGTGAACTCCTATTTTTAAATGTTTACAACATGTTTTTATTTCAAAATAAAGAATTGGTTCAACATATTTCTTCAAATAATGTCCTATAAAATAAAAAATTTACATCCAGCTATTTAATGTATCTCGAATCTGCTGTTATTTCTTGGAAATCAAACAAGCAATCTATTGTAGCTCTTTCTTCTACAGAAGCTGAATATATGGCTACCTCTAAGGCTAATCGAGAGATTGTATGGCTTCGAAGGATTCTTGTAGATTTACAAGCACAATAGGATTATTATACTCCACTTTTTGTTGACAATCAATGAACAATAAGATGGCAAAAAATTCATTCTTTCGTGATCGCACTAAACTAATCAGCACCAAACTTTATTTTCTTTGACATTATGTGAAAGATGCCAGTGTGCACCTCCAATATTGTCCTACTGCTTCTCACTCTATAGATATTTTTATCAAAACTCGTGGATGTGATAAGTTTGAGAAGTTTCAGAGCATGTTTGGTTTAACTCCTTGAGATTAAGGGGGAATGTTACACCATTAATCATCAGGCTTCTTACTTTATTATTTTTTCTTATTAGTTTATACTTGTTTAGTTTAATTTTATATTTTTGGTAAAGGCAAAATTTGTTTTTATAACTAACTATGCACATTATATATTGTACCTTCTATTTTTATTTCAATACAAGATTTCAGAATAAATTATTTTATTCAAATCATCTGGCCTACCAGAAAGAAACATTTTTTCAGCTCTTAAGTCTGCACAACTTTTTACATTTCAACGAATTAATTTTGTTCAAGATGAATTTAGAATCAAAGGTAAAATTAAACTTGGACAAGTATTGTGTTTCCCAATATCTCCATTTCCTAGCACAGTCTCCTAGCTACTCACTCTAGTTCCCCCACTTTTTTCCCCAAAGCTTCCATTTCTTGCTCCCTTTCATCTTTCCCCAAATGATAACCATTTATAATTATCCCTAATGTCACTATTTTTCTTTAGAATCTAGTTAAAATAATTACAAAAAAATAATTTAACTCTTTGATTTTCTTAATTCAAATTTATTTTAAAAATTCTCACAAAATCCATGTGAGATCAATAGTTGAAAAATTTTTGGTGACTGAAAAATAGGTTGTGATGGTAAATTGGTTTTCTTTTTCTCTGTCCTTTTAGAGGAGTTTATCTCTATATGGGTAAGCCCACATTTTTCTAAAAAGGTTAGAATTTCTATTTGAAACACCTTTTCTATTTCTAACATCCCTTCCAAATACATTTCTTTGGAAGGAGATTTTCCCATCCCTTGGTAATTATTTTGTCAGAGGCCCTTCTTCTTCTTATTGTATTTTTTTTTATAAAGAAACCATCTTCTCTACCATTCTCTTGTATTTCTCTATTAAAATCATCTATATTATGAAGCTAGAGACTTCTCTATGCCAGCTAAAATGAAATCCATCTCTACTCGATATTCTAAAAAAATGACCCCCTCTTTCATATCAATTACGTTTTTATATCCAGCTTCCACATGCAAAACTTATGCCATTATATTTTTGTAAAGGTGATTCTATTTTTTTCAAATACTTTTGTCGCAAAGAAAAAAAAAAACCTATGTGAAATTATCACAACAAAATAATTTACAGCTCTAACTACCTTAAAGATCTTGTACTTTTAGTAGCTGGCTTGGTGGATTCCTTTGCAATCTCAGATTTAAAGCCTATTTTAGCTACTTCTTAGTAATCAAGAGGAGTCATAGGTTAACCTATGACCCTTCTCGATGCATTTCATTGGTTCCAATGCATCGAGAGGGATCATAGGTTAAGCTATGACCCCTCTCGATGCATTTCATGAAAACTATGTTCCTAGGGTCCCTAGGACCCCTAGGGATGCACTTGGTTGGTTCCAATGCATTGAGAGTGACACATTTCACGAAAACATATGCCCCTAGGGGCATTAGGACCCCTAGGGATGCATTTGGTTGGTTCCAATGTGTCGAGAGGGGTCATAGGTTAACCTATGACCCCTCTATATGCATTTCATGACAATGTATGTCCCTAGTGGCCCTACGACCGCTAGGGATGCACCTGGTTGGTTCTAATGTGTCAAGAGGGATCATAAGTTAACCTATGATCCCTCTCAATGTATTTCATGACAATGTATGTCACTTAGGGCCCTAGGACCCCTAGGGATGCATGTGATTGGTTCTAATGCATCAAGAGGGGTCATAGGTTAACATATGACCCCTCTCGATGCATCATAGGTTAACCTATGACACCTCTTGACGCATTTCATGAAAACCTATGTCCCTAAAGGTCCTAGGGTGAAGGAAGCATTTGGTTGGTTCCAATGTGTCAAGAGGGGTCATAGGTTAGCCTATGACCTCTCTCAATGCATTTCATGACAACGTTTATCCCTAGGGGCCCCAAGACCCCTAGGGATGCATGTGTTTGGTTCCAATGCATCAACCTCTTGATGCATTAGGACGCTTGTGGTTGGTTCCAATGCGTCGAGTGGGGTCATAGGTTAACCTATGACCCCTTTTGATGTATTTCATGACAACGCATGTCCCTAGTGGCCCTAGGACCCCTAGGGATGCATTTGGTTGTTTCCAATACATCAAGAGGGGCCATAGGTTAACCTATGACCCCTCTTGACACATTTCATGAAAACGTATGTCCATAGGGGTCCTATGACCCCTAGGGACACATGCAGTTGGTTTCAATGCATCAATGCATTTCATGACAACGTATGTCCCTAGGAGCCTTAGGACCCCTAGGGATGCATGTGGTTGGTTCTAATGTGTCAAGAGGGTTCATAGGTTAGCCTATGACCCCTCTTGATGCATTTCAAGACAACATATGTCCCTAGGGGCCCTAGGACCCCCAAGGACACATTTGGTTAGTTCCAATGCATCGAGAGGGGTCGTAGGTTAACCTATGACCCTTCTAAATGCATTTCATGACAATATATGTCTGTAGGGGCCCTACAATGACTAGGGTCACATGTGGTTGGTTTCAATGCATTGAAAGGGGTCATAAATTAACCTATGGACCCTCTTGATGCATTTCATGACAACATATGTCCCTAGCGGCCCTAGGACCACTAGGGACACATGTGGTTGGTTCTAATGCATCAAGATGGGCCATAGGTTAACCTATGACCTCTCTTGATGCATTACATGACAATGTATGTCCCTAGAGGACCGAGGACCCCTAGGGACGCATGTGGTTAGTTCTAATGCATGAAGAGGGGTTATAGGTTAACCTATGACCCCTCTCAATGCATTTCATAATAACATATGTCTGTAGAGGCCCTACAACCCCTAGGCATGCATGTGATTGATTCTAATACATCAAGAGGGGTCATAGGTTAACCTATGATCCCTCTCGATGCATTTTAGAATAACATATGTCCCTAGGGGCCTTAGGACCAATAGGGACACATTTGGTTGGTTCTAATGCATCGTGAGGGGTCATAGGTTAACCTATGTCCCCTCTCGATGCATTTGACAACAACATATGTCCTTAGGGGCCCTAAGACCCCTAGGGATGCATGTAGTTGGTTCAAATGTGTCGAGAGGGATCATAGATTAACCCATGACCCCTCTCGATGCATTTCATGACAACTTATATCCCTAGTGGCCCTAGGACACCTAGGGACACATTTGGTTGGTTATAATGCATCAAGAGCCTATGACCCCTCTCGATGCATTTCATGACAATGTATGTCCTTAGGGGCCCTAGGACCCCTAGGGATGTATTTGGTTGGCCCCAATGCCTTGAGAGGGGTATTAGGTTAACCTATGACCCCTTTCAATGCATTTCAAGACAACCTATGTCCCTAGGAGCCCTAGGACCCCTAGGGACACATGTGGTTGGTTCTAATGCATCAAGAGGGGTATAGGTTAACCTATGACCCCTCTTGACATATTTCAAGACAACATATGTCCCTGGAGGCCCTAAGACCCCTAGGGACGCCTTTGGTATGTTCCAATGCATCGAGAGGGGTCATAGGTTAACCTATGACCCCTATCGACGCATTTCATGACAACTTATTTTCCTAGGGGCCCTAAGACCCCTAGAGATGCATGTGGTTGGTTCTAATGTGTCGAGAGGGATCATTGGTTAACCTATTGTTGAGATAATGGGTGTTGCACACATTGCATAATATTGTTATATTTTATTATTTTATTTTATTATGTAATGTTGTGCCTAGATGGACGTGCAACATGTAAAAATTTCCATGAAATATTCTTGATGAGTTGTATTGCAACATTGTGAAAATATTTCATGTTATTATTTAATATTGGGGGAAATAATTAAATGCCCAATATTAAATGTGGGGTTAGTGGGTTAGGTAGAACATGGTTTATGTAATACCACTTAGTGGTTTTGTAGGACTTGCTACTATATAAGAAACCACAAGGGTAGTTGTTGTAGAGAGTAAGAGTGAGAAAGGCAAGAGTCGAGCGAGACAAGGCTTGACAGGTTAGCCAAGGGAGCATTTGTGGAGGTTGAAAGCATGGCATGGGATGTGTGGATTCATGCTTGTTCACATAGTTTTCTCAGTTGTGGCTATGGCCATAAAGGCTTCCATGGTTGTATTACAATGGTATTTTTTGTTGAATAATACATGCTGATGGATGCTTTTGGAGGCTGGGTTTTTCCCTCAATGAGGGTTTCTCAGGGTATATCTTGTGTCACAATTTTGTGGGTATGTTGTCTATTCTCTTGCATGTGGATTTTAATTCCATGTTTATTTCAAATCTGTTATGGGTTATGTGGAAATGGTTATATTCTTTCTTGTCAAGTTTCCTTACAAGTGGTATCAGAGATATGGTTTTATTATTGTAACCCTAGATTGAATCCATGGGAATGCATGAGAGGATAAAAGAAAGTGTAAGATATATGAATGATTTATTACAGAGCTGATGGTTTTGGATTTGTTATAATGATGGGATGTTAAAATATTTGTGTATGTGAAATTGTTGGACAAAAGGATTTTTTGGATGTTTCATTTAAATGAGGGTTTTGGGGGGTAGCATGCAAAAATGACTTCCTGGGTAAAAACAGGCTTCACCATTGGATCTGGGTTTACATTTTCATAAATTTTGATATATAATATGCCCTAGTTTGGCCATGTTCAGAGGAAATGAAAGAGCTTTTTGGTTTCAGCCCATGATGGCCGTCAAATTTAATCCCCTCAGAATTTTCATCACAAAAAAAAATTAAAAATGAAAAATTGCAATGAAAATGGTAAAAAGACTGTCTTAGTAAAACAGCCATAACTTTCTCTCAGAATATCAGATTTCAGAGTTCTTATAGGCGTGGGAAAGCTAATTCAAAGCACTACAACATAGTGTAGGTTTGGTTCTATGATTGTGATATTTTGTTAAGTTTTAAAAGCCCTAAAGGCAAATGTTTTTTATTTTGAGCACGGATTAGGGCATAACTTGGGCATATGAAGTCAAATTTTGGACTTCGAGTAGTCAACGAAAAGCTCTTGGAGAGCTCTACACATTGGTTCAAATTTGGTGTAAGTTTGATATGATTTATTTGTTGATATATTTATCTAAATAGTTTATGGTATATTTTGACTATGGTAACATTGTGAGTTTATGGCATTGGAGATTTAAGATTTGATGTCATTGTATACTCAGTTCATATTTCAGATTGGTCTCATGATGATATGGTTATCAGTGTTTAGTTTTGGATATGTATGATGACTTGTTGGATCTACAAGTTGTGTAGTGTTGTAAGTAGTCTATACTTACAGGTTGCATTTATAGCTTGGTTATGGGTTGTCTTTGCCCATTGATCTTTCATTATTAATGCATATTCAGATTGGTGGCTTGGATTTGGGTTGTCTATGCCGTAATTCACATGATTTGCTAATTTTTTCTTCATGTATAAGGGATGAGATTTTATTACGAGGTACAGTCATGGTGGAGGATTGTGGTTGACTATTTTATGCTGACAGGTTGGACATATTTAGAGTTAGATGCTCGATTCATGGATGTGATCATGGGGCCATGGATTTTGGTATGACATGATTGGTTATATAGGTACATCCTTGATGTTCATTAGCTTAGATTTTCTTATTCAGTTATGGTGGTATATCTTCTTAGATGAGGATCGTGGTTATTTGGTTTCTTTTTTGAGGAGCTCATGATGTACACTTTGAGTTCTTTGATGGTTTGATGCCTTGGTTGATTCTCATAGTTAGAGGATGGTTTTTCATCATGATGTCATGGATGGCTTGGATACATGGTTTAGTGGGAGCTTGTGACAGTGATAGGGTGGCAGTACAGGATTAGTTCCTAATTTTTTTTGAATCTTCGTGTAGGAGATAGATTTAATGATGCCATAGGTGACTTGGTACCACAGTTGACTTAGATTTTTTTGGCATTGATATATTTATTGAGTTTTTGCAGATGTTGAAGGTTTGTCTTAGATCTTGTTGCTGCAGAAGCGTCTTTGATATTTGTAGGGTGCACTTGTTATCTTCATGGTGTGTGAAGATGGTTAGATCATGAGGACTCATGGAGTTCTTGGCTATCTTCATGGTGTTTGGAGATGGTTCTTCATGGTATGTCAAGATGGTTTTCTTCATAGTGTGTGGAGATGGTTATATCTTGAGGACTCACAGGGTTCTTGGTAAAGGTGTGGTTTGTATCCTTGGTGTGAGGATGGTTTCATTATTATATCATGATATACTTTTGATACATGTTTAGAGTTGTGACATGTTATCGTACATTTAGATAGAGCATGTTATCTCTTTGGTTGAGATGGTTAGATCATGTTGTCATGTTTATATTGTTGAGGCCATAGTTGGAACTTTGACAATGATCTTGGTTTAGTTTCTTGGTATTGAGTACATTGATCATAAGCTAGATACTTCATGATATTGCTATGTTGCATTTGGAGTTGGCATGGATTGATTGGTTACAGGTGCTCATCGATACTTAGAGACGGTGGTGATGTTGATTTCTCTTGGATTAGAGAAGTATTTGTTGGGATGGTTAATGGTTTCAACATGAAGTTCGAGGGGTAGTCACCTAATATGGACTTGAGAGGAGATTGTTCTTAGATGAGTTTTGGTTGGATACTTGGGTATCTTGATGAGAATTCTCATTCCCCACTCTTGGTCTACTCGACGGTTTGTTACTTGAGACGTATAGCCCATTGTTTCTCTCAGTTGCATTATATTTATGCTTATCTTTCATGGATATGGATCTTGAGCTATGGTACATGAGTTAGTTCTAGAGGGTTCATTTGAGAGATGGTTTAGAATTGGTTATCTCCATGTGCATATGTTGTTATGCTGGTTGAGTTTAGGAGATGGTTTTATATTGGGCATATTCTTTGGATTATGAATGGTTATTCCTTGGTTTAGGAATGGGTTTATTGAGTTTGATCTTCTTGTGAGAGGCTTACATCCATGATTAGTTATATGGTATTATTTGGGTGTTGTTAAGGCTTCTTGTTGGAGTTTAATGGAGGAGATCGTACTTACACAGTTTACATCTAGAGGTGTGTGTAGAAGGACATGATACAGGTTATGATTTGCATGGTTTCTTCGATCTTGGTGATTTTCTTGGATCTTCAATTTTTGCCTACATTGAATTTGAGATTGGTTAGAGATTGTGATAACTAGTTTGTGCTCATGTATGTCATGTGAGAGATGACATGGTTATTCTTTTATCTCTTTCCTCTGTTGGTTGTGAAGAACTTGGGAGAGCATTGGAGACTTGTTACGGGAGTTGTTCTTGTAGGATATCAATTTATGTATTGTGGATGTCTTTGAGACTACATGGATTCACTTCTTTGAGATTTTTTGAGTGGATTGATTATAGATTTGACATTATCTTTTGCAGTGAGAGCTTCTTGGTATATATGTGGTAGGTATTTCTCTTGACGCTTGTAATTGCACATTGCAAATTGGATATGTTGATGATATGAGATTCACTTGGTATACCTTTGGAGGTATGGATAAATGGATGGGTTTGGCACTTTTCTATGGCTGCTATTTCAGCTATGGATATTTTGGCAACAATAGATACATGTGACTACCTTTGGATCAAATTTTTTTTTGTGCTTGGCATTTTAGTTAGTATAGGATTTTATGATCTTCTAATGCAATAGGTACCAAGATGGAGCACTTGGTGTATTTTGATCCATGATGGTGGATGTGCTGGGAGGGATTGTTCCATTATTTATTTGTGTGGCTACAGATTGACCCTATGCAATGTATACAACAAGTGGGAGATTGTTGAGATAATGGGTGTTGCACACATTACATAATATTGTTATATTTTATTATTTTATTTTATTATATAATGTTGTGCCAAGATGTATGTGCAACATGTAAAGATTCCCATGAAATATTCTTGATGAGTTGTATTGTAACATTGTGAAAATATTTCATGTAATTATTTAATATTAGGGAAAATAATTAAATACCCAATATTAAATGTGGGGTCAATGGGTTAGGTAGCACATGATTTTAGCACATGATTGATGTAATACCACTTAGTGATTTTGTGAGACTTGCTACTATATAAGCAACCACAAGGGTAGTTGTTGTAGAGAGTAAGAGTGAGAAAGGCAAGAGTTGAGTGGGACAAGGCTTGACAGGTTAGCCAAGGGAGCATTTGTGGAGGTTGAAAGCCTGTCATGGGATGTGTGGATTCATGCTTGTTCACATAGTTTGCTCGGTTGTGGCTGTGGCCATGAAGGCTTCCATAGTTGTATTGCAATGGTATTTTTTGCTGAATAATACATGGTGATGGATGCTTTTGGAGGTTGAGTTTTTCCCTTAATGAGGGTTTTTCAGGGTATATCTTGTGTCACAATTTTGTGGGTATGTTGTCTATTCTCTTGCATGTGGATTTTAATTTCGTGTTTATTTCAAATCTGTTATGGGTTATGTGGAAATGGTTATATTCTTTCTTGTCAAGTTTCCTTACTCCTATTACCCCTCTCGATGCATTGCATGACAATGCATGTCCCTAGGGGCCCTAGGACCCCTAGGGACACATGTGGTTGCTTCTAATGTGTCGAGAGGGGTCATAGGTTAACCTATGACCCCTCTCAATGCATTTCATGACAATGTATGTCCCTAGGGGCCCTAGGACCATTAGGGATGCATGTGGTTGGTTATAATGCATTAAGAGGGGTCATAGGTTAACCTATGACCCCTCTCAACACATTTCATAACAAAATATGTCCCTAGGGGCCCTAGGACCCCTAGGGATGCATTTGGTTGGTTACAATGTGTCGAGAGGGGTCATAGGTTAACTTATAACCCATCTCAATGCATTTCACAACAATGTATGTCCCTAGGGCCCATAGGACCCATAGGGATGCATGTGGTTGGTTCTAATGTGTTGAGAGGGCTTATAAGTTAACCTATGACCCCTCTCAATGTATTTCACGATAATGTATGTCCCTAGGGGTGCTAGTGTAAGAAAACTTTACAAAAAAGAATATAACCATTTCCACATAACCCATAATAGATTTGAAATAAACACGAAATTAAAATTCACATGCAAGAGAATAGACAACATACCCATAAAATTGTGACACAAGATATACCTTGGGAAACCCTCATTGAGGGAAAAAAGCCCAGCCTCCAAAAGCATCCATCATCATGTATTATTCAGCAAAAATACCATTGCAATACAACCATAGAATCCTTCATGGCCATAGCCACAACCGAGAAAACTATGTGAACAAGCATGAATCCACACATCTCATGCCATGCTTCCAACCTTCACAAATGCTCCCTTGGCTAACCTATCAAGCCTTGTCCTGCTCAACTCTTGCCTTTCTCACTCTTTTTCTCTACAACAACTACCCTTGTGGCTGCTTATATAGTAGCAAGTCTCACAAAACCACTAAGTGGTATTACATAAATCATGTGCTAAAACTATGTGCTACATAACCCACTGACTCCACATTTAATATTGGGCATTTAATTATTTTTCCCAATATTAAATAATTACATGAAATATTATCACAATGTTACAATACAACTCATCAAGAATATTCTATGGGAATCTTTACATGTTGCACGTCCATCTAGGCACAATATTACATAATAAAATAAAATAATAAAATATAACAATATTATGCAATGTGTGCAACACCCATTATCTCAACAATCTCCCACTTGTTGTATACATTGCATAGGGTCAATTCGTAGCCACATAAATGAACAAGGGAACAATCCCTCTTAGCAATCCACCATCATGGATCAAAGTACACCAAGTGCTCCATCTTGGTACCCAAAAAAAAATCAAAGTATCCAGCATCTCGAACATGAAAGATGTCACCTCCTATTATGCCACTACCACTGGACATACATAGAAGCGACCCAACTTGTCACATTAGAAGATCATAAAATCCTATACCAACTAAAATTCCAAGCACAAATAAAAACCTAATCCAAAGTCAATCACCTATATCCATAGTTGTCAAAATATCTATAGCTGTAATAGCACCCACAGCAAGTGCCAAACCCATCCAACTATCCATAACTCAAAGGTATAACAAGTGAATCTCATATCATCGACATATCCAATCTATAACCTGCAATCACAAGCCTCAAGAGCAATACCTGTCACATATATACCAAGAAACTCCCACTGCAAAAGATAATGTCAAATCTATAACCAATCCACTCAACACATCTCAAAGAAGTGAATTCATGTAGTATCAAGGACATCCACAATACATAAATTGATATCTTGCAAGAACAAATCTTGTAACAAGTCTTCAATAGTCTCCCAAATTCTCCATAACCAACAGAGGAAAGAGATAAAGGAATAACCATGTCATCTCTCACATGGCATACATGAGCACAAAACAGTGATCACAATCTCTAACCAATCTCAAATCCAATGTAAGCAAAATTGAACATCCAGGAAGATAACCAAGACTGGAGAAACCATACAAATCATAACCTATATCATGTCCTTCTACACACACCTCTAGATGTAAATTGTGCAAGTATGATCTCCTCCATAAAACCCCAACAAGAAGCCTCAACAACACCCAAACCATACCATATAACTAATCATGGATGTAAGCCTCTCACAAGAAGATCAAACTCATAAACCATTCCTAATCCAAGGAATATGCCCAATATGAAACCATCTCCCAAACTTAACCAACATAACAACATATGCACATGGAGATAACCAATGCTAAACTATCTCTCAAATGAACCCTTTAGAACTAACTCATGTACCATAGCTCAAGATCCATATCCATGAAAGACAAGCACAAATATAATGCAACTGAGACTAAAAAATGGGCTATACCTCTCAAGTAGCAAACCGTCGAGTAGACCAAGAGTGGAGAATGAGAATGCTCATCAAGATACCCAAGTCTCCAACCATGACTCATCTAAGAACAATCTCCTCTCAAGTCCATATCAGGTGACTACCCCTTGGACTTTCTGTTGAAACCATCAACTGTCCCAACAAATACTTCTCTAATCCAAGAGAAATCAGCATCACCATCGTCTCTAATTATCCATGAGCACCTATAACCAATCAATCCATACCAACTCCAAATGCAACATAGCAATATCATGAAGTATCCAGCTTATGGTTACTGTACTCAATACCAATAAACTACACCAAGATCAATGTAAAGTTCCAATCATGGCCTCAGGAACATAAACATGACAACATGATCTTACCATCTCAACCAAAGAGATAACATGCTCCATATGAACATACCATAACATGTCACAACTCTAAATGTGTATCAAGAGTATACCATGACATAATAATGAAACCATCCTCACACCATGGATAACATGCCAAATAAAAGCATAAACTATACCTTTACCAAGAACCCTGTGAGTCCTGAAAATGCAACCATCTCCGTACACCATGAAGAAAACTATCTCCATACACCATGAAGAAAAAAAGTGCACCATGCAAATGTCAAAGATGCTTCTGTAGCAACAGGATCTAAGACAAACCTCCAACATCTGCAAACACTTAATAAATATATCAATGCCAAAAACTCTCACTCAACCATGGTACCAAGTCACTTATGGCATCATAAAATTTATCTCCTATATGAAGATCCAAACCAAACCAGGAACTAATCCTACATTGTCACAAGCACCCACTAAACTGTGTATCCAAGCTATCCATGACACATGATGAAAATACCATCCTCTAACCATGAGAATCAACTAAGGCATCAAATCATCAAAGTACTCAAAGTGCATATCATGAGCTCCTTAAAAGAAACCAAATAACCATGATCCTCTGCCAAGAAGATATACCACCATAACTAAATCAAAAATCCAAGCTAATGAACATCAAGGATGTACCTATATAACCAATCATGTTATGTCAAAATCTATGACACCATGATCACATCTATGAACCGAGCATCTAGTTCTCAAAGTGTCCAACCTATCAGCATAAAATAGTCAACCACAATCCTCCATCATGACTGAACCTAGTAACAACATCTCATCCCTTCTATATGAAGATAAATCAATAGATCATGTGACTTAGGGCATAAACAACCCAAATCCAAGCCACCAATCTGAATATGCATCAATAATGAAAGATCAATGGGCAAAGACAACCCATAACCAAGCCATAAACGCAACTTGTAAGTATAGACCGCTTACAACATTGCACAACTTGTAGATCCAACAAGTCATCATACATATCCAAACCAAACACTGCTAACCATATCATCATGAGACCAATCTAAATAATGAACTAAGTATACAATGACATCAAATCTTAAATCTCCAATGCCATAAACTCACAGTGTTACCATAGTCAAAATATATACCATAAACTATTCAGATCAATATATCACTAAATAAACCATGCCAAACCTATACCAAATCTGAACCAATGTGTAGAGCTCTCCAAGAGCTTTCCGTTGACTACTCAAAATCCAAAATCCAACTCTGTATGCCCAAGTTATGCCCTAATTCATGCTCAAAATAAGCAACATCTTCCTTTAGGGCTCTTAAAACTTGGAAAAATGTCAAAATCATAGAACCAAACCTATACCATGTTGTAGTGCTTTAAATTAGCTTTCTAACTCCTATAAGAACTTTGAAATTCGATATTCTAAGAGAAAGTTATGGCCATTTTACTAAGACAATATTTTTACCATTTCCACTGCAATTTTTCATTTTTTATATTTATTTTTTTTGTGACGAAAATTTCGATGGGATTAAATTTGATGGCCACCATGGGCTAAAACCAAAAAAATCTTTCATTTCCTCTGAACATGACCAAATTAGGGCATATTATATATCAAAATTTATGGAAATGTCCACTCGGATCCAATGGTGAGGTTTGTTTTTACCCAAGAGGTCATTTCTGCATGCTACCCCCCAAAACCCTCATTTTAAATGAAACATCCGAAAAACCCTTTTGTCCAACAACTTCACATGCCCAAATCTTTTAACATCCCATTATAACAGCAAACTCAATACCCTTAGATCTACAATAAATCACTCATATATCTTGCCCTTTTCTTTTTTTCCTCTCATGCATTCCCATGGATTCAATCTAGAGTTACAACAATAAAATCATAGCTCTGATACCACTTGTAGGGAAACTTGGCAAAAAAGAATATAACTATTTTCACATAACCCATAATAAATTTGAAATAATCATGGAATTAAAATTCACATGCAAGAGAATAGACAACATACCCACAAAATTGTTACACAAGATATACCCTGGGAAAACCTCATTGAGGGAAAAAACCCAGCCTCCAAAAGCATCCATCACAATGTATTATTCAACAAAAATATCATTGCAATACAACTATGGAATCCTTCATGGCCATAGCCACAATTGAGAAAACTATGTGAACAAGCATAAATCCACACATCCCATGCCATGCTTCCAACCTTCACAAATGCTCTCTTGGCTAACCTGTCAAGCCTTGTCCCGCTCGACTCTTGCCTTTCTCACTCTTTTTCTTACAACAACTACCCTTGTGGCTGCTTATATAGTAGCAAGTCCCACAAAGCCACTAAGTGGTATTACATAAACCATGTGCTAAAACCATGTGCTACCTAACCCACTGACCTCACATTTAATATTGGGCATTTAATTATTTTCGCCAATATTAAATAATTACATGAAATATTATCACAATGTTAAAATACAACTCATCAAAAATATCTCATGAGAATCTTTACATGTTGCACGTCCATCTAGGAACAACATTACATAATAAAATAAAATAATAAAATATAAAAATATTATGCAATGTGTGCAACACCCATTATCTCAACAGCTAGGACCCCTAGGGATGCATTTGGTTGGTTCCAATGCATCAAGAGGGGTCATAAGTTAACTTATGACCCCTCTTGATGCATTTCATGATAACCTATGTCCCTAGGGGCCATATGACCCCTAGGAACACATGTGGTTGGTTCCAATGTGTTAAGAGGGCTCACTAGGAGCCCTAGGGACATATGTTGTCATGAAATCTATCAAAAGGGGTCATAGGTTTTTGATGCATTTTATGATAATATTATATTTAATAATAATATAATACTATTAGATTTCTTTTAGAGTAACTGAGAGAGGGGGTGAATCAGATATCCAAGGTCCAATAATGTCCAATACAATTTTTTGGTCAAATCCTTAATGGAATATAATTAAAATTATCATGCATGCAATTAAACATTAAGCAATCATGAAAAGTAGACTTGCATCACACCATAACACAAAGTATTTTTGTGATCCAGAAACCCTCCACGAATAAGAAGGTAAAATTGGGGTGGGGATGACACCCACAAAATAACTGCACAATTGATTTCAACCACTTCTAATGGTTTGCCCTGTTAAAGGCTTTACACATTGTTAGATGTGACCCTGTTAAAGGATTTTTACACCCTGTTAGGAGTGTGCCCTGTTAGAGGACTTAAGAACATTCAACTTAGAATGTCACCCTATTAAAATATTTATATAGAGTTGTTAGGCCCACCCAAGTCCATGGGATTTATAGTCACCTTCTCAAAAGAATCTTTTATCCCTCTCTAAGGATCTCCTATTCTTCTCTTGATGATTTCTTATCCTTCTCCTGGGGATCTTCTATCCTTTTCCTGAGGTTTATCCACCTAGTTGTTAAGAAAACCTAGCAATGTAGGATTTCAATGTCTAATACAATGGTAAGAAAGTATTAGAAAGGTTTTGACTTGATAAAGATTGCAACTCTAACCTTGCAGATTTCATATCACTCTTAGGTTCTTTTCTTTGCTTGGCTTTTCTTCCTTATAGTGCTAACAGTTTGTCCACCCTTCAAGATCTATATCCTTGAGTTCTTCCACTTGTTATGCCAATGCACTCTATGGTCACTTGATCAACTTAGACTCTTAATCCTCTGTACTTACTCCTCATTGTGTCCTCCTTTTGACACTTCACACTAGCCTTCGCTTGGCTTCTTTACACGACCACTCTAATGACCAACTTGCTCTCTTTCCCCTTCACCTCTTTGATCTCTAACCTATGACTCCTTATAAAGAAGTTTTTTTCTTCATTTCCACTCAAGTTTTCCGCTCATCAATTTGAATTGATATGAGAAAATGATATTGTTTTCCCTCCAAATTGTTTCTTCCAAAAACTTCATCAGTATTCACCTTAAATTGGTTTGCATGGCTTACATAAAATTTTATGACATCTAGTCATCATCCTTATCATCCAACTAATTCACAAAATTCAATGTAACAAACTTAACATTACTTTTTAATGTAATGAATTTAAATTTAAATTTAAATATAATTTTTTTATAAATGTAGTGTAAATTAATTAAAATATAAATCACAAATACAAATTAATTAAAATTTAAAATTCAATATATTTGATATAAATATTAATTAATAAAACATAAGAGCCTACAACACAATGATAACTTGTGAGCCTCTCATGTGGGAAGTCTTGGATTCAAATTCGCTTAACACATAAAAATAATAATTAATAACAATAATTAATCTAGGCTTTAATCATTTACCGATCCATAAAAAATAAAAAAATATTAATTAATAAAAAATAAATTCAATACAATTGAAATTGTAAAATATTGATTGGAATTATATATATGTTGAACTCTCAAATATCTAATTATTCATTTCAAATATAAAATACCTTCAACATAAACATTATCCACACATAATTATGGTTATAAAAAAAAAAATCATATTACTATAAATATTTCTCTATTCAAAATGTCGAGCCTTTTCCATAATTCTACAACTGAAATTATTTCCACTCTTCCTAGGAATAAATGTTTAGAAATTTATAGTTCTCGCATATTTTGAATAGAAATTTCTACAAATTTGATAGAACTTTTTTTTTTTTTTTTTTTTGGCAAAAGTGGATGAGACACTAAATATATATGTGTTAATAAAAACTAGTTCAAGAGCTCAACTGGTTCAATATGTACAAGTGACAAGCATCGATATTTACAACATATTATATCGATGAACAAATGTAGATTAAAAAATGTAGGAGTATTGCCATCAAAAATTGAAATTTATCAAATTTTTACATTTTCAGAACCAAATCGAACAACTGGCATGGAGGACTCAAAGTTCAACCAAAAATACCAAAATGTTTAAACATGACTAATGTTGCAAAAATTAAACACAAAAAATAAGTTAGCCTTTATACTATCATTCTTCCATATCCTTGCAAGAGGCACCCTCAGCAAATGTGGAAGGCATACTAGGTTGCAGAGAATGACCCCAACAAAAATCCAAGCATGGTAAAGGAGCAACCTCCCAGCCTAAACCCAAACCTTCAGTGATGACAATAGAATTACCAATGGAAGAAGGTGCACTCCAAACTGTGGCATTGGTGTAGTCTAGCTGAGAATGCCAATTTTTTTCTTGTGTGGAAGGGTGTTCTGAGCCAAGAGCACTAGAAGCCAAGGCAGATCAAACACCTAGTTCACAGGAAAACTAGTTTGGGGAGGCCGAAGGCTTCATCATGTGAGTGAAAAGTGCATGTAGCACTAGATATTGGCAAGCCCAAAATATCAAGCAATGCAAATCTTGTTTTCTTCACACCCTCAACCAGTTGATGACCCAGCACTCATGTCATGACTTGGAAAGTCTTTGTTAGGAACTTTGGGTTATGCTTTTTGAAAGAATTTTGTAATGCCTTGAATGTCACCATAGCCTCATGTTTCTACATGAGTAGGGATCTTGGAACTAATTCACCCACTAGGGCATTTCTAGCCAACAAATAATAGCTCTGCATCACTCGTTTCAACTTATTATTAGCCCAAAATTTTGATTGAACCACCTTGATTGCAATAATTTCTAGCCACGATGTTTATTGGAGTAGGTCCATAGCATTGGACAAGAATATCGAGACCAAGTTTGAAGTAAAATACACATGTCTTGAGGTTGCAGAGAAGAAATCCTCCCCAATGATGGTCCAAATAGCACGACAAGTAAAGTAAGAGTGTAGAATGAACATGATATCCAGTGCCACATCATCCAAGGAAGGAGAAAGTGCATCTTCTTCCAATGCCGGTTGAAGCTTAATTCTAAAATTTTTGGGGAGGATGTTTTGGTGATACTAGTAGCAGGAATCACACTTCACACAAGCATCATATGGGAACAACATCCTAAGAACAAGTGAGATGGTAGGCATACAAAGAAGGAAAGATGAAAATTATGAGAAAGGATCCATTTTTCACATATAGATAAATCCCCCATCACACGCTCGAAGGATATGAAGTACCTATTCCCATGAGAGTAATAAATAGAATGCCATCAAAATCAGAACCCAATTGTAATCTGATGGATGAAGTACAAAACTAACAACCCCAAAATGAAGAGTTTTCGTATTGATCTTTCCATGTGCAAAACCACACAGTTAAATTGAAGTGAAATCGTACTTAGGTGATGCCCGCAAACATGATGCTAGAAGGAATTTGTAGGACTTACCATAACATCGCACATGCCAGAATGAATTCAATAATTAATGATCTGTACTTAATTGTGGCATGTACTTAAGTTGCCAGGTTGATTACAACTCGATGACAATCAATTACTTGGCCAACACTACCCCCTCAATCATAGCTATTGCTCACTAACATCACACTTCCACTTGATGTCCAACAAGATCTCGGTCAATCATACCACCACTTGGTGCCCAACAAAAAACTCAGTCATTACTAACCTAAGTCACTTGGCAAGTCACTTATGATCAAACAACTCAGACACCAATAAGTTTGAGACCACTTGATAAGCACTATGCCTGAGTAACATGGAAAGAGGATCACCCTACCTTGCTTGACAAGCACCCAACAGAAACTTAGTCAACAAATTGACACTTGATGCCTAGTAGACACTCGATTGCCATTGATCCAAGTTACTCGGTAAGACGGTATGATCCAACAACTCAATCAACACTAAGCTCGAGCTCACTCGGTAAACACTATGACTGAATAGATCAGGAAATGCATCACCCTGCTCAGCTCTACAAGTATTGAAACTCGGCAAGTATTGGATCATGGCAGGTGTTGAAGCTCAGTAATAGTTAACAAAGACTGAGCATTGACCACCAATACAAATATGAGAAGTAACCAATTACTACTGACAATCCACAATCTCATTAGAAATCATTTTCTTCAAATCTTTATAATGTTCAATGAATGTGAAAGGTTGTACTATAAAACTTGTGATCCCATTACAACCTAAATTGGAGAGATAATTGGCAACTTTGTTTCCCTCTCTATATGTGTGTGATAAGGTAACTTCATGAAACTGATCAATTATATTCCAAAATTTTTGAAGCACATACATAAGTTGTTAAGAAGATGATTGTCTCTTGATACAAGTAGAGATTATAACTTGAGAATCACCTTCTATCTGCACATGATGGAAATTCCCTTTCTTGGCAAGAATTAATCCTGTAAGCAATGACTGAGCCTCAGCCATATTATTAGTTCCTATGGGTAAGGGTGTTGTTTTAATTTTCAGTACTTTACCAGTGCAATATCTAATGCATGCTCCCAAACCTAATTGGCCTGGATTACCTCTAGATGCCCCATCAAAGTTGAGCTTGACAAATCTAGACATAGGAGGTTTCCATTTAACTGTAGATCTATCTATACTTGTTTGTAATCATGTAAATGTGCTAGATCCTAATGGAATAAATATTGATTTCCATTCCCAAGTGATACCTCCATCCCAAGAAGTGATAACTAGATTAAATTTACATCTATTGACACTTGCATTGGTAACTTATGAAATCAATTTTTCAATGGTTTAGAACATTCTATCTAGAGATGATGCTTCTTTTCTAAAAATCCTCTTATTTCTTTCCCACCAAATTGCCCAAATTACTAATGTAGGAGCACATTTCCAAATCCCTACAAATAGGGCATTGAGGTAAAGAACTAGCTAGGCCTAAAAGATGTCCAAATGTTATTTTGTAGTGGAGTAGAGTAATTTAATTTGTTTAAAATAAACATCCAGCACTGATATGCAAAATGGCAGCTTACAAAAAAGATGGTCAACTGACTCATATTCTTCTTCACATAAAACACATTTAAAAGGAGGAACAATACTTAGCCGAGCCAACCAATCACTTCTTAGAATCTTGTGCTTAATTGCTAGCCACGCAAAGCACCCAGCCTTGGGTAACACTACCTTGTTCCAACAGAACATGAAGGCTTGAGAAGGATGTTTTTTTGACTCAAATTGTTGGAGAAGTTTGTAACCTTCCTTAATTGAATAATTGCCATTCTTAGTTGAAATCCACAATAATTGATCCTCAATCTTCAACACAAAAGCCTGTCTATCTAAAAAAATAGATTGAAGCTGTTGTTTACACTAAAGGTCTAAAGTGAGTTGGTCTAGATCTTTCCATATTACTTTTCTTGAAAAAATACATACTGCATCCATAAATTGAATCACAAGAATACCCCACTCCACTTCTGTAACTGATACAATTTTTTGTATAATTGGCATTGTAATTAAAGGAGGTTGTCCATTCCAAGAGTCACCCCAAAAGTTGATCTTATCCCCACAATTTAATTCCCAAGAGATGTGCTTATGAACAATGTCTCTAGATGCAATGATGAAATCCCAAATAGCAGATCCCTTAGGAGGATCCAACATGGAGAATATTCTATGTGGATCGTTATTATCTAAGTATTTCTATTGCATTATTTGACACCATATTGACTGTAATTTAGTATACATATGCCAAGCTAGCTTACCTCCAAATGCTTTATTCCTTGTTGTCAAATCATGAATTTCAGCACCTCGTAAAGTAGGAATATGTACCATGTCTTGGAGAGAAATAAATTGAAGCTTCTTTTCATTTGTCAAATTTCTAGACCATAGAAAACCCCTAATAAGTTTTTGAATTTGTGAAATGATAGAAGATGATGCTTGCATGATAGCCATGTAGTAATTTGGTATTGTAGAAAGGATTGACTTAATAAGCAAGATTTTGCCTCATAATGATAGCCATCTTACTTTCCAGTAGACAATTTTGCTCTTAATTCTTTGGAAGATGCCATCAGAAAAACTTTTCTTGTTGGATCCCATAAAAAAAGGAATCCCAAGATAAGTTTAGGGTAAAAGGTCCTTAGAAAAGCCCAAAATATGCACTATCTTTTATAATATAACTTTTATTGTATTAAATAAGAAAATTTTTTACTTTTGGGGATTTATTTTCTGCCCTGAAACTTTTTGAATATTGCGTTAAATTTTTCTTTATTTGCTTAGCCTCTAAAACTAGTGAAGTACCAAACAGTAATGTGTCATCAACAAATAAAGAATGCATGATGGAAATTAACATACCCTCAATTTTTTCTCCATTCCACTTGCTAGATAAATGATGTTACTTAATTATCCTTCTAAGGGCTTCAGCCATGATGATAAGTAAAGCTGGTGAAAGAGGATCACCTTGTTAGACACCTTGCATGGAAGGGAAGTAGCTTGACACTGATCCATTAATAATAACTAAAAACCAAGCCCCTGAAATGCATGCTTTAATCCACTTGTACCAATGTTTATTGAAACCCATTTTTTGAAGAACTTGGAAAAGAAATTTCTAGCAGACTTTTTCATATGCCTTTTGCATGTCTAACTTGATAACAAAGTTGAAGGACTGACTACTATTGATGGAATGAAGGACTTCATGAGCTACCATTGCACCCTCCATTGTTTCTCTCCTGGGAACAAAACCACCTTTTTTAGGAGAAATCATAAATGGGAGAATATTTTTAAGGCACAAATAAATAGTGCTAGTAATGATTTTGCAAGTCAAGTTGCAAAGTGAGATAGGGAAAAAATATGCAAAATTTTTGGGCTCCTTGGTCTTTGGAATGATTGCAATATTTGTAGAGTTGAAATACTTTAGCATAGATTTAAACTTTTTGGATTCCTCAATGGTTGCTAAAATATCCCAACCAATAAACTCCCAACAACTCTGAAAGAATAGTGCAGTAAAACCATTTGGCCCTAGAGCTTTGTCTAGAGGAAAGGAGAAGACTACTTCTCAAACTTCTTGAATGGTGAATGGGGCCAAGAGCTTAGAATTCTCCATGGGGGATACCATTGTAGGGATATGTTGAATGAAATCCTCAACTTGTGAAGGAAATGGTGATGGATGATCTGCTGGTGCAAGAAGATTCTCAAAGAACTTGACACCTTCATCTCTAATTTGTTGAGAATTAGTTAAAATATTGCCCGATTTTGAATCCATAATTTGAAAAGTTGACTTGGCTGCTCATTTTTGTTCGGCAGAAGCATGAAAAAAAAAAAAAAAATTGTCTCCTTGTTGTAACCATACTTCCCTAGACTTTTGTCTCCAATATTCTTCCTCCCTATTACACAATTCCTCTCATTCATGCCGAAGCTCTTTTTTCTTAACGTAAGTGTCACTATCCATCCCATACTAGTTTATGGAACAATGAATTTCCCCCAATTGCATCTTAACAACCTCTTTCTACTTGAAAAAATTCTTGAAAACTTGTTGGTTCCAAATTTTGATCTTCTCTTTGACATGCTTCAATTTGTTGGCAAATTGATACATTTTAGACCCCAGAACAAAAGGAGAGCTGATCCACCATTGTTTTAAAAGTGGAAGAAAGTGTAGATGGTGCAACCACATACTTTCAAATTTAAAAGATGACTTATGCTGAATATAATCTATAGATGTAGATTGATCAATGTTTATGGAAATTGGAAAGTGATTAGATTCTAATGAAGACAATATTTCTAAGTGAAAACAAAAATTACCTAATTTCCATTCATGAGGAAGAAGGAATTTGTCCAATATAACTATAATTTGTGCAAAACCAAACCTCCTATTTGTCCATGTAAAATTTCCATTAGAAGGTTGAATATCCATTAAATCATTATTCTCAACAAATTGAGCAAAATCCTGAATGGTTTTAATGGGTGGGAAATGCCATCAACTTTCTCATTTTGATTCAAGATCACATTGAAATCACCCCCAAGAATAACAAGGTGAGAGTTTTGAAGTTGAATTAACATTGCTAATTTATCCTAGATTTTCAACTTGTCTTGAGTAGAGGTAGGACCATTAACATTAATCAAGGTAAAAGGAATATCAAAATCTAACACCTGCAACATTTGCCAATTTGCTTGTTGTTGAATAAGGTGTCCCTAAATTGTTAATGGGTTCCATAAGATAGCAAGACCACCAAAAGCTCCAATACTGGGAGAATGTACTGAGGACCACCTTGGCCATTTGGCCACAATTTTTTGAAATGTATCTTGTGATAACTTTGTCTCTTGTAGAAACACAATATCAACTTTCATGGACTCTATAAACTGGTGAATCCTACTTTTTTTGTTAGAGGCATTTATACCTCTGACATTCCATGAGATAATTTATGTTGTTGATAAGGAGAACTATTTTTGCTCCTCATCACTCTCTTGTTCATAATAAATTTTTCATCTAGTGTGGTTTGAATACCTAAACAAATCTCATTTCTTGTCTGTGATCCCTTAGAATGCCCTCTTGATTTGGGTGTCTTGGAAGTCTAAAGTCAAAGAGAAGGAGACTAAAAATTTGAGAAAGTTTGATGAGGGTCAAAACAATTTAGATTGTTCTAAAGACCAGATTCAAATTGATCCTTACAAACCTCAAGTTCCCTCAAAATTATCTCTCCAAGTTGAAAATCTGACTTATCAACCACTTGCTGAAAAATACAATCCTCCATACTAATTGGGATATTCTGAGATGGAGACTTGGGTTAATCCTTGCCAGTCTCATGTTCCCTCCAAATTGTCTCTTCAAGTTGAAAATTTGAATTGACTGCCACTTACTGAAGAATGCTCTTCTCAACACCTAATGGATCCTTGTCAATGCATGATTTCAGGAAATGAATCCTTTTTCTCCGCCTAACATGTAGTTTCTATGACTTGTATAGACTTACAACTAGAAGCTTTCTTTGAGGTGATTTGACTATTCCAGTACTAAAATTCTTTGAGCAACACATCAAGATCACTATTTTCCTAATTTTCTATATTGAATCCTTCTTCCTTTTCTATACCAAATAATATATTGTTAACAATTGTAGAAACAATCTGATCTCCAATTTGAAGAGCTTTCCAATCAGCATACTGGCTTTTAGAACTTGAACATTACTTGTTTTGTGACAAACTAGTGGAAAATTTGAATGTGATTGCTTTGAACCATCCAACTCTTAGAAATGCATGCAAGGCTTCACTGATGGGAGATCATGAGAGATCTTCAACCCAGCTAGCAAGCATTAGACAAAGGGCAAGACCAACTATAAAAACATAGAAAGTTTGGTTGCTGTGGAAGACACCAAACTCTGGTTTCTTTCTCGAGGAGAAACAAATTGAGAAGAAACCATACTATCCATATTATGGATCATTTATGAATGCACTTTATGAGCACATAAATTAGGGTCTATGTTATAATCTAGACAGATTTCCTATATGTCCTAAATTGAATGTTGGCATTGAGTATTAAAATGACCCAATCTATCTTGAAACTTATGAACTATTTGCTCATTCTGTATTGAGATTGACTAATCTGATAAACCTCATTGAGAATTCATAGCCAAATGAGATGGAAGAGGCTATATATAATAACAAATAGACTCTCACATCCAAATGTGGTTGGTCATAAGGTACAAGATCATGTTTGAGGGAGATTCGTAACTTGTTTGCAAAGATTTCAATAATTTGAGGATCCCTGCACTTAAGAGGTAAAGAGGGAAAGGATATCCAGTATGGCATAAAAGGAATTTAAAGAGATTGAGGATTAAAGTTAGGAGTCCAAATCATAGTAAATGGCCCAAACCCATAGCAAAACCATCCTTTTTGCTTATGCACCAGATCTCTAGATGTTTTTGAGTCAAAAATAGCTAAAAAACATTTTGAATTTGAATCAATGTAAAGAATATCCCTTAACTCTGACCAAGATGAATGGGCCCAACCTTTAATACAAGAAAAGAGCAAAGAGTCACAGGAAAACTTACCAATTAATGTAGATTGTAGAAGCAAATTGATAGATTTTTGTAGCATATGACTTGGAAGTGTAATCGTCAACCTATCTATAGGTTAAACATGAGTCTTATTTGCATTGGGCTCAACCACTTGCTTATTTCTCCATACTTGATGATTTTTTGTTGGTTTGAAGGGGGCCCTAGGAGGATCCTTAGTATTTTTAGAAACCTTGAGAGCAGGAACTAATTTAGAACCTTCTATACCATAGGGCTCATCATGAAAAATATGAGACAGATCTACAGGGATAGTCACTATCTCCTGATCTAGCTCCTTAACTTGATTTGTGGCCAGCTGAGGTTGATATGGGGGACCTGGGGGAAACCCTTGATAGATATCAAAAACTAGTTTTTTGGCTTATCGATAGCAATTCAATCCATTCTTCTAGCTTTGATTTGATTGACCCCTATTCACTAGAAACTTGGATTTGATCCCATCCTATGACACATGTTAAAATTATTTTGAAGCCTACTTTGAAGATTTTCCTTTTTCAAAGCTTGAGCTGTACCCATATTGTGATTTCTCACTAGGCTCCTATTGTCAGGTATCATGAAACCAAGGGTTAATGAAGAAGGTTTTAGCTGGCTAGACCACTGCTTTCCCTTAGAATATTGAGTTTTTCCCTAAGCAAAAGTGATTTTCCTTTAAAAAATGGTAGCATTGGAATTGCAGTTTATCATGATCCTTCGTAGTTGGCTACACTACAGGGATTCAAGAAAAAATATTGGAAAGGGCATCGAGATATGATTGTTGTTTTATGAAAACCCTAGGTTGGTTTTGAATATTAATCCTTGAATGGAGACATGTATGCACATTAACTACTAAATCTTTATTCATGCCTGAACCTATATTTGTGCTAGAGTCTACAACTACTCGCACCTCTACTCTTACTCTAGCACCTCCCCCTGCTTTTGCACTTATGCCAGTGCCTACTCTTACTCTTGCCTTAGCCACCACTTCAATTTTGATATAACTATTGTAACTATTATTACAAGCTTATTGCTTCAATCAAATTTCATAGTGAAAAACTACATGCATTATTTTTGATTCAAAAAGACTTGTGATCTTGCAATTGAGTCCATCAAGCCCTACCCTATTTATCATATGTTACATGTCCTCAGCCCAATAAATGACAAATGGGAAAAAAATTAATGCACTAAATTTTAACCTTAA
>CM053785.1:11610000-11640000 GCA_028749045.1 Cupressus sempervirens | reverse complement strand
TTAATTCACCCATTATCTTATTATTATTAATTTCTTCTTCTTTTTATTTTATTTTTTATCTTTTGGGGTCTTTAGGTTGCTCACTAGGATCTTCTCTTTGTGTCTTACACCTCTCAACTCTTTTTCCTCTTCAAGTTGGCTTGGTTGTCTTTTGGGTTCCTTTATTTGGTAGTTGTCCTTGTTTTGTGTGCTTTCTTCCTCCTCCCCCCCCCAACCCCCTACCTTTTATTTGAAGTTTGGTTTGCTAACTTTCTCTTTTATCCTTCTCTTCTATTGTTTGCATCTTGATGATGGATCACGGAGTGTGATCCGAAATGCTGATGTAAAAAATTGGTTACACAATCAAATCCAGATAGAAAATCTCAAAATTAACTTTGTTCAAGATGAATTTAGAATCAGAGATAAAATGAAACTTGGACAAGTATCATGTTTCCCAATATCTCCATTTCCTAGCACAGTCTCCCAGCTACTCACTCTAGTTCTCCCATTTTTTCCCCCAAAGCTTCCATTTCTTGCTCCTTGTTGTCTTTCCCCAAATGATAACCATTTTAATAATCTCTAACATCGCATTTTTTCTTTAGAATCCACTTATAACAATTACGACAAAATAATTTAACTCTTTGATTTTCTTATCTCAAATTTATTTTAAAAATCCTCACAAAATCCATGTGGCATCAATAGTTCCAAAAATTTTGGTGACTAAAAAACAAGTTGTGACAGTAAATTAGTTTTCTTTTTCTCTATCATTCTAGAGGAGTTTATCTCTATATGGGAAAGCCCATATTTTGTTGACAATGTGTTTTGTCTAGAGCTTAGACATGTCCTATTTCGACAATGTCTAGTAAGGTGTGTTGTGCAGTAAAAAATAGCTCTAGAGTAATTGTGTAGAGTACAAATAAGTTGTTGATAATAATTGTGAAAGATTTGTTTGTATTAAGGTAGTGTAATCTGATTATGAAATATTAGCGAATTTGTCTCCTTCAATCTCTATAATGTCTAATTGTTTAATTCCAACAACTTCTAAGTTTGATAGTGTGTTTTCTTTTTATCCATTAAACTATTTTAATAGTGTGTTATCTAGTTTTTGTGTAGATTTTATCTAATATTGAAAACTCATTTATTATAAGATTTTGTATCAATTGACTAAATATAGACATCATATCATTTGACAATTGTGAATGAAGAAAGGTATTGAGACTTTAAGCAATAATATTAGCACATATTTTTTAATTCCTTCAAGCCAAATTAAAATTGTAAGATTATAAGTTCATAGTTATCAAATGTTAGTTTATTAAAAAACTATATATTTTAATGTTAGAACTTTATTACATCTATGGTCATACTCTTAAAGTTTAAATTAGTTTAAATCAATATGCTTTTAAATATTATATTTTGTAAAAGTTTTCTAAAATAATGTATTGGCTTACCTAATTAACATATTCTTATTCACATAAAACTAATATTTATCTTTAGCAGGTTAGTAATTGATAATTTAAGAAATATTTATCTTTCTAACTTCCTACTAATTGATATAACAAATTTGCATCTTTATTCAAGTACTAATTAATTTACCAAATTTATGTATCTTTAGTCCTTCTAATTGTTTATTTCATATAATGATTACAATTTTAAAATATAATGAACATTTAAATTTATAATCTAAATCATTTCCAAGTTAATTTAGTAGTTTTAAGCACCTATATTAATTCAATTCAATCACCCTATTTAAATTATTATTCTTTTTCAAAATTTTCAATTAGGTTCGTAGATCAATTTGGAACTCTTTGAATATTTAACTATTGAAGTACCTATATTTAGAGAAGTTAATTTGATTATTTTATAATGATGACAATAAAATCTAAAGTTTGAAAGCTATAATCTTATTGATGAAGAATGTTCTACTATAAGTACTGTAAAAAAAATAACACACATGTATATGTCTCAAGATCATGTTCTATAGCTATAATACAAAAAATATACACATATACACGGACCTCAAGAATACACATCTACAGATCTAGAATATATCTCTACAACTAAAATGCATACATATGCAAATTGTAAATCTCGAATAAATACATGTATGTAGCATAATATAAAAAGTCATATATACATGTGTGACCATCTAACTACTGAAGTACTCAATAGTCAAATAAAAAGTGAAACATATGTATACATGTATGTCATCAAGGTACTAAAATGTACACATATATGTGTATGTAAACTATCTCCAATATATAAATGCATTAAAAAATATATAAAGATCTACTACTAGAGGGACCCCTTAAGACACATATGAACAAAACAACCCTCTGATCGAGTCTTCTATACATCCTCTCGCCAAGGTGCATCAACTGAGCCCTGCAAATATATATATATATATATATATATATATATATATATATATATATATATATATATATATTCAAATTAAATATAAACTTGCATATATATATATATATATATATATATATATATATATATATATATATATATATATATATATATATATATATATATATATATATATATATATATATATATATATATATATATATATATATATATTTTTTCAAATTAAATATAAACTTGCATATATATATATATATATATATATATATATATATATATATACATACATTAGAGTTCTATCCAAACATATATATACATATGTGTACATGTACATTCAAATTAAATATGAACTTGCATGTGTGTGTGTGTGTGTATCTAGAACTTGAAACATTTAAATAACTTTAAACAAACTATTTAAAACTCAAGTACCTGAGCACTACCGGGTGCCTCGATAGAATCATCTCTCTCATGTACAGGATGCCCTGAACTAGCACTACATGTAACCATGTGTTCAGCGACCTGTGCCTGATTGATTTATTATAGTTATTTAGATTAAATTAAATTTATATATATATATATATATCTGAACTAAATTTTTTAATAAATTCATATTTTTTAATTTCATATATATTTAAAATTAAAAATAAATTATATATGTACCTGGGTCTCCAACGGTGAAGGATGATCGGCAGATATATATATATATATATATATATCTAAACTAAATTTTTTAATAAATTCATATTTTTTAATTTCATATATATTTAAAATTAAAAATAAATTATATATGTACTTGGGTCTCCAGAGGTGGAGGATGATCAGCAGACTTCATTGTATCATCTACCGATGCACCTGAGCCTGAAACTCTGACACCTACTAAACTACCCTCAGCACCATGTCCAACTACTAGTAAATTTGAGAGAAGTGGACTGTGTAACTGACTGGGTAATGGTGCAAAATTAGTGTTGCCAGGTCATCCAAACAATAGGTACATGTATGATGAAATACCCAAGGTCGAACTAGTATCAATCGTAGAAAGGCCTCACAACTACTCACCAAAATCATCAAGACCCTCAATTTTGATCTGGACATCTCCAGCTTTTATGCCTGAGTCATTTGTAGAGTGTTGTGAGCCTAGTGTCGAATGCTATGAGCTACGCACAGGTGTATCATCTATCACTGGTGTGGTGACCTATGTCTGTGGAACTACACTAGGGCTCTGATGATGTCTAACAACATCCATCACTGAGTGAAGGGTAAAAGTACAAACCTGTGTCACCATTTGTGATATTTGGTGGGGTTACAGTCAAAATAGTTTTGGCCATAATGGTTATGGCCGAACAAGTATCGGTCGTACATATGTGGCAAGTTTTCCCATCGACGTGGCACACACAGTTATGATCGAAACACTTCTAGCTAAAATTGTTCTAGTAGTAACCCTCATGTTTCAAATGACTCAAAATATCATAAAAATAGCCAAAAAGTGATTTATGATAATTTTATATGCTAGGGGATTACGGTCGAAACCCTTTCGTCCGAAACAGTTACGGCCAAAATTGTTTCGGCCGAAACTACCTATGTGGCAGCCACACAAGCAAAAATAGGAACTTCTACAAACTTCTCACTTTGAAGGGCAATTTGACTTACTAAATTGAAGTTTTTTTAAAAACTAAAAATATAGTTTTGTAGGTCTCGGAGTCAAGATTATGATTATATAATTTTTTTTTAATTTTGATTAAGGAAAATATGTTATAATTTGAAAATAGTACAAGTAGGTATTTTAAGATTCAGGAAGATGTCTATTCAAAAATAAGAAAAAAATAGTAAATAATGTTCAAAAATTATTATTTTTTAATGCTACACTAGATCAGAGAGTCTTCTTAAAGAATATGTAATTTTTTTAAAAATATATATAGATTTGATGGAAAAAGTTTGACGGGAGAAAAAAACTATCAATTTCTGATAACTTTGACTTTGACCAGTTATAACTTAAAAAATATTAGCTGAATTTCAATTTTTCTTTTTTGGTGCACTAGGTATACATGTTGACTCTAACATATTCCAAAATCAGACCAAAATATGAACATTTTCATATATTTGTTTGATGGGGAAAAAACTCTATATTTTCAGCATTTAAAAAAAAATTTAAAAATATACTTTAAAAATTAAAAAATAGATAAAATTTTCACTCAATTTTTTTCAAAAAAATTACAAACATAAAACTCATCCAATTTTACACATTTCATTAGTTTACATCATCTTCAAATTCTATGCACAAATGCCACTTTTATGTCATTAAAGTTGAAGACTTTAAATTCTGATATCACTTCTCCTTTATAAAAGGTGACACAAGTTTGTGCTTTTACCCTGAACTAGAATCCCCTATGTATCATAAATATAACTAATAATGTGCAACATATCCTCCAAAAAATATAGTGCCAAATCTTATGTCTGATGCCCTAAAAGACCACGAAGATCACCTAGTAGTGGTAGCCCAACAGCTCTATATGCATCATCAAAGGTGCCTAAAGTGCTACTAGATGCCTCTAAAGATGGTTGACTAGGTGGATGAGGACATCGACTATGAATATAAAGACCAATAGAATCAAATGTGATACTAGTGGCCATAGATGCAATGTGTCAAATAGTGTCAATTGCTCCCTTCTGGGAAACAATGACAACTCTTTCTGCAATCGACGCATGTGCTGGAGTCATGGGAGGCAATCTCTGTCCAACAAGTTGTTTGACATCTTGAGGTGGCAAATGATGTGCACTATGATATTGGTCACGATCTGTGATCTGACCATGCCCCTGTCTACGATAATCAAGAATATCCAAGTACTTGACATTGAGCCCCATGCAAAACTTAGCGTACAACTGTTGTGCAAAATAAAGAGGTATCTGGTTGCTATTAGGATAATGACCATGTGCAACTAAGAACCAAGGATAGATCATGCTAGCAATAACAAGATCTATGCATCGTGTCACTCAGTAGCCTCTCACCCTACCCTATGCTCTCTCATATCCTGGAAAGAGCTCTCTTTTGATGACGTCTTTGGGGGCCACCCTCTTGACGTCATCAAAAGATGCATCTCCTAAAATCTTAGCCCTAAGCTCCCTAGATATGGAAGCTAATATGTCAAGAGTAAATGAATGGTGAGCTCTAAATCTAGCTGTCAGATCCTGTAAACTCCTACATATCGTAGCACATATGTCTCTATAAATAGCATCATCAGAGGATGATATAGACTGTTGTAGTCTAGCAACCTCCTACTCTGAAATTGCATATAAAGCATTGATATTGATGCATGGAGGTGGTGTAGCAGGACCTCTAGTAGGAGTTGTAGGTGTAGCCTGACCAAGAATAGGAGCCACACCAAGAGCCATAGCAGGACCTATACCACCTAGAGCCACACCAGGAGCCACACCAAGAGCCAGAAAATGACCCACATGATGAACCCTACCTCAAGGTACACCACGAGCCCCACCACAAGTTGTAGCATGAGCACCAACACAAGCACCATGACGAGTTGCATGAGGAGCTGAAATAGGAACTGCATCAGGCACTGCAATAGGAATTGCATCAACCTGTGTTGCAACAGAAGCCGCAGCAGGAACTGCATCAAGTGCTGCACCAGGAGCCACAGCAAGCTGATCATGTGAAGTCATATCTAGATGTAGAAATGTATCAAGAGCTAAATTGTCTACTGTACACACAATTTTTTATTTTTTATTAAAAATTATACATGTAATTGAATGTACATCACACATGTGTCTAGATAATCTATAACATGTACATATATGATCTAATAAAATTTAAATATATATATGATTGAATACATATACATGTGCACATACATGAGAACTTTAGAGTTAGAACAGATTTTCTATATATTTCATTTAACAATAATTTATTCAAAATAAACTTTCAAACATGAAAATGTGTTAAATTAACTATATATATTTACTTATTATTAATTAAAAATTAGCTAAACTATCTATTGTACACTTAAAATACATTATTATATATTATGACATTGCACGTTATTTCTATAAGGAAAATATAGTTCAAATCTAGCTAATTTAACACATTTTTAATTAATAATATATAAATATAATAAGTAAATAATATAAGTAAACTTAGATTTTCTATATTTCATTTAACAATAATTAAATATCCAAAATAAACTTTCAATCATACAATAAGAAAGTTCAATAATATATTTACTTATTATTAATTAAAAATGTGTTAAATTAATTAGCTAGATTTTCTATATTTTCCTTAAATAGAAATAACACAATGCCATAATATATAATAATGTATTTTAATGTGTAAATTATTTTCAAATAAGTGAAAATTTAGTATCGTTTGATTAAAGATGTTGTAAATTATTATAATTTAGATTTATGAAATAAAAAATGCATGTGCACTCAATATTTATCATACTAATTTTTTAACCATGTATCTCCAAATTTTCATATAGATGTTCAAGTTTAGGTTATCTCAAGGAAAAAAAAAAAGTCAACTTTTGACACCTTTTTTAATCCCTTATTTTCAAGCTTTTATCCAAACTAGTTTTTAAATCATTTACAAGAATCTCAATTGATCTTTTATTGTGCGAGATATGTTGTCCAAGGTCTAATATGATGGCTAAATAATTTTTTATTAATGTTTCTACAAAGGTTCAAACAACCTCTAGGCTTTTATGATTTTGGTCCTTATGATTCAAATTGAGCTTTTCTTAGGATTCAAATTAGGGTATGGTTATCATGAATGTTAGGGTTGGGTTAACTTAGGTTATGGTTATAGTTTAGATTATATTATAGTTAGGGTTAAAATAGGGATATGTTAGTTTAATTAATGTTATGATTTAAGGAAAATTAAGGTTAGAGTTAAGGTTAGAAAGTAGGATAAGGTGCAAATTAGAGGGAAATTCTTTGATTTATAGTTAGGGTTGAAGATAACTTTAAAGTTGAGAGTTTGGATATGGTTCTAGAGTTAATTTATTGTTAGGATTTTATTATACTATGGGGGGTATTATTAGAGTTCAATTAGGGTAATAAATTATTTATATTAAATTCTTAAAGTCCATAATGTTGATGTTTAGGTTTCACGTTGGGTTACATGGATCATTTAAAACAAGGGTCATACTTCATGTACATGTACATGTGTTTATGTATGACATGTGTCTCTTGAATGTAATATTATAATTTAGGATTCCTAGGTCAACTTGTTTTAATTTTATGTAATTTCTAGGCCTCAAGTAGGTTTTGAAATAGGGTTTTAGTGTAAGGGTTATAATTAGGCTCAATTTTAGGGTGAGATTTAGGATAGGTTATGACATTGTTAGGGTTTATAGGAGTATAATTTAGCATTATTTAGGGGTTAATAAATTAAGATCCACATATGGTTAAGAATTTAGGATAAGGGTACTTTAAAGCATATATGAAGTTTATGATTTGGTTCAAGATTATGATTTAGGGTAAATCATCATTTATAATATAAGGGTTTAGAAATTAAATTTTAAGATATTGAGGTTAGGGTTAGGATTTAGATAATGGTTAGGGTTAGGATTTGGTTAGGTTAGGGTTTTGATAATGGTTAGAGTTAGGGTTTGGATAATTAAATTTTAGTTAAGGTTTAGGGTTAGAGTTAGGATTATGGTTAGGGCTATGATTTAGGATTGAGACCATGATCAGGGTTAAGATCATGTGGTTGAAGACCTTAGGAGTAAAAATTATAGTCTATCAATTAGGGTTAGTAAATTAGGCTTTAGCATTTAGGATTTAGGGTTATAGTCATGATTCTAGGGTTAGGGTACATTGGGTTTACATTTCTATTATTATTATTTATAGGGTTAGGATATGGGTTGACATTGGTATTAGTATTATTTTTAGGGTTATTGTTTGTAAATTAGGGTTTAAATTTATGGATCTAGGATTATGATTAGGGCTTATAATTTAGGATAAGGGTTGGGGCTTATCATCTAGTATAAGGGTTTACCATAATTTATGATTAGGGTTAGAATTATGGTTTAGTACTTAAAATTAGTTTATATAGCTAGCTTTTAGAATTAGAGTTTAGCATTTAAATTTAACATTTTAGGACCTTAATGTACAATATAACTTGATTAGGGTTTAGTATAATTTAGGGTCATGGTTTAATATTTATGATTTATGATTATAATTAGGGTTCTAGGTTATAACTATTTATGACATTGTTAGAAGTATGGTTAGAGGGTTAGGGTATGGGTTTACATCATGTTGTTAGAAGTATGGTTCTGAGGGTTAGGATTTGTATTAGGGGTAAGATTTTGGATTATGGTTTTAGCACACAGTTTTAATATTTATAATTAAACTTAGGATCAAGTATTAATATGATTTACTATTTAATGTTGGGGTTTATCATTTAGACCTCTACAGTTCAAATTGAGATTTAGGAGTTATGGTTTCAAGTGTGCATCTAAGATTAGGGGTTATAATTTATGATTAGGGTTTTGCAGTTAGGATTATGACGAGGTTTAGTATTTAGGACTATTGTTTAGCATTAAGATTTAAGAGTTAAAATTTAAGTTAAATATATTTAATCTTTACATGAACATTAGATGATATGATGTACATTCTTTATGTTTGTCTATTATAATCAAGTTATGTTCTTATAATTAAATTTAAGTTAAATATATTTAATCTTTACATGAACATTAGATGATATGATGTACATTCTTTATGTTTGTCTATTATAATCAAGTTATGTTCTTATAATTAACTTTTATTAATTAAATGTTGTAACATGTATTCTTTAGGTCATACACACGTTCTAAGTTATATGTTCTTATGTATGTATATGTATGTTATATTGTTACCTAGATGCAAATTAATCTAGATTCTTATATATGTATAATTTAGGATCTCCCCAAGTTAAGACATGTCATTGAATTATATAGTTAATTATATACTTAGATTAAAAGGCATTAAAAATAATAACATATATACATAAACATGAATATTAAAAACATACATATATGTCTAAATTTAACATGAACATATTTACATGTACATTTATGAAATAAAATATACATTAATCTACATTCTTATGTATAATTTAGGATCTCCCCTTAAGACATGTCATTAAATATAGTTAATTACACTTAGTTATAAGACAAATTAAGACCAATAGTTAACATATGTACGTATAAAAATGTAAATTTATTGAAAACATGTACATGGACCTACTTTTAACCATGAACAAATATATGTACATCTATGTTCAAAATAAAAAAATACATTTTAATCTACATTCTTGCATGTATAATTTAGGATCTGGACCCTTAAGACATGTCATTTAGTTAAACTTGTAAGATTAAGGCATTAAGATGAATTTGACATATACATTTATAAACATGAATATCAAAAACATACATACATCTATACATTTAACATTAATATATATACATATATCTATGAAATAAAATAAGTATATTTTAATCTGCATTCTTATGTATAATTTAGGATCTCCCATTAAGATGTATGCCATTAAATATAGTTAATTACACAGTTTAGATTAAGGTGCATAAAGATGAATAAAATACACATAAACATGAATAAGACATTAAGATGAATAACATATACAGAAACATGAATAAAACATATATGTAAACATAAAAGATTAAGATGTATTAAAAAATCAATAACATGTACATTAACATTAATAAATTTATATGAATATTGAAAATAATTTTCTAAATTTTATTTTCTACACTATTTTTTTAAATATTTTTTAATATTTTTCTAATGTTTTCTAATTTTCAAGACTAATGTTTTTTAAAATATTTTCTAATGTTTTTTCTAATATTTTTCTAATGTTTAAATCCTAATTTATTTTCTTGTTGTTTTCTAATATAAAATTCTAAATTATTATTTTTTAAATATATTTTATAATGTTTTTCTAATATTTAAATATAATTTTTTTTCTAATGTTTTTCTAAATTTGTTTTCTAATACATTATATTATTATAAATTTTTTAATGTTTCTTAAAAGTTTTTCTAATGTTTCTTAAATGTTTTTCTAATGTTTTTCTTTAAAAAAATTATATTATTATAAATTTTCTAATTTTTTTTCTAAATTTGATATTATTATAAATTTTCTAATGTTTTTCTAATATTTTTTCTAATTTTTTTTCTAATGTTTTTCTAAATTTGTTTTCTAAAATTTATATTATTATAAATTTTCTAATATTTTTCTAATGTTTTCTAATTTTGTTTTAAATTAATGTTTTTTATAATGTTTTCTAAATTTGTTTTCTAATGTTTTTTATATAATATTTTTCTAATATTTTCTAAACTAATATAATTAAGTTTAATATAAATAAAAAATAAAAATATGCTTTGAAAACATAAAAAATGTAAAGAACATTAAAATATGCTTTGAAAACATTAAAAAATGCTTTAAAAAATTAAAAAAATTAAAATAATAATATATAGACATACCTGGAGAGGAGAATCAGAAGGAAAATGACAAGATGACACTAATGAAGACCAGACGTTTGCTGCAACCCGTGAACAATCAACGTCATAAAATGACAAAAAAGGAGTTAAAACGATATTTTTAAATGCCAGAAATTGACTTTTGAATGTTCACTGTGAACATATAAATAACGAATGTTTGCTGCGAACATACGATAATACATTATAATATGTTTGCAGGGAACATTTTATTAATATATGTTCGCAGCAAACATATTTAGTATGTTCGCTACGAACATATGTTACACCCGATTTTGCCTTTCCAAATGTTTTTGACATTTCTCTTCAGCCCACTAAAGTGGAACCCATTATTGTGGGTTCACCCTATCTTCCTCTTGCTCTTCTACTTTCATCTCTTGTTCTTCTACCTTTTTGGCCAATTCAGAATTGTTCACCATTGTGCTAGAACCACTAGGATTCACTAGGTGACAACATTCACTTTACTTTGCACTTGTTTTTGCCCACACCTTTTGCAGGCTTTGATACCACTTGATAGGGAGAAGTAGGGATGAATCAATCATTGATTCATGCTTCTTGTTTTCCTCTAAGACTTAGGGTGTCTTGCTAGACCACCACATGGACCTATAGCACCTTTTTCAAGCTAAGATCCCCAAATCCAAAACCCTACTCCACTATCTTGAACAATTTCCACTTCTTGTTGTCTGCCAGGCACTCATAGTGGATGAAGAGCATTCAAAGTCTTCAAAAAAACTAGGTCTTTTTTACCATTCTTCTCAACCATTTGTAGGATCATGGAAGGAGTCTTAACACTTTGCAATTTACTCCTTTTTTATCTTAAAACATCTTTCTATGGTTAAGCTTTTGCTTGTTTTCACCCTTTTTCTTCAAAACGAGGCTACAACGAAGAGCCCCAATCAACCCTATTTCACATACAAGATAGGGATTTTCTCACTTTTATTCCACTAAAACTTCCAAGGTTTCTTCATGTACCTCTTCTTCTTTTTTGAGGGCTTTAAGAATTTCTAGGTTTTAGGCCCTGGAATAGCCATGAAGTGCTAGTGCTAAAATGGAGTGTTTTTTAGAGTTTGTTAGGGCAAACTGTTATTTGGTCTTGTTTATGGCTAAATGGATTAGTGAAAGCCTGTCCTTCTACCCAAGAAACCTCATCTTTCTCCTCTTTCAACCTCCAAAACCATTCTACAAAAATCTCCACAATCCTACAAGAAACAAGCTCTGCAACAACACCATTCCCTAGCCAAGCATGCTTTAGCTCACCTAGGGCAAGAGCTTATTAATGCTTTCTAGAATTTTGAAGGGCGCTTCATTTTCCACAATATAGTAAATTGAGTTTATTCACTATTTGAAATATTTTGTACAATTAGAATAGTGGGATAGTGAGTTACACCATTATTTCTACAAGTTGTTGAAAACAGGACAACAAACTGTCTAAAACAAAAAGATTTTTTATAACTATGAAACAAATAACTTTCAAAGAAAAATTCCTAAAATAAAAAATATTCTAATAAACCCCACCTATGATTCCATTAGGTAAAAAAACCAAGAAAAATTACAAAAACATCTTAAAACTCATAAAATCAGGAATTTTGCCTTCAAAATATCATGCTACAACACTTGTCCGTATAAAATGGCAATCACTTATGCATTTTTAGGGTTTTGAAAGTCTTTATACCTCTTCCTAGGTCTTTCCCCTTCTTCCTTAGGGTTTTCATCGGCCTCTTTAAAGTTTTAAAAGGAAAATCCATAATTTCTTGCAAAATCGGCATTTTTTACAAAAATTACAAAATTGCAATAGAGCAACTTTTGCAATTTTTTTTGTTTGCTCTTTTTAAAACTTCTAACTTGTGAGTTAGGCTATCCCTTAGCAATTCCATGCTAGGGACCCTTACCTAAGCTAATGACTCATCCCTTAGGTTTTTCATTTCCATATGGTAAGTATGCTTTGACTTTTAGGCCAATTAGTGATGCTTCCAAAGACATTTTGACTTCCTACACCCTAGCTATCACACCTAGGTCTAATGACCCTTATTACTACTTACAAAAGCTATCTTCAAGCACAACACAAAAAAATTTAAAAGATGAGGGCCTTATGTTTCAAGGTGCCCCTGCACCAGTTTCCTTTGTGGAATCCTTAGTGCACAGCATTACTAGCTGAATCGTCTTAGCTACTTGCTTGAATGGGTGGTGTCAAAATATTCAAGAGCTTCCATAGAAATTAATCATCTTCCTTAGTTCCACCATGAGACCAAATTCTTGCAACAATTTTTGATACTCTGTCATTATAACTTCTTATAGATTCATCTTCCATCATTTTAACATTTTGAAATACACATATCTAATTCTATAATCTCATTCTCTTTGCATCAAAAGTAGATTCTAATGATTTATAAATTTCATAAGTTTCAAATGACTTTACGTGACTATATTCATTATCTAGAAGATCTGTTAGTAAAGCTTCTCTTTCTCTCGTGTTACACTTGAATAGATCTCTCTCTTCTTCATTGCATCCTTCAAGTTTTTCTTCTTCAATGATTGTCTTCTTACTCTTTGTCAAGATCCAATATCCCAAATCCATGCACAATAGATGAGTCTTCATCATCTTCTTCCAACTGTCATAGTTGGCCCCATCAAATCTAGGATTATCCTTTCTAAAAATATTTTCCATCAATCTCCCAAAGTTGTTAAGATTATCCTTCAAGGACCTGATGCTCTAATACCAATTGTTAGAATATATAATCCACTAATATAACTGGGCAGAGGATGGGGGCATGTGAATCAGTTATCCAACCATTATCACCATTATATAACTTAAGCAAAGTTAACCATATGAGTAATATAAATTAAAACTACAACAAGATACTCATATACAATAACACTAGATATGTTAACTAGGGAAACCCTTGATTAGAGGGAAAACCCCAGTCGGAATGGTACCCACAAGATGATGTACTAATATAAATATTCATTGTTAGAGGATGGACCCTGTTAGGTGCCTATGAATACATTCAGTACATATGAGTCCCTAGTAGGAGACCTTGAATCCTTGTTAGGAGATTCCAACCTTGTTAGGAGTTGTGGAAGACAGCTGGACCCACTACCAAATAGCTTAAGGGGCAAGACAAATGAACCCACTGTCTAAATTATCTCTATATTATTCTTTGTAGAATAATCAAATTGTACTATATTGTTCCTTGCTCTTTCTCTATCCTGTCAACCATACTTCTTCTCCTTCTGATCTTGTAACCAAATCACAAATCTCGGATCCAATAATCCCTTAGATCGCTTATATGCATTCCTCAAGTAGTCTGGTTCATTTCACACTTCGCACCTCATACAACAATCACAACACATTACAAACAAGGAAAACATCTTTCCTTTATACCATGTATTCATAATAATTCCTTGATTTGGCCTTGAAGCTTTCCCAATTAATTATAATAAGATAATTAATTAATTACAATTATAATAGCACTGTCAGCTCACAATCTATAGAAAACTTCACATGTGCAATACTTGGGCTTGCACACTTGCTGACATCATCAATTGACTTTCCTCAATCACTGCTGGACTATGCATCTCTTTAATCTCTTTATTACATCTTAGATGTAAGATAGCTAAAAAACACCAAGAACTTCTTTCCATGTGCTCTTTCTCTGAACTAATCTCTATAAATCAGGTACATCTTCTGTACATCTTTGACTTAGAATTTGTGCACTCAACTATGTCATCAGGACACTATGTAGAACATGTCTGTAACTACGCATCACCAAAAAATAAAACCATTTTTTGTGATGGGCCTCCAAAAGGCCATTTTTTAAGGTTCTTTTATCTTGCTTTCAAGAAGTTATCTTGTAAAAAAAATCATGACTTTAAATGGTTTTAAGCATATGAACTTATGTTTTTATGTATATACTATATATATGTTAAGACATGAAGTAGAAGTATGGATAGTTCAAATATGCTATATTTGCTTGAATATATGGACAAAAATGGTATAATTAAGTAATTTTACATGATGATAAATGTTTCCCCATTCATGTTATTTCTTGGGTAGTTTTACTCTTGTAGTCATAGGATTTGCAAGAGTGGTAATTTGAACTTTGCACTTTTTTTGTAATATTGATGATGAAATAAATATATGTATGTGGAAGTCATGTGCACATTGAATTTTTTTCAGGTACTTGACATGGAGATTCAAAGATCAAACACCTTAGCACTAAAGTCAAAGCCAACTTAATTTCTAAACCATTGCAAATGGAGAAAATTCATTATATGCTTTATGTTGGTGCAGCACATGAATGTAGCTTCCACAACCTGCTATATTCCTGAAGGATTTATACATGGTTAATGGTGATTTTGTTTGAAACTTTATGAGTCTGTGATTGATCCTCATTAATGGAGTGATCATAGAGTTAGGAAGTAGTTGTAGTTTCCTTTAAATAATGATTGTTGTAACTTTGAGCATAATTTATGGAGAAGAATAGGATAAGTTGATTTTCATAGTAGTGGAGTGTGATATAATTTTTAATCAAGTGTAATTCTTTCACCATGAATGAATAGAATGAGCAGTTCAAATTTATTTCTCTTATCTTGATTGTCTTTTATGTTCACTCATCCAAGGGGGGCCACTTGGTGAGTGAAATGTTATGTTAGAATAGATGTCATTTCCTTGTTTGTTTCCTTGCAAGATAGAATTATGTTGCTCCTGAAGCCATTGATAATAGAATCAGTGAACTATTCCTGTAGCATAAATGTATAGATAGGGTTACTATTTATATAATTAATTTAAGCTTTGAGTTAACTTGTTGTTTCAATTGCTAGCATAGATTTCTTTTAGCACTGCCTTCGATTTAGTTGTAGTGACTTAAAGAAGAATTAGAGAATATACTTTTCAATCACCATCTCAAGTTTACGCTCCTGGGTGGACAAATTAAATGAAGTCAATGTAGTATTTTAGGTAAAACACATGGAGTTCTCTAATCATAGAATCATTGTGAAAGGATGTCCAATCCTTTTTTACTAAGGTTATAAACTAATCAAATAGTTTGTACCACCAAGATCTCTATCTTCTACTCATCCAATCTTTATAGAAACCATGCTATGTTGACATCAATGACAAACATAGTCATGAATGCAACATGTCAATAATCTCCAATGCTTAGAATACTCCCCCAATGTAGTATTATCAGTATTCATGCTTACAATGAAGCTCTAAGCCTCCTCATATATGAGTTTTTGGGTGGGAAAGCAATACAAGCCGATTGAAGAGCAGAGTAAGATTAAGTAAACCCCCAAGTCCTTTTGGGCCCCAAGACCTGAAATCACTAGGGACTAGATTGACTTGGGAAGTCTAGTACAACCCAAGTTGATGTAGTCTAGAACATGTTGACCTAAGTGAACCTGGTCCTAGAGATCAGATCTATGGTACCACAAAAACAAGAGTTAAATTCTAGAAAGAATAGAGTGGAAAGAGGAAGAAGGTAGGAGAAAAGGGGATCGAGCATAGGTACATCCATGGTCCAAAGAAAGGTGTTATGGAAAGGGTGCTAAATGGTCTTAAAAGCAAAGTATGCTCATTTTAAGACTGTACAAAAATAGAATGTGTTAGCACTCCTTGATAATAACAAGGTGTTCCAAGTGGATTATGACAATAGTGGTAGTGCCATTGGAGTTTTCGAGCCAATAAGATAAGCCTAGTTCATATTTTAGTCAAAAATTAAATGATGCAAAGAAGAAGTATTTTATTTATGATTAGGAGTATTGTGCAATAGTTCAGGCATTAAAGAAATGGAGGCATTATTTGTTATCGAAAGAATTTTTTTCTATAGTAATCATTAGACATTATAGTACCTAAATAGCTATGGTAAATTGTATCACATATAGTTCAAATGGGTAGAGTTCTTGTAGATCCATATATTTGTATTCAAACATAGAAGTGGATGATCTAATAAGGTTGCAAATGCATTAAGTAGGATACAAATATTATTCACAGAAATGTAGGTTGAGGTGGTTGGGTTTAATGAACTCAAGACTTTGTACCTTGAGGATCATGACTTTGTAGAGGCTTGGAAGGCTTAAAAATAACCTGTTACTCTAGACAATACAAGGTGATTAAATTAAATGGGTATGTGTAGGATCATGGTGTGTCAAAAAGTGGCAATGTGAAAAACATGTAGTTTTGAAATGCCTAAAAATGTTTCAAAATGCGCTTTGACTTTTTTCCAACCCATCCTGGTACCAAAGCAAAAATGCAATACCTTGCCTAATTGGGTATCCGATTTGAGAATGAGTATCCAATTTGAGAATGGGTATCCAATTTGAGAACATATATTAGATTTGAGAATGGATATCCGATTTGGGAATGGGTATCTAATTTATGTTCCAAATTATGGTGCCAAATTCAAATGTAAAGGGAGGGGGGACCAATTTTTAAGATAAATATTGATTTTTATTTACCAAACTCAAAGGAGGGACCAACTTTTATGTTGTATCAAGTCCTAGTATAATATAATTATAGCATAATTGGGGGGGACCAATTATTATATATATTTACTAAAATTTATTATATAGTGTTAAATAATTATTATTATTTATTATATAATTATTTATATATAGTTATTACTTATTATATATAAAAATATTATTTATTATATAATCATTTTATATATAATTATTACTTATTATATATTATTATATAATTATATATCAAATATATTATTATTATATAATTATATATCAAATATATTATTATTATATATATTATATATATTACTAACCTAAGTTAATAAACTATATGATGATGTATGTTCCTAGAGGCCCTCCTAGGGACATAGAGGTCTTCCAATGAGTCGAAATGGGTCATGGGATACACTAATTATATATCATATATATTATTATTATATATTTTATATATTAGTAACCTAAGTTAATAAACTATATGATGATATATGTTCCTACGGGTCTCACTAGGGACACACATGTGTTCCAATGAGTCTAAATAGGTCATGGGATACCCTATGACCCATTTTGACCCATTATATGATAAGATATCTTCCTAAGGGTCAAAGAATGCCTAGGGACATATATCTTGTGCTTTAATGGGTAGAAAGGGGTTATGGAGTATCCTATGACCCCTTTCAACTTAATAGATGATAATATATGTTCCTAGGGGTCCTAGGACCCTTATAGACATATATGTTGTGTTCCAATGGGTTTAAAGGGTTCATAGAGTATCCTATGACCCTTTCAAGCCATTACATGACAACATATGTTCCTAAGGGTCATAGAACCCATAGGAACATATGTTGTCATGTAATGGGCTGAAAGAGGTCATAAGGTATCTAATGACCCCTTTTGACCCATTGGAACACAACATGTATGGCCCTAGGGTATTATGAACCCTAGGAATATATATTATCATGTAATGGGTCAAAATGGTAGTAAGGGTCTCGGGACCCCTAGAAACATATGTTCTCATGTAATGTGTCAAAAGGGGTCATAGAATACCCCATGACCCCTTTCTACCCATTAGAATATAAGAGGTATGTCCCTAGGGGTCATAGGATACCCTATTAACCCTTTCTATCCATTGGAACACAACATATATGTCCCTAGGGGCCCTAGGATCCCTAGGGACATAAGTTGTCATGTATTCGATTGAAATGGGTCATAGGTTATCCTATGACACCTTTCAACCCATTTCAACACAACATATTTGTCCCTAGAGGTCTTAGGAGCCACAAGAACATATTTTTTCATGTAAAGGGTCAAAATGGGTCATAGGATATCATTTAACCCAATTCAACCCATTGGAACACAACATGTATGTCACTAGCGGTCCTAAAAACCCTATGAATGTATTTTTTCATGTAATAGGTCTAAAGGTGTCATGGCATGCCATATGACCCTTTTTTACCCATTAGAACACATCATGTATGTCCCTAGGGGTCCTAGCTCCCCTAGGAACATACATCATGTGTTTAAATTTGCTGAAAGGGGTTATAGGGTTCCCTATGACCGAACCCTATGACCCCTTTTGACCCATTAAATGATAGAATATTTATATAGGGGTCATATAACCCCTAAAAAAATATATCATGTGTTCAAATGAGTAGAAGACATTATATGACAACATATATTCTTAGGGGTCCTAGAAACCCTAGGGACATAAATCATGTGTTTAAACAGATTGAAAGGGGTCATACGTTACCCTATGACCTATTTTGACCCATTAAATAACAACATATGCCTCTAGGGCTTCTAGAACCCCTAGGGATATATTATAATCATTTATATGGGGTTGAAAGGGGTCATAGGATAACCTATGACCCCTTTCGACACATTTTATTACAACATATGTCTCTAGGGGTCCTAGGGACATATTATAATCATTATATGGGTTGAAAGGGGATAAAGGATAACCTATGACCTTTTTTGGCATATTTCGTTACAACATAGGTCTGTAGGGCTCATAGGACACCTAGCAACATATTACAATCATTTCTATCATTTAAATGGGGCAATTGTATAACCCATGACCCCTTTCGACACATTTAATTACAGCATATGTCTTTAAGGGTCCCAGGACCCCTAGGGACATATTATAATCATTTATATGGGTTGAAAGGGGTCATAGAATAACCTGTGACCCTTTCAACATGTTTCATTATAGTGTATGTCTCTAGGGCTCCTAGGAGCCCTAAGGACATATTATAATCATTTATATGGGTCAAAAGGGCTCATAGGATAACCTATGACCCATTTCGACACAATACATGATAATATATATTCCATAACCTATGGGTCAAAATTTAACCTATGACCTATTATAATCATTTATATGGGTATAACCTATGACCCCTTTCGACACATCTCATGACAACATATGTCTCTAGAGGTCTTAGGACCCCTAAAAACATATTAGAATCATTTATATGGGTTGAAAGGGGTCATAGGTCATAACACATTTCATTACAACAGATGTCTCTAGTGGTCCCAAGACCCCTAGGGACATATTATAATCATTTATATGCGTCAAAAGGGTTCATAAGCCTTTCGACACATTTTATGACAATATATGTCTCTAGGGGTCCCAGGACCCCTAGGGACATATAAGAATCATTTATATAGGTCAAAAGTTACAACATATGTCTCTAGGGGATGTAGGACCCCTAGCGACATATTATAATCGTTTATATGGGATGAAAGGGTTCTAAGATAAACTATGACCTCTTTCAATACATTTGATGACAACATATCTCTCTAGGGGTCCCAGGACCCCTAAGGACATTTTATAATTATTTATATGGGCTGAAAAAGGTCATAAGTTTTGACATATTTTATTACAACACATATCTCTAGGGGACATAGGACCCCTATGGACATATTATAATAATTTCTATGATTTGAAAGGGGTCATAGTATAATTTATGACCCCTTTCAACACATTTTATTACAACATATGTATCTAGGGGTCCTTGGACCCCTAGGGATATATTAAAATCATTTATATGGGTCAAAAATAGTCATAGGATAACCTATGACTCCTTACGACACATTTCATTACAACATATGTCTCTAGGGGTCCCGACACTCTTAGAGAACCCCTAGGAACATATTATAATCATTTATATTGGTCAAAAACCCCTTTCAACACATTTCATTGCAACATATGTCCCTAGGGGTCCTAGAACCCCTAGGGACTTATTATAATCAATTATATGGGTTGAAATAGCTCATAGGATAACCTATGACCCCTTTTGGCACATTTCATGACAACATGTCTCTAGTGTTCCTAAGACCCCTAGGGACATATTAGAATTGTTTATATGGGTCAAAAGGAGTCATAAGATAAACTATGACCCTTTTCGACACATTTCATTACAACATCTGTCTCTAGGGGTCCCAAGACCCCTGGGGACATATTATAATCAGTTATATGGGTTGAAAGGGGTCATAAGATAACCTATGATCCGTTTCGACACATTTCATTACAACATATGTCTCTAGGGGTTGTAGGACCCCTAGCGACATATTATAATAATTTATATGGGTTGAAATGGGTCATAGGATGTCCTATGACCCCTTTCGACACATTTCATTACAACATATGTCTCTAGGGTCCTAGGACCCCTAGGGACATATTATAATTATTTATATGGATCAAGAGGTTTCATAAAATAACTTATGATCCCTTCCGACACATTTCATTATAGCATATATCTCTAGGGGTTTCAAACCATAGGATGTCTCTAAGGGTCCTAAGATGTCGAAATAGGCCATAGGATGTCCTAGGACCCCTAGGGACATATTATAATTGTTTATATGGGTCAAAAGGGGTCATTGGATAACCTATGATCCCTTTCAACACATTTCATCACAACATATGTCTCTAGGGGTCCTCAGACCCCTAGGGACATATTAAAATTGTTTATATGAGTCAAAAGGGGTCATAGGATAACCTATTGCCTCTTTCAAATATTTCATTACAACATATGTCTCTAAGGGACATATGAGCCCTAGGGACATATTATAATCATTTCTATGATTTGAAAGGGGCCATAGTATAACCTATGACACCTTTCAACACATTTTATTACAACATATGTCTCTAAGGGTCCCAAGACACCTAGGGACATGTTAGAATTGTTTATATCGATCAAAAGAGACACATTTAATGACAACACATATCTCTAGGGGTCATAGGATAACCTATGACCCCTTTAGACATTTTTCATTACAACATATGTCTCTAGGGGACATACAACCCCCTAAGGACATATTATAATCATTTATATAGTTTGAAAGGGGTCATACTATAATCTATGACCCCTTTCGACACATTTCATGACTACATATGTCTCTAGGGGTCCCAGGACCCTTAGGGACATATTAGAATCATTTATATGAGTTGAAAGGGGTCATAGGATAACCTATGAACCTTTTTGACACATTTCATTACAATATATGTCTCTAAGGGTCCCAAGACCCTTAGAAATAGATTATAATAATTTATATAGGTTGAAAGGGGTCATAGGATAACCTATGACCCCTTTCAACACATTTCATTACAACATATGTCTTTAGGGGTTGTAGGACCCTTAGGGACATATTATAATTATTTATATGGGTCAAAATGGGCCATAGGATGTCCTATGACCCCTTTTGACACATTTTATTACAACATATGTCTCTAGGGGTCCTATGACCCCTAGGTACGTATTATAATTATTATATATGAGTCAAAAGAGGTCATAAGTTATATATGGATCAAAAGAGGTCATAAGATAACTTATGACCACTTTTGACACATTCCATTACAACATATGTCTTTAGGGGTTCTAGAACCCCTAAGGACATATTATAATTTTTTATATGACCCTTTTCATGACAACATATTTCTCTAGGGGTCCTAAGACCCCTAGGTACATATTAGAATCATTTATATGGATCGAAAGGGGTAATAGAACCTATGACCTCTTTCGACACATTTCATTACAACATATGTCTCTAGGGTTCCCAAGACCCCTAGGGACATATTATAATAATTTATATGGTTTGAAAGAGATCATAAGATAACCTATAACCCTTTTTGATACATTTCATTAAAACAGATGTCTCCAGGGGTTGTAGTACCCCTATGGACATATTATAATCATATATATGGGCCGAAATGGGCTATAGGATGTCCTATGACCCTGTTTGACACATTTCATAACAACATATGTTTCTAGGGGTCCTAAGACCCCTAAGGACATATTATAATTATTTGTATGGGTTGAAAGGGGTCATAGGATAACTTATGACCCCTTTCGACACATTTTATTACAACATATGTCTCTAGAGGTCCTAAGAGCCCTAAGGACTATTATAATCATTTATATGGGTCAAAAGGGGTCATAGGATAACCTATGACCCCTTTTGACACATTTCATGACAACATATGTCTCTAAGGGTCCTAGGCCCCCTAGGGACATATTAGAATCATTTATATGGGTCGAAAGGGGTCATAAGATAACCTATGACCCGTTTTGACATATTTCATTACAACATATGTCTCTAGGGGACATAAGACCCCTAGGGACATATTATAATTATTTTTATGGTTTGAAAGGGGTCATAGTATAATCTATAACCCCTTTTGATACATTTCATGACCTACGACCCATTCAACACATCTCATGACAATATATGTCTCTAAGGGTCTGAAGACCCATAGGGAAATATTATAATTGTTTATATGGGTTGAAAGGGGTCATAGAAAAATCTATAACCCCTTTCAACACATTTCATTGAAACATATATCTCTAGGGGTCCCAGGACCCTAGGAACATATTATAATCATTTATATGGATCGAGAGGGGTCATAAGATAACCTATGACCCTGTTTGACATATGTCTCTAAAGATCCTAGGACCGCTAAGGACATATTATAATTATTTATATAGGTCGAAAGGGGTCATAGGATAACCTATGACGCCTTTATACATATCTCATTATAACATATGTCTCTAGGGGTCCAAGGACCCCTAGGGACATATTATAGTCATTTATATGGATTGAAAGGGGTGATAGGATAATCTATGAACCCTTTCGACACATTTCATTATAATATATGTGCCTAAGGGTCCCAAGACCCCTAGGGACATATTATAATTGTTTATATGAGACAAAAGGGGTCATATGATAACCTATGACGCCTTTCAACACATTTCATTACAACATATGTCTCTAAGGGTCCTAGGACCCCTAGGGACATATTCTAATCATTTATGTGGGTTGAAAGGGGTCACAGGATAACCTATAATCTCTTTCAACATATTTCATTATAACATGTCTCTAGGGGTCCTAGGACCCCTAAGGATATATTATAATCATTTAAATTGGTCGAAAGGGGTCATAGGTTAGGATAACCTATGACCTTTTTTGACACATTTCATGATAACATATGTCTATAGGTATCTTATGACTCCTAGGGACATATTATAACCATTTATATGGTTCCAAATGGGTAGGACCGCATATGTTCCTATGGGTCCTAGGACCCCCAAGGACATACATTATGTGTTTGAATGGGTCGAATGGGATTATAATGTTCCCTATGACCCCTTCTAACTCATTAAATAAGAAAATACATTCTTAGGGCTCCTAGGAATATACATTATGTGTATGAATCAGTCGAAAGGGGTTATAGAGCATCTTATGACCCGTAAGCACACTTAATGTCATCAAATGGGTCAAAATGGCCCATTGGATATTCTAAGGCCATTTTGAGTCATTAGATCACATCATTTATGTGGTGAGTGGTCCTAGGAACCATAAACACACATATTGTAATTGAATGGGTTAAACAGTGTCAAAAGGTACCTTATGACCCCTTTTGATCCTTTGGAACCATTATATGTATAGTTAAGGGACCTAAATCCTTTAAAAAACATATTATGTATCCTAAAAAGGGGTCATACTATTAAAAAAGAATTTTTTTAAAAAAATTAAAAAATTAAAATTAAAAGAAAAAATGGGTTTCTGATTTGAGAACGAGTATTCGATTTGGGAATGGATACCCGATTTGGGAATGGGTACCCGATTAGGCTTGGTTTTGGTTTGGATGCCAACCCTCCATGGTCAACACCAAAAACGTCCCAAAAACATGTTTTTGGTGTGTTTTTGTGTATCTCTAACTTCAATGATGTAGATGATGACCTTTTTTTCATCCAAATTTGATGAAACAAAAAGGGTTTCTTGAGAATGTTCTCAGCTTTCTATCAATATAATGTCTATTAAATTATGAGTTAAGTAATTATTACTTATTTTCTAATGGAGTTAGCTACAAAGTGTTGATTGACATATTGATTCAAAAATAGCTATAACTTTCAAACTGTATACGATTTGTGAAATCCAAAAGATGTGTCACAATCTATGCTTCAACTAGTATAAGAAAAAAAAAAATTAATTTTGAAATTTTTTGAGCTAGTTAAGGTGGTCACACACGGGAGATTTTAATTCTGAAAATAGTATAGTAGAAAATTTATAATTAATAAATTATTTAGAATAAAAATTTCCAAAAATATGCATCACATTTGGGAATGAGTCTAATTTTTATATCTATAAGTATATTAAAAAATATTATCATTTGATTTTGATTAAGGTGGTTAGACATACACCTAATTCTTATTTTTGCCCTAAAATTTTTGTAGCACTGCACTAAAATCCAAACTTTTGACCAATCAAACAATTTTTTCTCTAGATAAAGCCTAGTAGTTTAGAAACTAGATTCAATTTCTTATAGATTATTTTTTTACAACTTTTCTATATAAACTCCAGAACCACTTTAAAAAGTATGTGTCAAGTTGACATAACCCTGATTTGTTGATTTTTCATTGCCACTTAAGGCCATAGTTGGTTGACCATGATCTTGCACATACCCAAATGATCCAAGATGGTATGTTATTCAAAGGGAGCCAACTATGCATTCTAAGGAGTTCCATGATGGAGAACTTGGTCAAAGAGAAACATAGTGGAGGAATAATAGGACACTTTGGTGAAGATAGGACCATTTCCATTGTTAATGGGATTTATTTTTGGCCTTTATTGTCACAAGTAGTGATGAATTTTGTTCATATTTTTTGAGTGTGTCAGGTAGCTAAAGGAGTCAGTCAAAATATAGGACTCTATCAACAATTGCATGTTGCATCAAGGCCTTGGGAAGGAATAAGTATGGACTTTGTTCTAGGTTTCCAAGGACACAAAAGGGTAAAGATTAAGTATTTGTAGTGGCTGAAAGGTTTTCAAAGGTGACTCATTTTATTCCTTTACACAAGAACCATGATTTTATTCACATTACATATTTATTTTTCAAAGAAGTGGTGAGATGGCCTTCTAAAGAGTATTGTTTCAGACTGATATAAAAAGTTTGTTGGGTATTTTTGCATAACCTTGTGGAAGAAGATGGAGATAGGTTGAAGTTTAGTTCTACACATCACCACAAATTGATGGGAAAATTGAATTAGTGAATAGAAGTCTGGATAATACGCTAAATTGTTTAGTAGGTGATAAGCCCAAGGGATGGGATTTGATCCTACCATAGGAAAAAAATTCTTAAAATAATTTTGTGAACATGAGTACTAATAGGTCACCATTCCAAATTGTGTACGAGAGTAGTTCAAGGACAACACCAAAATTAAAAAAGATGGAGCAAGGCAAGAAGACCTGTATTGAGATAGAGGACTTTGTTGAACATGTCAAGAATCTACATGAAGAAGTGCATGAGCATATCACTAGGATGAACATGTAGTATAAGGCTAGGCCAAATCAAAAGAAGAGGTATAAGGTGTTCCAAGTCAGGGTTTAGGTTATGGTGTACTTGGGAAAAGAATAGTTTCCATTGGGTACCTACAACAAGATGAAGATGAAGAAATTTGGTCCCTGCAAGATTTCGAAGGAACATGACTCAGGGAACACATATGAGGTGGAGTTCCTAAATAGAATACACATTTCTCCTATGTTTAATGTTGCAAATTTAATAGAGTATCATGAAGATGGCATAGAGGAGGAACTGATACTTGAGTTGTATCAAATTCCTGTCTTTGACCAGGAGGAGATCAAGAAGAAATCTTGGATAGCCATGTGGGAATGAACACTAGAAATAGGTAGTATGAGGAGTATCTTGTCAAGTGGAAAACAAGACTTATGGAAGACCTAACCTAGTTCTCTAAGGAAAAGGCTGACTTTTTGGGTTTTCCTTAACTAGCTAAGAAGTGACGAGGCCACTTTTCAAATTAACCTGGGTGTCTAATGTAGGGGCACCCAATGGTGTAAGGGAAATCCTATATCACCTAAAAATATGTTTAGAGACAATTTCTATTTGATGTATTTGTATTTCTAGATACCCATTTGGGTAAAATAAAGACTCTAACTCTCATATTTTCATTGTTACATTTTTGGGTTAGTATTTTTGTGCACCTCAGGATATGCACAAATATAGAAAATAGGTTATATTTTTAAAGAGCCATAATTATGAAGAGTTAGAGGATGTTAATTGAAGGGGATATTGTAATTGCAATTTCATGTTCTTCAAAAAAGAATTATGTCAAAATGTTTCATGGTTTGAAAGTTATTGTAGCTTTAAACTACTTAGAGACCTCCTAAAATGCTTTGGATTCCAATTTGAGGTGTACTAAATGGCCTCGCATGGACCAAAAAAATGGGGGGTGACTTAAGTGGCCAATAGGGATATAAAGTGCTTGACAAAGAGCTTTCTGAAAGTGTAAACAGTTTGTCAATCGGAGTCCACGATCAAAAGCTATGTCTCCCTGAAGTTTGACTACCTTTTCTAGAACCTTCTATTTTTGCACTAACTTCTAATTTGAATTCCATAAAGTTTGCATTGTAACCATATGCCAAATGTCAAAAATCTAAAATATACTCCTAACTGTAAATCTAAGATAGACTACCTAAGGCCCATTCTTGAGGTGTAAAGATAGTTTTTGATGGAGTTTGAGAGAATGTATTGTGGAAAGAGTTTTTTCTCGAGAATATGATAATATTGTAGCCCACAAAGCATGTAAATATTTCTATTTTTACTATAATGCATGTAATAGCTTCTTATTTTAGTTAATATAAGTCTTATTTTCTATTATGCTCATTTTGTCTCAAGTTGTGCCTTCATCATGTACAAGAGTTTATGAAGTTAAAGGTTTACTTAACAAGTGTATATGAGCAATGTTAGTATGCTAATAGAAACCAAATTTAAATAAAGCTTCTACAAACTAAAAAAAATTCATAAACTTCAAGATAGACTAAGATGAGCTCTCAATTGAGAATATGAGCCATTCATGGGCTCTCTCAATGAGAAGCTCTCTGGTTGAGTAGCTTTGTCTAAATAGATAGGATGTATGCTCAAGCTTTATGCTTCAAAAAGGCTTCAATGGATGATTGTGGATTTTTGGTGTGGATAGATGGCTTTAGTATGAATTTGGATCTCAAAATAGCATTATAACTTTACTTCATGGATTGTGTTAAAATGGATTGGGAGAGGATTCCTTAAATAGGCAAAGGGCTTGAGGGATCAAGGGCTAGGATGCAAGGATGGGGAAAAGCTCATGGAGGGCTCAGATTGTATGAGAGGAGAGCACATGGATTGTGCTTCATTATAGCCAATCAAGGAGTGACACATGTCACATGGTGAGAGGATGGAGGAAAGGGGAAGGATGAGTCAACAAAGGAGGCTCAAGGGATAAAATCTTCATAAAGACCCTCATAATGACTTGTAAGAGCAATAAAAGGGCTTGTAAGAGTCATTTATGACCTAGTGGACTTCATAAAGTTTTATGTTTGAGATATTTTGAGGGTGATGAGAGAAATTTTGACTTGGACTTGATTAGGAAGGTTTTAAGCCTATTTAGGCTTGTGCAAATGATTAGAGGATGGATTAGGATGGTTTAGGATTAGCTTAGGGATAGGCAATTGGATGGCATTTAATGAGGGTGGGTGAAGGAGGAGATATTTGTTAACTTTGGCTTGGGTTAGTAATTCTTAACCCATGTTTAGGGAATGTGACAAGGTTAGGAGAGGATTAGGATTAGGTTTAAAGACATCTTCTAGAAGAGTCTAGACTTTGGATGAGGATAAAGACTTTCTAAAATAGTCTAGAATTTCCTAAGATGAGGATGAAGACTTTCTAGAAAAGTCTAGAACTTCTTAGGATGAGGATAAATTGGATTTTTAGGAAATAAATAAAGTTTTATTTATTTCAAGGGTTTGGGTTGAGGAGATATTTATTAAAACTTTTTTAATAAACATAAGGATTAATATTTAATCTTAATTAAATATTTTGAGTTGGGATTAGGGGTAGGAAATGATGGGATTAGCCTTTAATTAAAATTAAAGAAGGATTAGAAGATTTTGGAAGAGGTTAGTGGTCTTAAGGAAATTGGCCAAGTTTTGGGCAAAAAATAAATTTTTTATTTATTTTGGGTTTTTTGGTCAATTTATTAATTAAATAATTAATAAATAAGAAAATAATGTTTAAATAAGATTTAAACATTTTTGGGAGGGATTTCTTAATTAAATATTTTTAATTAAGATAGAGGGATTTAATGGCATAAAAATAAATTAATTAATTAAATAATTAATTAATTAATAAATGATGATGTCATCAGGAATTTTTTAGAAAATAAAAATACTTTATTTTCTAAAGGATTTTTAAGTGTCTACAACAAGTATATCTATTTAGATTTTAATAAATATAAATAAAAAAATTATTTTGATTTTCAGGATATTTGAGGATTCATTATTAAGAGGGAGAGAGTGATAGTTTGAATTGTATAGGAGTGATGTCATAACAACAAAAAAGAAAGAAAAAGAAAAGGTCAAATCCTATAAATGTTATTAAGGAAATGATTAGTCTTTGTGATATAAAGTATATTATGGTAACATTTTTTATCATTAATGTTTGATCTCCATAACATTTAAAATGCACTCTTTAATAATAGACATTAAAAAGGGTTCAAATTTTAATTTTATTTCTTTTATAATACACTACATAAAAATCTCATCTTTGAATGGAATAGAATGTAAAATTTCTATATTTATAGTTATTTCTAATATTTATATAAATATATTTTTACAATTACAAGAGCTAACCAAATGCATGTTGATATTTTATACATCCAAACAAATTTATGTTCATAATGTAATATTAATATCTTTTATAATGTAAGCATAATTTCTCTTTAAAACCCTTAGATACTATAGTAATTTTTTTTAATGTCATATCTATATGTACTTAGATGTAGTCCTACTTAATGATAATAACACAACAAAAAATTGCACCTTAAGAAATTTTCCTTCTATTAGTATTAGCTCCCACATATTTAACATAATACAATCGAGCTCAATAATTTATATTAGCATTGTTAGGACTTGCATAAGATCAACGCACAATTTAATACAATCACACGACAAAGAACTTACAATACATACATACATACATACATACATACATATTTATTTATTTATTTATTACAATAATTATAAAAAGTCTATAACTATAATTTGGTGACTATAAAATAAAGATCACATGCAAGGTTGGTTCATAAATTATTAATCTTCTTTTGGTGAATTTACCATCTTAAGGTTTAGAATTGA